>OU744726.1:36950409-37550409 GCA_916613615.1 Steromphala cineraria
CAAAATGAATTAAAGGTGTTCACACAAAAATGGCCGCCAATGGATTTTGTGTAAATCTTCATACTTTGTCCTCTGACTATGGGTGATTCACTTGTGTGATGAGATTTTTTACACTGTCAAAATAATACATTTAACATTAACTTACAATTATCAGTGAAAATTTTAAAATATAAAATTATTAAAAAACGTGCTACTGCCCCTTTAATGTACAGTTGAGCAGATATTGTCATTATTTTCCCTAAGATGGAATTTTCTTAATATGGCTTGGATATGCACCAAAATGGGCTCAAATGTACACAACAATAAATGTTATCAGCTGGTAAAAAACCAATCTTCTCACAGAGTTTTAGTTTTTGTATAATTAGCTTTAGATGAGACCTTAATGTACAGTTGAGCAGATATTGTCATTATTGTCCCTACGATGAAATTTTCTTAATATGGCTTGGATATGCACCAAAATGGGCTCAAATGTACACACAAATAATTGCTATCTTTTGGTGCCAACCAATCTTCTCACAGATTTTTAGTTTTTGTATAATTGGCTTTAGATGAGACCTTAATGTACAGTTGAGCAGATATTGTCGTTATTTTCCCTATGATGAAATTTTCTTAATATGGCTTGGATATGCACCAAAATGGGCTCAAATGTACAAAAAAATAATTGCTATCTGCTGGTGCCAACCAATCTTCTCAAATATTTTTAGTTTTTGTATAATTGGCTTTATATGCGATCTTAATGTACAGTTGAGCAGATATTGTCATTATTTTCCCTACGATGAAATTTTCTTAATATGGCTTGGATATGCACCAAAATGGGCTCGAATGTACACAAAAATAAATGCTATCTGCTGGTGCCAACCAATCTTCTCACAGATTTTTAGTTTTAGTACAATTGGCTTTAGATGCGACCTTAATGTACAGTTGAGCAGATATTGTCATTATTTTCCCTACGATGAAATGTTCTTAATATGGCTTGGATATGCACCAACATGGGCTCAAATGTACACAAAAATAAATGCTATCAGCTGGTGAAAACCAATCTTCTCACACAGTTTTAGTTTTTGTATATTTAGCTTTAGATGAGACCTTAATGTACAGTTGAGCAGATATTGTCATTATTGTCCCTACGATGAAATTTTCTTAATATGGCTTGGATATGCACCAAGATGGGCTCAAATGTACACCAAAATAATTGCTATCTTCTGGTGCCAACCAATCTTCTCAAGGATTTTTAGTTTTTGTATAACTGGCTTTATATGCGATCCTAATGTACAGTTGAGCAGATATTGTCATTATTTTCCCTACGATGAAATTTTCTTAATATGGCTTGGATATGCACCAAAATGGGCTCAAATGTACACACAAATAATTGCTATCTTCTGGCGCCAACCATCTTCTCACAGATTTTTAGCTTTTGTATAATTGGCTTTAGATGCGACCTTAATGTACAGTTGAGCAGATATTGTCATATTTTCCCTACGATGAAATTTTCTTAATATGGCTTGGATATGCACCAAAACGGGCTCAAATGTACACAAAAATAAATGCTATCTGCTGGTGCCAACCAATCTTCTCACAGATTTTTTGTTTTAGTACAATTGGCTTTAGATGCGATCCTAATGTACAGTTGAGCAGATATTGTCATTATTTTCCCTACGATGAAATTTTCTTAATATGGCTTGGATATGCACCAAAATGGGCTCAAATGTACACAAAAAAAAATGCTATCTGCTGGTGCCAAACAATCTTCTCACAGATTTTTAGTTTTAGTACAATTGGCTTTAGATGCGACCTTAATGTACAGTTGAGCAGATATTGTCATTATTGTCCCTACGATGAAATTTTCTTAATATGGCTTGGATATGTACCAAAATGGGCTCAAATGTACACAAAAATAAATGCTATCTTCTGGTGCCAAACAATCTTCTCACAGATTTTTAGTTTTGTATATTTGGCTTTAGATGCGATCTTAATGTACAGTTGAGCAGATATTGTCATTATTTTCCCTACGATGAAATTTTCTTAATATGGCTTGGATATGCACCAAGATGGGCACAAATGTACACACAAATAATTGCTATCTGCTGGTGCCAACCAATCTTCTCACAGATTTTTTGTTTTTGTATAATTGGCTTTAGATGCGACCTTAATGTACAGTTGAGCAGATATTGTCATTATTTTCCCTACGATGAAATTTTCTTAATATGGCTTGGATATGCACCAAAATGGGCTCAAATGTACACAAAAATAAATGCTTTCTTCTGGTGCCAACCAATCTTCTCACAGATTTTTAGTTTTAGTACAATTGGCTTTAGATGCGATCCTAATGTACAGTTGAGCAGATATTGTCATTGTTTTCCCTACGATGAAATTTTCTTAATATGGCTTGGATATGCACCAAAATGGGCTCAAATGTACACAAAAAGAAATGCTATCTGCTGGTGCCAAACAATCTTCTCACAGATTTTTAGTTTTAGTACAATTGGCTTTAGATGCGACCTTAATGTACAGTTGAGCAGATATTGTCATTATTGTCCCTACGATGAAATTTTCTTAATATGGCTTTGATATGTACCAAAATGGGCTCAAATGTACACAAAAATAAATGCTATCTTCTGGTAGCCACACCAATCTTCTCACAGATTTTTAGTTTTTGTATATTTGGCTTTAGATGCGATCTTAATGTACAGTTGAGCAGATATTGTCATTATTTTCCCTACGATGAAATTTTCTTAATATGGCTTGGATATGCACCAAAATGGGCTCAAATGTACACAAAAATAAATGCTATCTGCTGGTGCCAACCAATCTTCTCACAGATTTTTAGTTTTTGTACAATTGGCTTTAGATGCGATCTTAATGTACAGTTGAGCAGATATTGTCATATTTTCCCTACGATGAAATTTTTCTTAATATGGCTTGGATATGCACCAAAATGGGCTCAAATGTACACAAAAATAAATGCTATCTGCTGGTGCCAACCAATCTTCTCACAGATTTTTAGTTTTAGTACAATTGGCTTTAGATGCGATCCTAATGTACAGTTGAAGCAGATATTGTCATTATTTTCCCTACGATGAAATTTTCTTAATATGGCTTGGATATGCACCAAAATGGGCTCAAATGTACACAAAAAGAAATGCTATCTGCTGGTGCCAAACAATCTTCTCACAGATTTTTAGTTTTAGTACAATTGGCTTTAGATGCGACCTTAATGTACAGTTGAGCAGATATTGTCATTATTGTCCCTACGATGAAATTTTCTTAATATGGCTTGGATATGTACCAAAATGGGCTCAAATGTACACAAAAATAAATGCTATCTTCTGGTGCCAACCAATCTTCTCACAGATTATTTGTTTGTGTATATTTGGCTTTAGATGCGATCTAATGTACAGTTGAGCAGATATTGTCATTATTTTCCCTACGATGAAATTTTCTTAATATGGCTTGAGATATGCACCAAGATGGGCACAAATGTACACAAAAAATAATTGCTATCTGCTGGTGCCAACCAATCTTCTCACAGATTTTTTGTTTTTGTATAATTGGCTTTAGATTCGACCTTAATGTACAGTTGAGCAGATATTGTCCATTATTTTCCCTACGATGAAATTTTCTTAATATGGCTTGGATATGCACCAAAATGGGCTCAAATGTACACACAAATAAATGCTATCAGCTGGTCGTGAACTAATCTTCTCACAGAGTTTTAATTTTTGTATAATTAGCTTTAGATGAGACCTTAATGTACAGTTGAGAAGATATTGTCATTATTTTCCCTACGATGGAATTTTCTTAATATGGCTTGGATATGCACCAAAATGGGCTCAAATGTACACAAAAATAAATGCTATCTGCTGGTGCCAACCAATCTTCTCACAGATTTTTAGTTTTAGTACAATTGGCTTTAGATGCGATCCTAATGTACAGTTGAGCAGATATTGTCATTATTTTCCTTACGATGAAATTTTCTTAATATGGCTTGGATATGCACCAAAATGGGCTCAAATGTACACAAAAAGAAATGCTATCTGCTGGTGCCAAACAATCTTCTCACAGATTTTTAGTTTTAGTACAATTGGCTTTAGATGCGACCTTAATGTACAGTTGAGCAGATATTGTCATTATTTTCCTTACGATGAAATTTTCTTAATATGGCTTGGATATGCACCAAAATGGGCTCAAATGTACACAAAAAGAAATGCTATCTGCTGGTGCCAAACAATCTTCTCACAGATTTTTAGTTTTAGTACAATTGGCTTTAGATGCGATCCTAATGTACAGTTGAGCAGATATTGTCATTATTTTCCTTACGATGAAATTTTCTTAATATGGCTTGGATATGCACCAAAATGGGCTCAAATGTACACAAAAATAAATGCTATCTGCTGGTGCCAAACAATCTTCTCACAGATTTTTAGTTTTTGTATATTTGGCTTTAGATGCGATCTTAATGTACAGTTGAGCAGATATTGTCATTATTTTCCCTACGATGAAATTTTCTTAATATGGCTTGGATATGCACCAAGATAGGCACACATGTACACAACAATAATTGCTATCTGCTGGTGCCAACCAATCTTCTCACAGATTTTTTGTTTTTGTATAATTGGCTTTAGATGCGACCTTAATGTACAGTTGAGCAGATATTGTCATTATTTTCCCTACGATGAAATTTTCTTAATATGGCTTGGATATGCACCAAAATGGGCTCAAATGTACACAAAAATAAATGCTATCTTCTGGTGCCAACCAATCTTCTCACAGATTTTTAGGTTTAGTACAATTGGCTTTAGATGCGACCTCAATGTACAGTTGAGCAGATATTGTCATTATTTTCCCGACGATGAAATTTTCTTAATATGGCTTGGATATGCACCAAAATGGGCTCAAATGTACACACAAATAAATGCTATCAGCTGGTGTGAACTAATCTTCTCACAGAGTTTTAGTTTTTGTATAATTAGCTTTAGATGAGACCTTAATGTACAGTTGAGCAGATATTGTCATTATTTTCCCTACGATGGAATTTTCTTAATATGGCTTGGATATGCACCAAAATGGGCTCAAATGTACACAAAAATAAATGCTATCAGCTGGTGAAAACCAATCTTCTCACAGCGTTTTAGTTTTTGTATAATTAGCTTTAGATGAGACCTTAATGTACAGTTGAGCAGATATTGTCATTATTGTCCCTACGATAAAATTTTCTTAATATGGCTTGGATATGCACCAAAATGGGCTCAAATGTACACACAAATAATTGCTATCTTTTGGTGCCAACCAATCTTCTCACAGATTTTTAGTTTTTGTATAATTGGCTTTAGATGAGACCTTAATGTACAGTTGAGCAGATATTGTCATTATTTTCCCTACGATGAAATTTTCTTAATATGGCTTGGATATGCACCAAAATGGGCTCAAATGTACACAAAAATAATTGCTATCTGCTGGTGAAAACCAATCTTCTCACACAGTTTTAGTTTTTGTATATTTAGCTTTAGATGAGACCTTAATGTACAGTTGAGCAGATATTGTCATTATTGTCCGTACGATGAAATTTTCTTAATATGGCTTGGATATGCACCAAGATGGGCTCAAATGTACACCAAAATAATTGCTTTCTTTTGGTGCCAACCAATTTTCTCAAATATTTTTAGTTTTTGTATAATTGGCTTTATATGCGATCTTAATGTACAGTTGAGCAGATATTGTCATTATTGTCCCTACTATGAAATTTTCTTAATATGGCTTGGATATGCACCAAAATGGGCTCGAATGTACACAAAAATAAATGCTATCTGCTGGTGCCAACCAATCTTCTCACAGATTTTTAGTTTTAGTACAATTGGCTTTAGATGCGACCTTAATGTACATTTGAGCAGATATTGTCATTATTGTCCCTACGATGAAATTTTCTTAAAATGGCTTTGATATGCACGAAAATGGGCTCAAATGTACACAAAAATAAATGCTATCTCCTGGTGCCAACCAATCTTTTCACAGATTTTTAGTTTTAGTACAATTGGCTTTAGATGAGACCTTAATGTACAGTTGAGCAGATATTGTCATTATTGTCCCTACGATGAAATTTTCTTAATATGGCTTTGATATGTACCAAAATGGGCTCAAATGTACACAAAAATAAATGCTATCTTCTGGTGCCAACCAATCTTCTCACAGATTTTTAGTTTTTGTATATTTGGCTTTAGATGCGATCTTAATGTACAGTTGAGCAGATATTGTCATTATTTTCCCTACGATGAAATTTTCTTAATATGGCTTGGATATGCACCAAAATGGGCTCAAATGTACACAAAAATAAATGCTATCTGCTGGTGCCAACCAATCTTCTCACAGATTTTTAGTTTTTGTACAATTGGCTTTAGATGCGATCTTAATGTACAGTTGAGCAGATATTGTCATATTTTCCCTACGATGAAATTTTCTTAATATGGCTTGGATATGCACCAAAATGGGCTCAAATGTACACAAAAATAAATGCTATCTGCTGGTGCCAACCAATCTTCTCACAGATTTTTAGTTTTAGTACAATTGGCTTTAGATGCGATCCTAATGTACAGTTGAGCAGATATTGTCATTATTTTCCCTACGATGAAATTTTCTTAATATGGCTTGGATATGCACCAAAATGGGCTCAAATGTACACAAAAAGAAATGCTATCTGCTGGTGCCAAACAATCTTCTCACAGATTTTTAGTTTTAGTACAATTGGCTTTAGATGCGACCTTAATGTACAGTTGAGCAGATATTGTCATTATTGTCCCTACGATGAAATTTTCTTAATATGGCTTGGATATGTACCAAAATGGGCTCAAATGTACACAAAAATAAATGCTATCTTCTGGTGCCAACCAATCTTCTCACAGATTTTTAGTTTTTGTATATTTGGCTTTAGATGCGATCTTAATGTACAGTTGAGCAGATATTGTCATTATTTTCCCTACGATGAAATTTTCTTAATATGGCTTGGATATGCACCAAGATGGGCACAAATGTACACAAAAATAATTGCTATCTGCTGGTGCCAACCAATCTTCTCACAGATTTTTTGTTTTTGTATAATTGGCTTTAGATTCGACCTTAATGTACAGTTGAGCAGATATTGTCATTATTTTCCCTACGATGAAATTTTCTTAATATGGCTTGGATATGCACCAAAATGGGCTCAAATGTACACACAAATAAATGCTATCAGCTGGTGTGAACTAATCTTCTCACAGAGTTTTAATTTTTGTATAATTAGCTTTAGATGAGACCTTAATGTACAGTTGAGAAGATATTGTCATTATTTTCCCTACGATGGAATTTTCTTAATATGGCTTGGATATGCACCAAAATGGGCTCAAATGTACACAAAAATAAATGCTATCTGCTGGTGCCAACCAATCTTCTCACAGATTTTTAGTTTTAGTACAATTGGCTTTAGATGCGATCCTAATGTACAGTTGAGCAGATATTGTCATTATTTTCCTTACGATGAAATTTTCTTAATATGGCTTGGATATGCACCAAAATGGGCTCAAATGTACACAAAAAGAAATGCTATCTGCTGGTGCCAAACAATCTTCTCACAGATTTTTAGTTTTAGTACAATTGGCTTTAGATGCGACCTTAATGTACAGTTGAGCAGATATTGTCATTATTTTCCTTACGATGAAATTTTCTTAATATGGCTTGGATATGCACCAAAATGGGCTCAAATGTACACAAAAAGAAATGCTATCTGCTGGTGCCAAACAATCTTCTCACAGATTTTTAGTTTTAGTACAATTGGCTTTAGATGCGATCCTAATGTACAGTTGAGCAGATATTGTCATTATTTTCCTTACGATGAAATTTTCTTAATATGGCTTGGATATGCACCAAAATGGGCTCAAATGTACACAAAAATAAATGCTATCTGCTGGTGCCAACCAATCTTCTCACAGATTTTTAGTTTTTGTATATTTGGCTTTAGATGCGATCTTAATGTACAGTTGAGCAGATATTGTCATTATTTTCCCTACGATGAAATTTTCTTAATATGGCTTGGATATGCACCAAGATAGGCACACATGTACACAACAATAATTGCTATCTGCTGGTGCCAACCAATCTTCTCACAGATTTTTTGTTTTTGTATAATTGGCTTTAGATGCGACCTTAATGTACAGTTGAGCAGATATTGTCATTATTTTCCCTACGATGAAATTTTCTTAATATGGCTTGGATATGCACCAAAATGGGCTCAAATGTACACAAAAATAAATGCTATCTTCTGGTGCCAACCAATCTTCTCACAGATTTTTAGTTTTAGTACAATTGGCTTTAGATGCGACCTTAATGTACAGTTGAGCAGATATTGTCATTATTTTCCCGACGATGAAATTTTCTTAATATGGCTTGGATATGCACCAAAATGGGCTCAAATGTACACACAAATAAATGCTATCAGCTGGTGTGAACTAATCTTCTCACAGAGTTTTAGTTTTTGTATAATTAGCTTTAGATGAGACCTTAATGTACAGTTGAGCAGATATTGTCATTATTTTCCCTACGATGAAATTTTCTTAATATGGCTTGGATATGCACCAAAATGGGCTCAAATGTACACAAAAATAAATGCTATCAGCTGGTGAAAACCAATCTTCTCACAGCGTTTTAGTTTTTGTATAATTAGCTTTAGATGAGACCTTAATGTACAGTTGAGCAGATATTGTCATTATTGTCCCTACGATGAAATTTTCTTAATATGGCTTGGATATGCACCAAAATGGGCTCAAATGTACACACAAATAATTGCTATCTTTTGGTGCCAACCAATCTTCTCACAGATTTTTTATTTTTGTATAATTGGATTGAGATGAGACCTTAATGTACAGTTGAGCAGATATTGTCATTATTTTCCCTACGATGAAATTTTCTTAATATGGCTTAGATATGCACTAAAATGGGCTCAAATGTACACAAAAATAATTGCTATCTGCTGGTGAAAACCAATCTTCTCACACAGTTTTAGTTTTTGTATATTTAGCTTTAGATGAGACCTTAATGTACAGTTGAGCAGATATTGTCATTATTGTCCGTACGATGAAATTTTCTTAATATGGCTTGGATATGCACCAAGATGGGCTCAAATGTACACCAAAATAATTGCTTTCTTTTGGTGCCAACCAATTTTCTCAAATATTTTTAGTTTTTGTATAATTGGCTTTATATGCGATCTTAATGTACAGTTGAGCAGATATTGTCATTATTGTCCCTACTATGAAATTTTCTTAATATGGCTTGGATATGCACCAAAATGGGCTCGAATGTACACAAAAATAAATGCTATCTGCTGGTGCCAACCAATCTTCTCACAGATTTTTAGTTTTAGTACAATTGGCTTTAGATGCGACCTTAATGTACATTTGAGCAGATATTGTCATTATTGTCCCTACGATGAAATTTTCTTAAAATGGCTTTGATATGCACGAAAATGGGCTCAAATGTACACAAAAATAAATGCTATCTCCTGGTGCCAACCAATCTTTTCACAGATTTTTAGTTTTAGTACAATTGGCTTTAGATGAGACCTTAATGTACAGTTGAGCAGATATTGTCATTATTGTCCCTACGATAAAATTTTCTTAATATGGCTTGGATATGCACCAAAATGGGCTCAAATGTACACACAAATAATTGCTATCTTTTGGTGCCAACCAATCTTCTCACAGATTTTTAATTTTTGTATAATTGGATTGAGATGAGACCTTAATGTACAGTTGAGCAGATATTGTCATTATTTTCCCTACGATGAAATTTTCTTAATATGGCTTGGATATGCACCAAAATGGGCTCAAATGTACACAAAAATAATTGCTATCTGCTGGTGAAAACCAATCTTCTCACACAGTTTTAGTTTTTGTATATTTAGCTTTAGATGAGACCTTAATGTACAGTTGAGCAGATATTGTCATTATTTTCCCGACGATGAAATTTTCTTAATATGGCTTGGATATGCACCAAAATGGGCTCAAATGTACACACAAATAAATGCTATCAGCTGGTGTGAACTAATCTTCTCACAGAGTTTTAGTTTTTGTATAATTAGCTTTAGATGAGACCTTAATGTACAGTTGAGCAGATATTGTCATTATTTTCCCTACGATGGAATTTTCTTAATATGGCTTGGATATGCACCAAAATGGGCTCAAATGTACACAAAAATAAATGCTATCAGCTGGTGAAAACCAATCTTCTCACAGCGTTTTAGTTTTTGTATAACTAGCTTTAGATGAGACCTTAATGTACAGTTGAGCAGATATTGTCATTATTGTCCCTACGATAAAATTTTCTTAATATGGCTTGGATATGCACCAAAATGGGCTCAAATGTACACACAAATAATTGCTATCTTTTGGTGCCAACCAATCTTCTCACAGATTTTTAGTTTTTGTATAATTGGCTTTAGATGAGACCTTAATGTACAGTTGAGCAGATATTGTCATTATTGTCCGTACGATGAAATTTTCTTAATATGGCTTGGATATGCACCAAAATGGGCTCAAATGTACACAAAAATAATTGCTATCTGCTGGTGAAAACCAATCTTCTCACACAGTTTTAGTTTTTGTATATTTAGCTTTAGATGAGACCTTAATGTACAGTTGAGCAGATATTGTCATTATTGTCCGTACGATGAAATTTTCTTAATATGGCTTGGATATGCACCAAGATGGGCTCAAATGTACACCAAAATAATTGCTTTCTTTTGGTGCCAACCAATTTTCTCAAATATTTTTAGTTTTTGTATAATTGGCTTTATATGCGATCTTAATGTACAGTTGAGCAGATATTGTCATTATTGTCCCTACTATGAAATTTTCTTAATATGGCTTGGATGTGCACCAAAATGGGCTCGAATGTACACAAAAATAAATGCTATCTGCTGGTGCCAACCAATCTTCTCACAGATTTTTAGTTTTAGTACAATTGGCTTTAGATGCGACCTTAATGTACATTTGAGCAGATATTGTCATTATTGTCCCTACGATGAAATTTTCTTAAAATGGCTTTGATATGCACGAAAATGGGCTCAAATGTACACAAAAATAAATGCTATCTCCTGGTGCCAACCAATCTTTTCACAGATTTTTAGTTTTAGTACAATTGGCTTTAGATGAGACCTTAATGTACAGTTGAGCAGATATTGTCATTATTGTCCCTACGATAAAATTTTCTTAATATGGCTTGGATATGCACCAAAATGGGCTCAAATGTACACACAAATAATTGCTATCTTTTGGTGCCAACCAATCTTCTCACAGATTTTTAGTTTTTGTATAATTGGCTTTAGATGAGACCTTAATGTACAGTTGAGCAGATATTGTCATTATTTTCCCTACGATGGAATTTTCTTAATATGGCTTGGATATGCACCAAAATGGGCTCAAATGTACACAAAAATAAATGCTATCAGCTGGTGAAAACCAATCTTCTCACAGCGTTTTAGTTTTTGTATAATTAGCTTTAGATGAGACCTTAATGTACAGTTGAGCAGATATTGTCATTATTGTCCCTACGATAAAATTTTCTTAATATGGCTTGGATATGCACCAAAATGGGCTCAAATGTACACACAAATAATTGCTCTCTTTTTGTGCCAACCAATCTTCTCACAGATTTTTAGTTTTTGTATAATTGGCTTTAGATGAGACCTTAATGTACAGTTGAGCAGATATTGTCATTATTTTCCCTACGATGAAATTTTCTTAATATGGCTTGGATATGCACCAAAATGGGCTCAAATGTACACAAAAATAATTGCTATCTGCTGGTGAAAACCAATCTTCTCACACAGTTTTAGTTTTTGTATATTTAGCTTTAGATGAGACCTTAATGTACAGTTGAGCAGATATTGTCATTATTGTCCGTACGATGAAATTTTCTTAATATGGCTTGGATATGCACCAAGATGGGCTCAAATGTACACCAAAATAATTGCTTTCTTTTGGTGCCAACCAATTTTCTCAAATATTTTTAGTTTTTGTATAATTGGCTTTACATGCGATCTTAATGTACAGTTGAGCAGATATTGTCATTATTGTCCCTACTATGAAATTTTCTTAATATGGCTTGGATATGCACCAAAATGGGCTCGAATGTACACAAAAATAAATGCTATCTGCTGGTGCCAACCAATCTTCTCACAGATTTTTAGTTTTAGTACAATTGGCTTTAGATGCGACCTTAATGTACATTTGAGCAGATATTGTCATTATTGTCCCTACGATGAAATTTTCTTAAAATGGCTTTGATATGCACGAAAATGGGCTCAAATGTACACAAAAATAAATGCTATCTCCTGGTGCCAACCAATCTTTTCACAGATTTTTAGTTTTAGTACAATTGGCTTTAGATGAGACCTTAATGTACAGTTGAGCAGATATTGTCATTATTGTCCCTACGATAAAATTTTCTTAATATGGCTTGGATATGCACCAAAATGGGCTCAAATGTACACACAAATAATTGCTATCTTTTGGTGCCAACCAATCTTCTCACAGATTTTTAGTTTTTGTATAATTGGCTTTAGATGAGACCTTAATGTACAGTTGAGCAGATATTGTCATTATTTTCCCTACGATGAAATTTTCTTAATATGGCTTGGATATGCACCAAAATGGGCTCAAATGTACACAAAAATAAATGCTATCTGCTGGTGAAAACCAATCTTCTCACACAGTTTTAGTTTTTGTATATTTAGCTTTAGATGAGACCTTAATGTACAGTTGAGCAGATATTGTCATTATTTTCCCGACGATGAAATTTTCTTAATATGGCTTGGATATGCACCAAAATGGGCTCAAATGTACACACAAATAAATGCTATCAGCTGGTGTGAACTAATCTTCTCACAGAGTTTTAGTTTTTGTATAATTAGCTTTAGATGAGACCTTAATGTACAGTTGAGCAGATATTGTCATTATTTTCCCTACGATGGAATTTTCTTAATATGGCTTGGATATGCACCAAAATGGGCTCAAATGTACACAAAAATAAATGCTATCAGCTGGTGAAAACCAATCTTCTCACAGCGTTTTAGTTTTTGTATAATTAGCTTTAGATGAGACCTTAATGTACAGTTGAGCAGATATTGTCATTATTGTCCCTACGATAAAATTTTCTTAATATGGCTTGGATATGCACCAAAATGGGCTCAAATGTACACACAAATAATTGCTATCTTTTGGTGCCAACCAATCTTCTCACAGATTTTTAGTTTTTGTATAATTGGCTTTAGATGAGACCTTAATGTACAGTTGAGCAGATATTGTCATTATTGTCCGTACGATGAAATTTTCTTAATATGGCTTGGATATGCACCAAAATGGGCTCAAATGTACACAAAAATAATTGCTATCTGCTGGTGAAAACCAATCTTCTCACACAGTTTTAGTTTTTGTATATTTAGCTTTAGATGAGACCTTAATGTACAGTTGAGCAGATATTGTCATTATTGTCCGTACGATGAAATTTTCTTAATATGGCTTGGATATGCACCAAGATGGGCTCAAATGTACACCAAAATAATTGCTTTCTTTTGGTGCCAACCAATTTTCTCAAATATTTTTAGTTTTTGTATAATTGGCTTTATATGCGATCTTAATGTACAGTTGAGCAGATATTGTCATTATTGTCCCTACGATGAAATTTTCTTAATATGGCTTGGATGTGCACCAAAATGGGCTCGAATGTACACAAAAATAAATGCTATCTGCTGGTGCCAACCAATCTTCTCACAGATTTTTAGTTTTAGTACAATTGGCTTTAGATGCGACCTTAATGTACATTTGAGCAGATATTGTCATTATTGTCCCTACGATGAAATTTTCTTAAAATGGCTTTGATATGCACGAAAATGGGCTCAAATGTACACAAAAATAAATGCTATCTCCTGGTGCCAACCAATCTTTTCACAGATTTTTAGTTTTAGTACAATTGGCTTTAGATGAGACCTTAATGTACAGTTGAGCAGATATTGTCATTATTTTCCCTACGATGAAATTTTCTTAATATGGCTTGGATATGCACCAAAATGGGCTCAAATGTACACACAAATAATTGCTATCTTTTGGTGCCAACCAATCTTCTCACAGATTTTTTATTTTTGTATAATTGGCTTTAGATGAGACCTTAATGTACAGTTGAGCAGATATTGTCATTATTTTCCCTACGATGAAATTTTCTTAATATGGCTTGGATATGCACCAAAATGGGCTCAAATGTACACAAAAATAATTGCTATCTGCTGGTGAAAACCAATCTTCTCACACAGTTTTAGTTTTTGTATATTTAGCTTTAGATGAGACCTTAATGTACAGTTGAGCAGATATTGTCATTATTGTCCCTACGATGAAATTTTCTTAATATGGCTTGGATATGCACCAAGATGGGCTCAAATATACACCAAAATAAGTGCTTTCTTTTGGTGCCAACCAATTTTCTCAAATATTTTTAGTTTTTGTATAATTGGCTTTATATGCGATCTTAATGTACAGTTGAGCAGATATTGTCATTATTGTCCCTACGATGAAATTTTCTTAATATGGCTTGGATATGCACCAAAATGGGCTCGAATGTACACAAAAATAAATGCTATCTGCTGGTGCCAACCAATCTTCTCACAGATTTTTAGTTTTAGTACAATTGGCTTTAGATGCGACCTTAATGTACATTTGAGCAGATATTGTCATTATTGTCCCTACGATGAAATTTTCTTAAAATGGCTTTGATATGCACGAAAATGGGCTCAAATGTACACAAAAATAAATGCTATCTCCTGGTGCCAACCAATCTTTTCACAGATTTTTAGTTTTAGTACAATTGGCTTTAGATGCGACCTTAATGTACAGTTGAGCAGATATTGTCATTATTTTCGAGACGATGAAATTTTCTTAATATGGCTTGGATATGCACCAAAATGGGCTCAAATGTACACACAAATAATTGCTATCTTTTGGTGCCAACCAATCTTCTCACAGCGTTTTAGTTTTTGTATAATTAGCTTTAGATGAGACCTTAAAGTACAGTTGAGCAGATATTGTCATTATTGTCCCTACGATGAAATTTTCTTAATATGGCTTGGATATGCACCAAAATGGGCTCAAATGTACACACAAATAATTGCTATCTTTTGGTGCCAACCAATCTTCTCACAGATTTTTAGTTTTTGTATAATTGGCTTTAGATGAGACCTTAATGTACAGTTGAGCAGATATTGTCATTATTTTCCCTACGATGAAATTTTCTTAATATGGCTTGGATATGCACCAAAATGGGCTCAAATGTACACAAAAATAATTGCTATCTGCTGGTGAAAACCAATCTTCTCACACAGTTTTAGTTTTTGTATATTTAGCTTTAGATGAGACCTTAATGTACAGTTGAGCAGATATTGTCATTATTTTCCCTACGATGAAATTTTCTTAATATGGCTTGGATATGCACCAAGATGGGCTCAAATGTACACCAAAATAATTGCTATCTTTTGGTGCCAACCAATCTTCTCAAATATTTTAAGTTTTTGTATAATTGGCTTTATATGCGATCTTAATGTACAGTTGAGCAGATATTGTCAATATTTTCCCTACTATGAAATTTTCTTAATATGGCTTGGATATGCACAAAAATGGGCTCGAATGTACACAAAAATAAATGCTATCTGCTGGTGCCAACCAATCTTCTCACACAGTTTTAGTTTTTGTATATTTAGCTTTAGATGAGACCTTAATGTACAGTTGAGCAGATATTGTCATTATTTTCCCTACGATGAAATTTTCTTAATATGGCTTGGATATGCACCAAGATGGGCTCAAATGTACACCAAAATAATTGCTATCTTTTGGTGCCAACCAATCTTCTCAAATATTTTTAGTTTTAGTACAATTGGCTTTAGATGCGACCTTAATGTACAGTTGAGCAGATATTGTCATTATTTTCCCGACGATGAAATTTTCTTAATATGGCTTGGATATGCAACAACATGGGCTCAAATGTACACAAAAATAAATGCCATCAGCTGGTGAAAACCAATCTTCTCACACAGTTTTAGTTTTTGTATATTTAGCTTTAGATGAGACCTTAATGTACAGTTGAGCAGATATTGTCATTATTGTCCCTACGATGAAATTTTCTTAATATGGCTTGGATATGCACCAAGATGGGCTCAAATGTACACCAAAATAATTGCTATCTTCTGGTGCCAACCAATCTTCTCAAGGATTTTTAGTTTTTGTATAACTGGCTTTATATGCGATCCTAATGTACAGTTGAGCAGATATTGTCATTATTTTCCCTACGATGAAATTTTCTTAATATGGCTTGGCTATGCACCAAAATGGGCTCAAATGTACACACAAATAATTGCTATCTTCTGGTGCCAACCAATCTTCTCACAGATTTTTAGTTTTTGTATAATTGGCTTTAGATGCGACCTTAATGTACAGTTGAGCAGATATTGTCATATTTTCCCTACGATGAAATTTTCTTAATATGGCTTGGATATGCACCAAAATGGGCTCAATTGTACACAAAAATAAATGCTATCGGCTGGTGAAAACCAATCTTCTCACAGCGTTTTAGTTTTTGTATAATTAGCTTTAGATGAGACCTTAATGTACAGTTGAGCAGATATTGTCATTAAATTCCCTACGATGAAATTTTCTTAATATGGCTTGGATATGCACCAAAATGGGCTCAAATGTACACAAAAATAAATGCTATCTGCTGGTGAAAACCAATCTTCTCACAGAGTTTTAGTTTTTGTATAATTAGCTTTAGATGAGACCTTTATGTACAGTTGAGCAGATATTGTCATTATTTTCCCTACGATGGAATTTTCTTAATATGGCTTGGATATGCACCAAAATGGGCTCAAATGTACACAACAATAAATGCTATCAGCTGGTGAAAACCAATCTTCTCACAGCGTTTTAGTTTTTGTATAATTAGCTTTAGATGAGACCTTAATGTACAGTTGAGCAGATATTGTCATTATTGTCCCTACGATGAAATTTTCTTAATATGGCTTGGATATGCACCAAGATGGGCTCAAATGTACACCAAAATAATTGCTATCTTCTGGTGCCAACCAATCTTCTCAAATATTTTTAGTTTTTGTATAATTGGCTTTATATGCGATCTTAATGTACAGTTGAGCAGATATTGTCATTATTTTCCCTACTATGAAATTTTCTTAATATGGCTTGGATATGCACCAAAATGGGCTCGAATGTACACAAAAATAAATGCTATCTGCTGGTGCCAACCAATCTTCTCACAGATTTTTAGTTTTAGTACAATTGGCTTTAGATGCGACCTTAATGTACAGTTGAGCAGATATTGTCATTATTTTCCCGACGATGAAATTTTCTTAATATGGCTTGGATATGCACCAACATGAGCTCAAATGTACACAAAAATAAATGCCATCAGCTGGTGAAAACCAATCTTCTCACACAGTTTTAGTTTTTGTATATTTAGCTTTAGATGAGACCTTAATGTACAGTTGAGCAGATATTGTCATTATTGTCCCTACGATGAAATTTTCTTAATATGGCTTGGATATGCACCAAAATGGGCTCGAATGTACACAAAAATAAATGCTATCTGCTGGTGCCAACCAATCTTCTCAAATATTTTTAGTTTTTGTATAATTGGCTTTATATGCGATCTTAATGTACAGTTGAGCAGATATTGTCATTATTGTCCCTACGATGAAATTTTCTTAATATGGCTTGGATATGCACCAAAATGGGCTCGAATGTACACAAAAATAAATGCTATCTGCTGGTGCCAACCAATCTTCTCACAGATTTTTAGTTTTAGTACAATTGGCTTTAGATGCGACCTTAATGTACATTTGAGCAGATATTGTCATTATTGTCCCTACGATGAAATTTTCTTAAAATGGCTTTGATATGCACGAAAATGGGCTCAAATGTACACAAAAATAAATGCTATCTCCTGGTGCCAACCAATCTTTTCACAGATTTTTAGTTTTAGTACAATTGGCTTTAGATGCGACCTTAATGTACAGTTGAGCAGATATTGTCATTATTTTCGAGACGATGAAATTTTCTTAACATGGCTTGGATATGCACCAAAATGGGCTCAAATGTACACACAAATAATTGCTATCTTTTGGTGCCAACCAATCTTCTCACAGCGTTTTAGTTTTTGTATAATTAGCTTTAGATGAGACCTTAATGTACAGTTGAGCAGATATTGTCATTATTGTCCCTACGATGAAATTTTCTTAATATGGCTTGGATATGCACCAAAATGGGCTCAAATGTACACACAAATAATTGCTATCTTTTGGTGCCAACCAATCTTCTCACAGATTTTTAGTTTTTGTATAATTGGCTTTAGATGAGACCTTAATGTACAGTTGAGCAGATATTGTCATTATTTTCCCTACGATGAAATTTTCTTAATATGGCTTGGATATGCACCAAAATGGGCTCAAATGTACACAAAAATAATTGCTATCTGCTGGTGAAAACCAATCTTCTCACACAGTTTTAGTTTTTGTATATTTAGCTTTAGATGAGACCTTAATGTACAGTTGAGCAGATATTGTCATTATTTTCCCTAGGATGAAATTTTCTTAATATGGCTTGGATATGCACCAAGATGGGCTCAAATGTACACCAAAATAATTGCTATCTTTTGGTGCCAACCAATCTTCTCAAATATTTTAAGTTTTTGTATAATTGGCTTTATATGCGATCTTAATGTACAGTTGAGCAGATATTGTCAATATTTTCCCTACTATGAAATTTTCTTAATATGGCTTGGATATGCACCAAAATGGGCTCGAATGTACACAAAAATAAATGCTATCTGCTGGTGCCAACCAATCTTCTCACACAGTTTTAGTTTTTGTATATTTAGCTTTAGATGAGACCTTAATGTACAGTTGAGCAGATATTGTCATTATTTTCCCTACGATGAAATTTTCTTAATATGGCTTGGATATGCACCAAGATGGGCTCAAATGTACACCAAAATAATTGCTATCTTTTGGTGCCAACCAATCTTCTCAAATATTTTTAGTTTTAGTACAATTGGCTTTAGATGCGACCTTAATGTACAGTTGAGCAGATATTGTCATTATTTTCACGACGATGAAATTTTCTTAATATGGCTTGGATATGCAACAACATGGGCTCAAATGTACACAAAAATAAATGCCATCAGCTGGTGAAAACCAATCTTCTCACACAGTTTTAGTTTTTGTATATTTAGCTTTAGATGAGACCTTAATGTACAGTTGAGCAGATATTGTCATTATTGTCCCTACGATGAAATTTTCTTAATATGGCTTGGATATGCACCAAGATGGGCTCAAATGTACACCAAAATAATTGCTATCTTCTGGTGCCAACCAATCTTCTCAAGGATTTTTAGTTTTTGTATAACTGGCTTTATATGCGATCCTAATGTACAGTTGAGCAGATATTGTCATTATTTTCCCTACGATGAAATTTTCTTAATATGGCTTGGCTATGCACCAAAATGGGCTCAAATGTACACACAAATAATTGCTATCTTCTGGTGCCAACCAATCTTCTCACAGATTTTTAGTTTTTGTATAATTGGCTTTAGATGCGACCTTAATGTACAGTTGAGCAGATATTGTCATATTTTCCCTACGATGAAATTTTCTTAATATGGCTTGGATATGCACCAAAATGGGCTCAATTGTACACAAAAATAAATGCTATCGGCTGGTGAAAACCAATCTTCTCACAGCGTTTTAGTTTTTGTATAATTAGCTTTAGATGAGACCTTAATGTACAGTTGAGCAGATATTGTCATTAAATTCCCTACGATGAAATTTTCTTAATATGGCTTGGATATGCACCAAAATGGGCTCAAATGTACACAAAAATAAATGCTATCTGCTGGTGAAAACCAATCTTCTCACAGAGTTTTAGTTTTTGTATAATTAGCTTTAGATGAGACCTTTATGTACAGTTGAGCAGATATTGTCATTATTTTCCCTACGATGGAATTTTCTTAATATGGCTTGGATATGCACCAAAATGGGCTCAAATGTACACAACAATAAATGCTATCAGCTGGTGAAAACCAATCTTCTCACAGCGTTTTAGTTTTTGTATAATTAGCTTTAGATGAGACCTTAATGTACAGTTGAGCAGATATTGTCATTATTGTCCCTACGATGAAATTTTCTTAATATGGCTTGGATATGCACCAAGATGGGCTCAAATGTACACCAAAATAATTGCTATCTTTTGGTGCCAACCAATCTTCTCAAATATTTTAAGTTTTTGTATAATTGGCTTTATATGCGATCTTAATGTACAGTTGAGCAGATATTGTCAATATTTTCCCTACTATGAAATTTTCTTAATATGGCTTGGATATGCACCAAAATGGGCTCGAATGTACACAAAAATAAATGCTATCTGCTGGTGCCAACCAATCTTCTCACACAGTTTTAGTTTTTGTATATTTAGCTTTAGATGAGACCTTAATGTACAGTTGAGCAGATATTGTCATTGTTTTCCCTACGATGAAATTTTCTTAATATGGCTTGGATATGCACCAAGATGGGCTCAAATGTACACCAAAATAATTGCTATCTTTTGGTGCCAACCAATCTTCTCAAATATTTTTAGTTTTAGTACAATTGGCTTTAGATGCGACCTTAATGTACAGTTGAGCAGATATTGTCATTATTTTCCCGACGATGAAATTTTCTTAATATGGCTTGGATATGCAACAACATGGGCTCAAATGTACACAAAAATAAATGCCATCAGCTGGTGAAAACCAATCTTCTCACACAGTTTTAGTTTTTGTATATTTAGCTTTAGATGAGACCTTAATGTACAGTTGAGCAGATATTGTCATTATTGTCCCTACGATGAAATTTTCTTAATATGGCTTGGATATGCACCAAGATGGGCTCAAATGTACACCAAAATAATTGCTATCTTCTGGTGCCAACCAATCTTCTCAAGGATTTTTAGTTTTTGTATAACTGGCTTTATATGCGATCCTAATGTACAGTTGAGCAGATATTGTCATTATTTTCCCTACGATGAAATTTTCTTAATATGGCTTGGCTATGCACCAAAATGGGCTCAAATGTACACACAAATAATTGCTATCTTCTGGTGCCAACCAATCTTCTCACAGATTTTTAGTTTTTGTATAATTGGCTTTAGATGCGACCTTAATGTACAGTTGAGCAGATATTGTCATATTTTCCCTACGATGAAATTTTCTTAATATGGCTTGGATATGCACCAAAATGGGCTCAATTGTACACAAAAATAAATGCTATCGGCTGGTGAAAACCAATCTTCTCACAGCGTTTTAGTTTTTGTATAATTAGCTTTAGATGAGACCTTAATGTACAGTTGAGCAGATATTGTCATTAAATTCCCTACGATGAAATTTTCTTAATATGGCTTGGATATGCACCAAAATGGGCTCAAATGTACACAAAAATAAATGCTATCTGCTGGTGAAAACCAATCTTCTCACAGAGTTTTAGTTTTTGTATAATTAGCTTTAGATGAGACCTTTATGTACAGTTGAGCAGATATTGTCATTATTTTCCCTACGATGGAATTTTCTTAATATGGCTTGGATATGCACCAAAATGGGCTCAAATGTACACAACAATAAATGCTATCAGCTGGTGAAAACCAATCTTCTCACAGCGTTTTAGTTTTTGTATAATTAGCTTTAGATGAGACCTTAATGTACAGTTGAGCAGATATTGTCATTATTGTCCCTACGATGAAATTTTCTTAATATGGCTTGGATATGCACCAAGATGGGCTCAAATGTACACCAAAATAATTGCTATCTTTTGGTGCCAACCAATCTTCTCAAATATTTTTAGTTTTTGTATAATTGGCTTTATATGCGATCTTAATGTACAGTTGAGCAGATATTGTCATTATTTTCCCTACTATGAAATTTTCTTAATATGGCTTGGATATGCACCAAAATGGGCTCGAATGTACACAAAAATAAATGCTATCTGCTGGTGCCAACCAATCTTCTCACAGATTTTTAGTTTTAGTACAATTGGCTTTAGATGCGACCTTAATGTACAGTTGAGCAGATATTGTCATTATTTTCCCGACGATGAAATTTTCTTAATATGGCTTGGATATGCACCAACATGAGCTCAAATGTACACAAAAATAAATGCCATCAGCTGGTGAAAACCAATCTTCTCACACAGTTTTAGTTTTTGTATATTTAGCTTTAGATGAGACCTTAATGTACAGTTGAGCAGATATTGTCATTATTGTCCCTACGATGAAATTTTCTTAATATGGCTTGGATATGCACCAAGATGGACTCAAATGTACACCAAAATAATTGCTATCTTCTGGTGCCAACCAATCTTCTCAAGGATTTTTAGTTTTTGTATAACTGGCTATATATGCGATCCTAATGTACAGTTGAGCAGAAATTGTCATTATTTTCCCTACGATGAAATTTTCTTAATATGGCTTGGATATGCACCAAAATGGGCTCAAATGTACACAAAAATAATTGCTATCTGCTGGTGAAAACCAATCTTCTCACACAGTTTTAGTTTTTGTATATTTAGCTTTAGATGCGACTTTAATGTACAGTTGAGCAGATATTGTCATATTTTCCCTACGATGAAATTTTCTTAATATGGCTTGGATATGCACCAATATGGGCTCAAATGTACACCAAAATAATTGCTATCTTTTGGTGCCAACCAATCTTCTCAAATATTTTTTGTTTTTGTATAATTGGCTTTATATGCGATCTTAATGTACAGTTGAGCAGATATTGTCATTATTTTCCCTACTATGAAATTTTCTTAATATGGCTTGGATATGCACCAAAATGGGCTCGAATGTACACAAAAATAAATGCTATCTGCTGGTGCCAACCAATCTTCTCACAGATTTTTAGTTTTAGTACAATTGGCTTTAGATGCGACCTTAATGTACAGTTGAGCAGATATTGTCATTATTTTCCCGACGATGAAATTTTCTTAATATGGCTTGGATATGCACCAACATGGGCTCAAATGTACACAAAAATAAATGCCATCAGCTGGTGAAAACCAATCTTCTCACACAGTTTTAGTTTTTGTATATTTAGCTTTAGATGAGACCTTAATGTACAGTTGAGCAGATATTGTCATTATTGTCCCTACGATGAAATTTTCTTAATATGGTTTGGATATGCACCAAGATGGGCTCAAATGTACACCAAAATAATTGCTATCTTCTGGTGCCAACCAATCTTCTCAAGGATTTTTAGTTTTTGTATAACTGGCTTTTTATGCGATCCTAATGTACAGTTGAGCAGATATTGTCATTATTTTCCCTACGATGAAATTTTCTTAATATGGCTTGGATATGCACCAAAATGGGCTCAAATGTACACAAAAATAATTACTATCTGCTGGTGAAAACCAATCTTCTCACACAGTTTTAGTTTTTGTATATTTAGCTTTAGATGCGACCTTAATGTACAGTTGAGCAGATATTGTCATATTTTCCCTACGATGAAATTTTCTTAATACGGCTTGGATATGCACCAAAATGGGCTCAAATGTACACAAAAATAAATGCTATCTGCTGGTGCCAACCAATCTTCTCACAGATTTTTAGTTTTTGTATAATTAGCTTTAGATGCGACCTTAATGTACAGTTGAGCAGATATTGTCATTATTTTCCCTACGATGAAATTTTCTTAATATGGCTTGGATATGCACCAAAATGGGCTCAAATGTACACCAAAATAATTGCTATCTGCTGGTGAAAACCAATCTTCTCACACAGTTTTAGTTTTTGTATATTTAGCTTTAGATGAGACCTTAATGTACAGTTGAGCAGATATTGTCATTATTGTCCCTACGATGAAATTTTCTTAATATGGCTTGGATATGCACCAAGATGGGCTCAAATGTACACCAAAATAATTGCTATCTTTTGGTGCCAACCAATCTTCTCAAATATTTTTAGTTTTTGTATAATTGGCTTTATATGCGATCTTAATGTACAGTTGAGCAGATATTGTCATTATTTTCCCTACTATGAAATTTTCTTAATATGGCTTGGATATGCACCAAAATGGGCTCGAATGTACACAAAAATAAATGCTATCTGCTGGTGCCAACCAATCTTCTCACAGATTTTTAGTTTTAGTACAATTGGCTTTAGATGCGACCTTAATGTACAGTTGAGCAGATATTGTCATTATTTTCCCGACGATGAAATTTTCTTAATATGGCTTGGATATGCACCAACATGGGCTCAAATGTACACAAAAATAAATGCCATCAGCTGGTGAAAACCAATCTTCTCACACAGTTTTAGTTTTTGTATATTTAGCTTTAGATGAGACCTAAATGTACAGTTGAGCAGATATTGTCATTATTGTCCCTACGATGAAATTTTCTTAATATGGCTTGGTATGCACCAAGATGGGCTCAAATGTATACCAAAATAATTGCATCTTCTGGTGCCAACCAATCTTCTCAAGGATTTTTAGTTTTTGTATAACTGGCTTTATATGCGATCCTAATGTACAGTTGAGCAGATATTGTCATTATTTTCCCTACGATGAAATTTTCTTAATATGGCTTGGATATGCACCAAAATGGGCTCAAATGTACACACAAATAATTGCTATCTTCTGGTGCCAACCAATCTTCTCACAGATTTTTTGTTTTTGTATAATTGGCTTTAGATGCGACCTTAATGTACAGTTGAGCAGATATTGTCATATTTTCCCTACGATGAAATTTTCTTAATATGGCTTGGATATGCACCAAAATGGGCTCAAATGTACACAAAAATAAATGCTATCTGCTGGTGCCAACCAATCTTCTCACAGATTTTTAGTTTTAGCACAATTGGCTTTAGATGCGACCTTAATGTACAGTTGAGCAGATATTGTCATTATTTTCCCTACGATGAAACTTTCTTAATATGACTTGGATATGTACCAAAATGGGCTCAAATGTACACACAAAAACATGCTATCAGCTGGTGCAAACCAATCTTCTCACAGAGTTTTAGTTTTTGTATAATTAGCTTTAGATGAGACCTTAATGTACAGTTGAGCAGATATTGTCATTATTTTCCCTACGATGAAATTTTCTTAATATGGCTTGGATATGCACCAAAATGGGCTCAAATGTACACAAACATAATTGCTATCTTTTGGTGCCAACCAATCTTCTCACAGATTTTTAGTTTTTGTATAATTGGCTTTAGATGCGACCTTAATGTACAGTTGAGCAGATATTGTCATTATTTTCCCTACGATGAAATTTTCTTAATATGGCTTGGATATGCACCAAAATGGGCTCGAATGTACACAAAAATAAATGCTATCTGCTGGTGCCAAACAATCTTCTCAAATATTTTTAGTTTTTGTATAATTGGCTTTATATACGATCTTAATGTACAGTTGAGCAGATATTGTCATTATTTTCCCTACGATGAAATTTTCTTAATATGGCTTGGATATGCACTAACATGCGCACAAATGTACACAAAAATAAATGCTATCAGCTAGTGAAAACCAATCTTCTCACAGAGTTTTAGTTTTTGTATAATTAGCTTTAGATGAGACCTTAATGTACAGTTGAGCAGATATTGTCATAATTTTCCCTACGATGAAATTTTCTTATAAGGCTTGGATATGCACCAAAATGGGCTCAAATGTACACAAAAATAAATGCTGTCAGCTGGTGCCAACCAATCTTCTCACAGAGTTTTAGTTTTTGTATAATTAGCTTTAGATGAGACCTTAATGTACAGTTGAGCAGATATTGTTATTATTGTCCCTACGATGAAATTTTCTTAATATGGCTTGAATATGCACCAAAATGGGCTCAAATGTACACCAAAATAATTGCTATCTTTTGGTGCCAACCAATCTTCTCACAGATTTTTAGTTTTTGTATAATTGGCTTTAGATGCGACCTTAATGTACAGTTGAGCAGATATTGTCATTATTTCCCCTACGATGACATTTTCTTAATATGGCTTGGATATGCACCAAAATTGGCTCAAATGTACACAAAAATAATTGCTATCTGCCGGTGCCAACCAATCTTCTCAAATATTTTTAGTTTTTGTATAATTGGCTTTATATGCGATCTTTAAGTACAGTTGAGCAGATATTGTCATTATTTTCCCTACGATGAAATTTTCTTAATATGGCTTGGATATGCACCAACATGGGCTCAAATGTACACAAAAATAAATGCTATCAGCTGGTGAAAACCAATCTTCTCACAGAGTTTTAGTTTTTGTATAATTAGCTTTAGATGAGACCTTAATGTACAGTTGAGCAGATATTGTCATAATTTTCCCTACGATGAAATTTTCTTAATATGGCTTGGATATGCACCATAATGGGCTCAAATGTACACAAAAATAAATGCTGTCAGCTTGTGCCAACCAATCTTCTCACAGAGTTTTAGTTTTTGTATAATTAGCTTTAGATGAGACCTTAATGTACAGTTGAGCAGATATTGTCATTATTGTCCCTACGATGAAATTTTCTTAATATGGCTTGGATATGCACCAAAATGGGCTCAAATGTACACACAAATAATTGCTATCTTCTGGTGCCAACCAATCTTCTCACAGATTTTTAGTTTTTGTATAATTGGCTTTAGATGCGACCTTAATGTACAGTTGAGCAGATATTGTCATATTTTCCCTACGATGAAATTTTCTTAATATGACTTGAATATGCACCAAAATGTGCTCAAATGTACACCAAAATAATTGCTATCTTTTGGTGCCAACCAATCTTCTCACAGATTTTTAGTTTTTGTATAATTGGCTTTAGATGCGACCTTAATGTACAGTTGAGCAGATATTGTCATTATTTTCCCTACGATTACATTTTCTTAATATGGCTTGGATATGCACCAAAATGGGCTCAAATGTACACAAAAATAATTACTATCTGCTGGCTCAAACCAATCTTCTCAAATATTTTTAGTTTTTGTATAATTGGCTTTATATGCGATCTTAATGTACAGTTGAGCAGATATTGTCATTATTTTCCCTACGATGAAATTTTCTTAATATGGCTTGGATATGCACCAAAATGGGCTCAAATGTACACAAACATAATTGCTATCTTTTGGTGCCAACCAATCTTCTCACAGATTTTTAGTTTTTGTATAATTGGCTTTAGATGCGACCTTAATGTACAGTTGAGCAGATATTGTCATTATTTTCCCTACGATGAAATTTTCTTAATATGGCTTGGATATGCACCAAAATGGGCTCGAATGTACACAAAAATAAATGCTATCTGCTGGTGCCAAACAATCTTCTCAAATATTTTTAGTTTTTGTATAATTGGCTTTATATACGATCTTAATGTACAGTTGAGCAGATATTGTCATTATTTTCCCTACGATGAAATTTTCTTAATATGGCTTGGATATGCACCAACATGCGCACAAATGTACACAAAAATAAATGCTATCAGCTAGTGAAAACCAATCTTCTCACAGAGTTTTAGTTTTTGTATAATTAGCATTAGATGAGACCTTAATGTACAGTTGAGCAGATATTGTCATAATTTTCCCTACGATGAAATTTTCTTATAAGGCTTGGATATGCACCAAAATGGGCTCAAATGTACACAAAAATAAATGCTGTCAGCTGGTGCCAACCAATCTTCTCACAGAGTTTTAGTTTTTGTATAATTAGCTTTAGATGAGACCTTAATGTACAGTTGAGCAGATATTGTTATTATTGTCCCTACGATGAAATTTTCTTAATATGGCTTGAATATGCACCAAAATGGGCTCAAATGTACACCAAAATAATTGCTATCTTTTGGTGCCAACCAATCTTCTCACAGATTTTTAGTTTTTGTATAATTGGCTTTAGATGCGACCTTAATGTACAGTTGAGCAGATATTGTCATTATTTTCCCTACGATGACATTTTCTTAATATGGCTTGGATATGCACCAAAATTGGCTCAAATGTACACAAAAATAATTGCTATCTGCCGGTGCCAACCAATCTTCTCAAATATTTTTAGTTTTTGTATAATTGGCTTTATATGCGATCTTAATGTACAGTTGAGCAGATATTGTCATTATTTTCCCTACGATGAAATTTTCTTAATATGGCTTGGATATGCACCAAAATTGGCTCAAATGTACACAAAAATAATTGCTATCTGCTGGTGCCAACCAATCTTCTCAAATATTTTTAGTTTTTGTATAATTGGCTTTATATGCGATCTTTATGTACAGTTGAGCAGATATTGTCATTATTTTCCCTACGATGAAATTTTCTTAATATGGCTTGGATATGCACCAACATGGGCTCAAATGTACACAAAAATAAATGCTATCAGCTGGTGAAAACCAATCTTCTCACAGAGTTTTAGTTTTTGTATAATTAGCTTTAGATGAGACCTTAATGTACAGTTGAGCAGATATTGTCATAATTTTCCCTACGATGAAATTTTCTTAATATGGCTTGGATATGCACCAAAATGGGCTCAAATGTACACACAAATAATTGCTATCTTCTGGTGCCAACCAATCTTCTCACAGATTTTTAGTTTTTGTATAATTGGCTTTAGATGCGACCTTAATGTACAGTTGAGCAGATATTGTCATATTTTCCCTACGATGAAATTTTCTTAATATGACTTGAATATGCACAAAATGGGCTCAAATGTACACCAAAATAATTGCTATCTTTTGGTGCCAACCAATCTTCTCACAGATTTTTAGTATTTGTATAATTGGCTTTAGATGAGACCTTAATGTACAGTTGAGCAGATATTGTCATTATTTTCCCTACGATTACATTTTCTTAATATGGCTTGGATATGCACCAAAATGGGCTCAAATGTACACAAAAATAATTACTATCTGCTGGCTCAAACCAATCTTCTCAAATATTTTTAGTTTTTGTATAATTGGCTTTATATGCGATCTTAATGTACAGTTGAGCAGATATTGTCATTATTTTCCCTACGATGAAATTTTCTTAATATGGCTTGGATATGCACCATAATGGGCTCAAATGTACACAAAAATAAATGCTGTCAGCTTGTGCCAACCAATCTTCTCACAGAGTTTTAGTTTTTGTATAATTAGCTTTAGATGAGACCTTAATGTACAGTTGAGCAGATATTGTTATTATTGTCCCTACGATGAAATTTTCTTAATATGGCTTGAATATGCACCAAAATGGGCTCAAATGTACACAAAAATAATTGCTATCTGCTGGTGCCAACCAATCTTATCACAGATTTTTAGTTTTTGTATAATTGGCTTTAGATGCGACCTTAATGTACAGTTGAGCAGATATTGTCATTATTTTCCCTACGATGACATTTTCTTAATATGGCTTGGATATGCACCAACATGCGCTCAAATGTACACAAAAATAAATGCTATCAGCTGGTGAAAACCAATCTTCTCACAGAGTTTTAGTTTTTGTATAATTAGCTTTAGATGAGACCTTAATGTACAGTTGAGCAGATATTGTCATAATTTTCCCTACGATGAAATTTTCTTAATATGGCTTGGATATGCACCAAAATGGGCTCAAATGTACACAAAAATAAATGCTGTCAGCTGGTGCCAACCAATCTTCTCACAGAGTTTTAGTTTTTGTATAATTAGCTTTAGATGAGACCTTAATGTTCAGTAGAGCAGATATTGTTATTATTGTCCCTACGATGAAATTTTCTTAATATGGCTTGAATATGCACCAAAATGGGCTCAAATGAACACAAAAATAATTGCTATCTTTTGGTGCCAAACAATCTTCTCACAGATTTTTAGTTTTTGTATAATTGGCTTTAGATGCGACCTTAATGTACAGTTGAGCAGATATTGTCATTATTTTCCCTACGATGACATTTTCTTAATATGGCTTGGATATGCACCAACATGCGCTCAAATGTACACAAAAATAAATGCTGTCAGCTGGTGCCAACCAATCTTCTCACAGAGTTTTAGTTTTTGTATAATTAGCTTTAGATGAGACCTTAATGTACAGTTGAGCAGATATTGTCATAATTTTCCCTACGATGAAATTTTCTTAATATGGCTTGGATATGCACCAAAATGGGCTCAAATGTACACAAAAATAAATGCTGTCAGCTGGTGTCAACCAATCTTCTCACAGAGTTTTAGTTTTTGTATAATTAGCTTTAGATGAGACCTTAATGTACAGTTGAGCAGATATGGTTATTATTGTCCCTACGATGAAATTTTCTTAATATGGCTTGAATATGCACCAAAATGGGCTCAAATGTACACAAAAATAATTGCTATCTTTTGGTGCCGACCAATCTTCTCACAGATTTTTAGTTTTTGTATAATTGGCTTTAGATGCGACCTTAATGTACATGTACAGTTGTGCAGATATTGTCATTATTTTCCCTACGATGACATTTTCTTAATATGGCTTGGATATGCACCAAAATGGGTTCAAATGTACACAAAAATAATTACTATCTGCTGGCGCAAACCAATCCTCTCAAATATTTTGAGTTTTTGTATAATTGGCTTTATATGCGATCTTAATGTACAGTTGAGCAGATATTGTCATTATTTTCCCTACGATGAAATTTTCTTAATATGGCTTGGATATGCACCAACATGGGCTCAAATGTACACAAAAATAAATACTATCTGCTGGTGCCAACCAATCTTCTCACAGATTTTTAGTTTTAGTACAATTGGCTTTAGATGCGATTTTAATGTACAGTTGAGCAGATATTGTCATTATTTTCCCTACGAAGACATTTTCTTAATATGGCTTGGATATGCACCAAAATGGACTCAAATGTACACAAAAATAATTACTATCTGCTGGCGCAAACCAATCTTCTCAAATATTTTTAGTTTTTTGTATAATTGGCTTTATATGCGATCTTAATGTACAGTTGAGCAGATATTGTCATTATTTTCCCTACGATGAAATTTTCTTAATATGGCTTGGATATGCACCAACATGGGCTCAAATGTACACAAAAATAAATGCTATATGCTGGTGCCAACCAATCTTCTCACAGATTTTTAGTTTTAGTACAATTGGCTTTAGATGCGATTTTAATGTACAGTTGAGCAGATATTGTCATTATTTTCCCTACGATGAAATTTTCTTAATATGGCTTGGATATGCACCAACATGGGCTCAAATGTACACAAAAATAAATGCTATCAGCTGGTGAAAACCAATCTTCTCACAGAGTTTTAGTTTTTGTATAATTAGCTTTAGATGAGACCTTAATGTACAGTTGAGCAGATATTGTCATAATTTTCCCTACGATGAAATTTTCTTAATATGGCTTGGATATGCACCAAAATGGGCACAAATGTACACAAAAATAAATGCTGTCAGCTGGTGCCAACCAATCTTCTCACAGAGTTTTAGTTTTTGTATAATTAGCTTTAGATGAGACCTTAATGTACAGTTGAGCAGATATTGTTATTATTGTCCCTACGATTAAATTTTCTTAATATGGCTTGAATATGCAACACAATGGGCTCAAATGTACACAAAAATAATTGCTATCTTTTGGTGCCAACCAATCTTCTCACAGATTTTTAGTTTTTGTATAATTGGCTTTAGATGCGACCTTAATGTACAGTTGAGCAGATATTGTCATTATTTTCCCTACGATGAAATTTTCTTAATATGGCTTGGATATGCACCAACATGGGCTCAAATGTACACAAAAATAAATGCTATATGCTGGTGCCAACCAATCTTCTCACAGATTTTTAGTTTTAGTACAATTGGCTTTAGATGCGATTTTAATGTACAGTTGAGCAGATATTGTCATTATTTTCCCTACGATGAAATTTTCTTAATATGGCTTGGATATGCACCAACATGGGCTCAAATGTACACAAAAATAAATGCTATCAGCTGGTGAAAACCAATCTTCTCACAGAGTTTTAGTTTTTGTATAATTAGCTTTAGATGAGACCTTAATGTACAGTTGAGCAGATATTGTCATAATTTTCCCTACGATGAAATTTTCTTAATATGGCTTGGATATGCACCAAAATGGGCTCAAATGTACACAAAAATAAATGCTGTCAGCTGGTGCCAACCAATCTTCTCACAGAGTTTTAGTTTTTGTATAATTAGCTTTAGATGAGACCTTAATGTACAGTTGAGCAGATATTGTTATTATTGTCCCTACGATTAAATTTTCTTAATATGGCTTGAATATGCAACACAATGGGCTCAAATGTACACAAAAATAATTGCTATCTTTTGGTGCCAACCAATCTTCTCACAGATTTTTAGTTTTTGTATAATTGGCTTTAGATGCGACCTTAATGTACAGTTGAGCAGATATTGTCATTATTTTCCCTACGATGACATTTTCTTAATATGGCTTGGATATGCACCAAAATGGGCTCAAATGTACACAAAAATAATTACTATCTGCTGGTGCAAACCAATCTTCTCAAATATTTTTAGTTTTTGTAAAATTTGGCTTTATATGCGATCTTGATGTACAGTTGAGCAGATATTGTCATTATTTTCCTTACGATGAAATTTTCTTAATATGGCTTGGATATGCACCAAAATGGGCTCGAATGTACACAAAAATAAATGCTATCTGCTGGTGCCAACCAATCTTCTCAAATATTTTTAGTTTTAGTACAATTGGCTTTAGATGCGACCTTAATGTACAGTTGAGCAGATATTGTCATTATTTTCCCTACGATGAAATTTTCTTAATATGGCTTGGATATGCACCAACATGGGCTCAAATGTACACAAAAATAATTGCTATCTTTTTGTGCCAACCATTCTCCCACAGATTTTTAGTTTTTGTATAATTGGCTTTAGATGCGACCTTAATGTACAGTTGAGCAGATATTGTCATTATTTTCCCTACGATGACATTTTCTTAATATGGCTTGGATATGCACCAAAATGGGCTCAAATGTACACAAAAATAATTACTATCTGCTGGCGCAAACCAATCTTCTCAAATATTTTTAGTTTTTGTATACTTGGCTTTATATGCGATCTTAATGTACAGTTGAGCAGATATTGTCATTATTTTCCCTACGATGAAATTTTCTTAATATGGCTTGGATATGCACCAAAATGGGCTCGAATGTACACAAAAAAAAATGTTATCTGCTGGTGCCAACCAATCTTCTCACAGATTTTTAGTTTTAGTACAATTGGCTTTAGATGCGACCTTAATGTACAGTTGAGCAGATATTGTCATTATTTTCCCTACGATGAAATTTTCTTAATATGGCCTGGATATGCACCAACATGGGCTCAAATGTACACAAAAATAAATGATATCAGCTGGTGAAAACCAATCTTCTCACAGAGTTTTAGTTTTTGTATATTTAGCTTTAGATGAGACCTTAATGTACAATTGAGCAGATATTGTCATTATTTTCCCTACGATGAAATTTTCTTAATATGGCTTGGATATGCACCAAAATGGGCTCAAATGTACACAAAAATAATTACTATCTGCTGGCGCAAACCAATCTTCTCAAATATTTTTAGTTTTTGTATATTTAGCTTTAGATGAGACCTTAATGTACAGTTGAGCAGATATTGTCATCATTTTCCCTACGATGAAATTTTCTTAATATGGCTTGGATATGCACCAACATGGGCTCAAATGTACACAAAAATAAATGCCATCAGCTAGTGAAAACCAATCTTCTCACAGATTTTTAGTTTTTGTATAATTAGCTTTAGATGAGACCTTAATGTACAGTTGAGCATATATTGTCATTATTGTCCCTACGATGAAATTTTCTTAATATGGCTTGGATATGCACCAAGATGGGCTCAAATGTACACAAAAATAAATGCTATCTGCTGGTGCCAACCAATCTTCTCACAGATTTTTAGTTTTAGTACAATTGGCTTTAGATGCGACCTTAATGTACAGTTGAGCAGATATTGTCATTATTTTCCCTACAAAGGAAATGTTCTTAATATGGCTTGGATATGCACCAAAATGGGCTCAAATGTACACAAAAATAAATGCTATCAGCTGGTGCAAACCAATCTTCTCACTGAGTTTTAGTTTTTGTATAATTAGCTTTAGATGAGTCCTTAATGTACAGTTGAGCAGATATTGTCATTATTGTCCCTACGATGAAATTATCTTAATATGGCTTGGATATGCACCAAGATGGGCTCAAATGTACACCAAAATAATTGCTATCTTCTGGTGCCAACCAATCTTCTCACAGATTTTTAGTTTTTGTATAATTGGCTTTAGATGCGACCTTAATGTACAGTTGAGCAGATATTGTCATTATTTTCCCTACGATGACATTTTCTTAATATGGCTTGGATATGCACCAAAATGGGCTCAAATGTACACAAAAATAAACGCTATCTGCTGGTGCCAACCAATCTTCTCACAGACTTTTAGTTTTAGTACAATTGGCTTTAGATGCGACCTTAATGTACAGTTGAACAGATTTTGTCATTTTTTTCCCTACAATGAAATTTTCTTAATATGGCTTGGATATGCACCAAAATGGGCTCAAATGTACACACAAATAATTGTTATCTGCTGGTGCCAACCAATCTTCTCGAAGATTTTTAGTTTTTGTAAAATTGGCTTTATATGCGATCCTAATGTACAGTTGAGCAGATATTGTCATCATTTTCCCTACGATGAAATTGTCTTAATATGGCTTGGATATGCACCAACATGGGCTCAAATGTACACAAAAATAAATGCTATCAGCTGGTGAAAACCAATCTTCTCACAGATTTTTAGTTTTTGTATAATTAGCTTTAGATGAGACCTTAATGTACAGTTGAGCTGTTATTGTCATTATTGTCCCTACGATGAAATTTTCTTAATATGGCTTGGATATGCACCAAAATGGGCTCAAATGTACACCAAAATAATTGCTATCTTCTGGTGCCAAACAATCTTCTCACAGATTTTTAGTTTTTGTATAATTGGCTTTAGATGCGACCTTAATGTACAGTTGAGCAGATATTGTCATTATTTTCCCTACGATGAAATTTTCTTAATAAGGCTTGGATATGCACCAAAATGGGCTCAAATGTACACAAAAATAAATGCTATCTTCTGGTGCCAACCAATCTTCTCACAGATTTTTAGTTTTTGTATAATTAGCTTTAGATGAGACCTTAATGTACAGTTGAGTAGATATTGACATTATTTTCCCTACGATGAAATTTTCTTAATATGGCTTGGATATGCACCAAAATGGGCTCAATTGTACACAAAAATTAATGCTATCTTCTGGTGCCAACCGATCTTCTCACATATTTTTAATTTTAGTACAATTGGCTTTAGATGCGACCTTAATGTACAGTTGAGCAGATATTGTCATTATTTTCCCTACGATGAAATTTTCTTAATATGGCTTGGATATGTACCAAAATGGACTAAAAGGTACACACAAATAATTGTTATCTGCTGGTGCCAACCAATCTTCTCAAATATTTTTAGTTTTTGTATAATTAGCTTTATATGCGATCCTAATGTACAGTTGAGCAGATATTGTCATCATTTTCCCTACGATGAAATTTTCTTAATATGGCTTGGATATGCACCAACATAGGCTCAAATGTACACAAAAATAAATGCTATAAGCTGGTGAAAACCAATCTTCTCACAGAGTTTTAGTTTTTGTATAATTAGCTTTAGATGAGACCTAAATGTACAGTTGAGCAGATATTGTCATTATTTTCCCTACGGATGAAATTTTCTTAATATGGCTTGGATATGCACCAAAATGGGCTCAAATGTACACAAAAATAAATGCTATCTTCTGGTGCCAACCGATCTTCTCACAGATTTTTAGTTTTTGTATAATTGGCTTTATATGCGATCTTAATGTACAGTTGAGCAGATATTGTCATTATTTTCCCTATGATGAATTTTTCTTAATATGGCTTGGATATGCACCAAAATGGGCTCAAATGTACACAAAAATAATTGCTATCTTTTGGTGCCGACCAATCTTCTCACAGATTTTTAGTTTTTGTATAATTGGCTTTAGATGCGACCTTAATGTACAGTTGTGCAGATATTGTCATTATTTTCCCTACGATGACATTTTCTTAATATGGCTTGGATATGCACCAAAATGGGCTCAAATGTACACAAAAATAATTACTATCTGCTGGCGCAAACCAATCCTCTCAAATATTTTGAGTTTTTGTATAATTGGCTTTATATGCGATCTTAATGTACAGTTGAGCAGATATTGTCATTATTTTCCCTACGATGAAATTTTCTTAATATGGCTTGGATATGCACCAACATGGGCTCAAATGTACACAAAAATAAATGCTATCTGCTGGTGCCAACCAATCTTCTCACAGATTTTTAGTTTTAGTACAATTGGCTTTAGATGCGATTTTAATGTACAGTTGAGCAGATATTGTCATTATTTTCCCTACGAAGACATTTTCTTAATATGGCTTGGATATGCACCAAAATGGACTCAAATGTACACAAAAATAATTACTATCTGCTGGCGCAAACCAATCTTCTCAAATATTTTTAGTTTTTTGTATAATTGGCTTTATATGCGATCTTAATGTACAGTTGAGCAGATATTGTCATTATTTTCCCTACGATGAAATTTTCTTAATATGGCTTGGATATGCACCAACATGGGCTCAAATGTACACAAAAATAAATGCTATATGCTGGTGCCAACCAATCTTCTCACAGATTTTTAGTTTTAGTACAATTGGCTTTAGATGCGATTTTAATGTACAGTTGAGCAGATATTGTCATTATTTTCCCCCTACGATGACATTTTCTTAATATGGCATGGATATGCACCAAAATGGGCTCAAATGTACACAAAAATAATTGCTCTCTGCTGGTGCCAACCAATCTTCTCAAATATGTTTAGTTTTTGTATAATTGGCTTTATATGCGATCCTAATGTACAGTTGAGCAGATATTGTCATCATTTTCCCTACGATGAAATTTTCTTAATATGGCTTGGATATGCACCAACATGGGCTCAAATATACACAAAAATAAATGCTATAAGCTGGTGAAAACCAATCTTCTCACAGAGTTTTAGTTTTTGTATAATTAGCTTTAGATGAGACCTAAATGTACAGTTGGGCAGATATTGTCATTATTTTCCCTACGATGAAATTTTCTCAATATGGCTTGGATATGCACCAAAATGGGCTCAAATGTACACAAAAACAAATGCTATCTTCTGGTGCCAACCAATCTTCTCACAGATTTTTAGTTTTTGTATAATTGGCTTTATATGCGATCTCAATGTACAGTTGAGCAGATATTGTCATTATTTTCCCTATGATGAAATTTTCTTAATATGGCTTGGATATGCACCAAAATGGGCTCAAATGTACACAAAAATAAATGCTATCAGCTGGTGAAAACCAATCTTCTCACAGAGTTTTAGTTTTTGTATAATTAGCTTTAGATGAGACCTAAATGTACAGTTGAGCAGATATTGTCATTATTTTCCCTACGATGAAATTTTCTTAATATGGCTTGGATATGCACCAAAATGGGCTCAAATGTACACAAAAATAAATGCTATCTTCTGGTGCCAACCAATCTTCTCACAGATTTTTAGTTTTTGTATAATTGGCTTTATATGCGATCTTAATGTACAGTTGAGCAGATATTGTCATTATTTTCCCTATGATGAATTTTTCTTAATATGGCTTGGATATGCACCAAAATGGGCTCAAATGTACACAAAAATAAATGCTATCAGCTGGTGAAAACCAATCTTCTCACAGAGTTTTAGTTTTTGTATAATTAGCTTTAGATGCGACCTTAATGTACAGTTGAGCAGATATTGTCATTATTGTCCCTACGATGAAATTTTCTTAATATGGCTTGGATATGCACCAAAATGGGCTCAAATGTACACAAAAATAAATGCTATCTTCTGGTGCCAACCGATCTTCTCACAGATTTTTAGTTTTTGTATAATTGGCTTTATATGCGATCTTAATGTACAGTTGAGCAGATATTGTCATTATTTTCCCTATGATGAATTTTTCTTAATATGGCTTGGATATGCACCAAAATGGGCTCAAATGTACACAAAAATAAATGCTATCAGCTGGTGAAAACCAATCTTCTCACAGAGTTTTAGTTTTTGTATAATTAGCTTTAGATGCGACCTTAATGTACAGTTGAGCAGATATTGTCATTATTGTCCCTACGATGAAATTTTCTTAATATGGCTTGGATATGCACCAAAATGGGCTCAAATGTACACAAAAATAATTGCTATATCTGCTGGTGCCAACCAATCTTCTCAAATATTTTTAGTTTTTGTATAATTGACTTTATATGCGATCTTAATGTACAGTTGAGCAGATGTTGTCATTATTTTCCCTACGATGAAATTTTTCTTAATATGGCTTGGATATGCACCAAAATGGGCTCGAATGTACACAAAAATAAATGCTATCTGCTGGTGCCAACCAATCTTCTCACAGATTTTTAGTTTTAGTACAATTGGCTTTAGATGCGACCTTAATGTACAGTTGAGCAGATATTGTCATTATTTTCCCTACGATGAAATTTTCTTAATATGGCTTGGATATGCACCAACATGGGCTCAAATGTACACAAAAATAAATGCCTCCAGCTGGTGAAAACCAATCTTCTCACACAGTTTTAGTTTTTGTATATTTAGCTTTAGATGAGACCTTAATGTACAGTTGAGCAGACATTGTCATTATTGTCCCTACGATGAAATTTTCTTAATATGGTTTGGATATGCACCAAAATTGGCTCAAATGTACACAAAAATAATTGCTCTCTGCTGGTGCCAACCAATCTTCTCAAATATGTTTAGTTTTTGTATAATTGGCTTTATATGCGATCCTAATGTACAGTTGAGCAGATATTGTCATCATTTTCCCTACGATGACATTTTCTTAATATGGCTTGGATATGCACCAAAATGGGCTCAAATGTACACAAAAATAATTGCTCTCTGCTGGTGCCAACCAATCTTCTCAAATATGTTTAGTTTTTGTATAATTGGCTTTATATGCGATCCTAATGTACAGTTGAGCAGATATTGTCATCATTTTCCCTACGATGAAATTTTCTTAATATGGCTTGGATATGCACCAACATGGGCTCAAATATACACAAAAATAAATGCTATAAGCTGGTGAAAACCAATCTTCTCACAGAGTTTTAGTTTTTGTATAATTAGCTTTAGATGAGACCTAAATGTACAGTTGGGCAGATATTGTCATTATTTTCCCTACGATGAAATGTTCTCAATATGGCTTGGATATGCACCAAAATGGGCTCAAATGTACACAAAAATAAATGCTATCTTCTGGTGCCAACCAATCTTCTCACAGATTTTTAGTTTTTGTATAATTGGCTTTATATGCGATCTTAATGTACAGTTGAGCAGATATTGTCATTATTTTCCCTATGATGAAATTTTCTTAATATGGCTTGGATATGCACCAAAATGGGCTCAAATGTACACAAAAATAAATGCTATCAGCTGGTGAAAACCAATCTTCTCACAGAATTTTAGTTTTTGTATAATTGGCTTTATATGCGATCTTAATGTACAGTTGAGCAGATATTGTCATTATTTTCCCTACGATGAAATTTTCTTAATATGGCTTGGATATGCACCAAAATGGGCTCAAATGTACACAAAAATAATTGCTATCTGCTGGTGCCAACCAAACTTCTCACAGATTTTTAGTTTTAGTACAATTGTCTTTAGATGCGACCTTAATGTACAGTTGAGCAGATATTGTCATTATTTTCCCTACGATGAAATTTTCTTAATATGGCTTGGATATGCACCAACATGGGCTCAAATGTACACAAACATAAATGCCATCAGCTGGTGCCAACCAATCTTCTCACACAGTTTTAGTTTTTGTTTATTTAGCTTTAGATGAGACCTTAATGTACAGTTGAGCAGATATTGTCATTATTGTCCCTACGATGAAATTTTCTTAATATGGCTTGGATATGCACCAAGATGGGCTCAAATGTACACCAAAAAAATTGCTATCTTCTGGTGCCAACCAATCTTCTCAAGGATTTTTAGTTTTTGTATAACTGGCTTTATATGCGATCCTAATGTACAGTTGAGCAGATATTGTCATTATTTTCCCTACGATGAAATTTTCTTAATATGGCTTGGATATGCACCAAAATGGGCACAAATGTACACACAAATAATTGCTATCTTCTGGTGCCAACCAATCTTCTCACAGATTTTTAGTTTTTGTATAATTGGCTTTAGATGCGACCTTAATGTACAGTTGAGCAAATATTGTCATATTTTCCCTACGATGAAATTTTCTTAATATGGCTTGGATATGCACCAAAATGGGCTCAAATGTACACAAAAATAAATGCTATCTGCTGGTGCCAACCAATTCTCTCAAATATTTTTAGTTTTTGTATAATTGGCTTTATATGCGATCCTAATGTACAGTTGAGCAGATATTGTCATCATTTTCCCTACGATGAAATTTTCTTAATATGGCTTGGATATGCACCAACATGGGCTCAAATATACACAACAATAAATGCTATAAGCTGGTGAAATCCAATCTTCTCACAGAGTTTTAGTTTTTGTATAATTAGCTTTAGATGAGACCTAAATGTACAGTTGGGCAGATATTGTCATTATTTTCCCTACGATGAAATTTTCTTAATATGGCTTGGATATGCACCAGAATGGGCTCAAATGTACACAAAAATAAATGCTATCTTCTGGTGCCAACCAATCTTCTCACAGATTTTTAGTTTTTGTATAATTGGCTTTATATGCGATCTTAATGTACAGTTGAGCAGATATTGTCATTATTTTCCCTATGATGAAATTTTCTTAATATGGCTTGGATATGCACCAAAATGGGCTCAAATGTACACAAAAATAAATGCTATCAGCTGGTGAAAACCAATCTTCTCACAGAGTTTTAGTTTTTGTATAATTAGCTTTAGATGCGACCTTAATGTACAGTTGAGCATATTTTGTCATTATTGTCCCTACGATGAAATTTTCTTAATATGGCTTGGATATGCACCAAAATGGGGTCAAATGTACACAAAAATAAATGCTATCTTCTGGTGCCAACCAATCTTCTCAAGGATTTTTAGTTTTTGTATAATTGGCTTTATATGCGATCTTAATGTACAGTTGAGCAGATATTGTCATTATTTTCCCTACGATGAAATTTTCTTAATATGGCTTGGATATGCACCAAAATGGGCTCAAATGTACACTTAAATAATTGCTATCTTCTGGTGCCAACCAATCTTCTCACAGATTTTTAGTTTTTGTATAATTGGCTTTAGATGCGACCTTAATGTACAGTTGAGCAGATATTGTCATATTTTCCCTACGATGAAATTTTCTTAATATGGCTTGGATATGCACCAAAATGGGCTCAAATGTACACAAAAATAAATGCTATCTGCTGGTGCCAACCAATCTTCTCACAGATTTTTAGTTTTAGTACAATTGGCTTTAGATGCGATCCTAATGTACAGTTGAGCAGATATTGTCATTATTTTCCCTACGATGAAATTTTCTTAATATGGCTTGGATATGCACCAAAATGGGCTCAAATGTACACAAAAATAAATGCTATCTGCTGGTGCCAACCAATCTTCTCAAATATTTTTAGTTTTTGTATAATTGGCTTTATATGCGATCCTAATGTACAGTTGAGCAGATATTGTCATCATTTTCCCTACGATGAAATTTTCTTAATATGGCTTGGATATGCACCAACATGGGCTCAAATATACACAAAAATAAATGCTATAAGCTGGTGAAAACCAATCTTCTCACAGAGTTTTAGTTTTTGTATAATTAGCTTTAGATGAGACCTAAATGTACAGTTGGGCAGATGTTGTCATTATTTTCCCTACGATGAAATTTTCTTAATATGGCTTGGATATGCACCAAAATGGGCTCAAATGTACACAAAAATAAATGCTATCTTCTGGTGCCAACCAATCTTCTCACAGATTTTTAGTTTTTGTATAATTGGCTTTATATGCGATCTTAATGTACAGTTGAGCAGATATTGTCATTATTTTCCCTATGATGAAATTTTCTTAATATGGCTTGGATATGCACCAAAATGGGCTCAAATGTACACAAAAATAAATGCTATCAGCTGGTGAAAACCAATCTTCTCACAGAGTTTTAGTTTTTGTATAATTAGCTTTAGATGCGACCTTAATGTACAGTTGAGCATATATTGTCATTATTGTCCCTACGATGAAATTTTCTTAATATGGCTTGGATATGCACCAAAATGGGCTCAAATGTACACAAAAATAAATGCTATCTTCTGGTGCCAACCAATCTTCTCAAGGATTTTGAGTTTTTGTATAATTGGCTTTATATGCGATCTTAATGTACAGTTGAGCAGATATTGTCATTATTTTCCCTACGATGAAATTTTCTTAATATGGCTTGGATATGCACCAAAATGGGCTCAAATGTACACAAAAATAAATGCTATCTGCTGGTGCCAACCAATCTTCTCAAATATTTTTAGTTTTTGTATAATTGGCTTTATATGCGATCCTAATGTACAGTTGAGCAGATATTGTCATCATTTTCCCTACGATGAAATTTTCTTAATATGGCTTGGATATGCACCAACATGGGCTCAAATGTACACAAAAATAAATGCTATAAGCTGGTGAAAACCAATCTTCTCACAGAGTTTTAGTTTTTGTATAATTAGCTTTAGATGAGACCTAAATGTACAGTTGGGCAGATATTGTCATTATTTTCCCTACGTTGAAATTTTCTTAATATGGCTTGGATATGCACCAAAATGGGCTCAAATGTACACAAAAATAAATGCTATCTTCTGGTGCCAACCAATCTTCTCACAGATTTTTAGTTTTTGTATAATTGGCTTTATATGCGATCTTAATGTACAGTTGAACAGATATTGTCATTATTTTCCCTATGATGAAATTTTCTTAATATGGCTTGGATATGCACCAAAATGGGCTCAAATGTACACAAAAATAAATGCTATCAGCTGGTGAAAACCAATCTTCTCACAGAGTTTTAGTTTTTGTATAATTAGCTTTAGATGCGACCTTAATGTACAGTTGAGCATATATTGTCATTATTGTCCCTACGATGAAATTTTCTTAATATGGCTTGGATATGCACCAAAATGGGGTCAAATGTACACAAAAATAAATGCTATCTTCTGGTGCCAACCAATCTTCTCAAGGATTTTGAGTTTTTGTATAATTGGCTTTATATGCGATCTTAATGTACAGTTGAGCAGATATTGTCATTATTTTCCCTACGATGAAATTTTCTTAATATGGCTTGGATATGCACCAAAATGGGCTCAAATGTACACATAAATAATTGCTATCTTCTGGTGCCAACCAATCTTCTCACAGATTTTTCGTTTTTGTATAATTGGCTTTAGATGCGACCTTAATGTACAGTTGAGCAGATATTGTCATATTTTCCCTACGATGAAATTTTCTTAATATGGCTTGGATATGCACCAAAATGGGCTCAAATGTACACAAAAATAAATGCTATCTGCTGGTGCCAACCAATCTTCTCACAGATTTTTAGTTTTAGTACAATTGGCTTTAGATGCGATCCTAATGTACAGTTGAGCAGATATTGTCATTATTTTCCCTACGATGAAATTTTCTTAATATGGCTTGGATATGCACCAAAATGGGCCCAAATGTACACAAAAAGAAATGCTATCTGCTGGTGCCAAACAATCTTCTCACAGATTTTTAGTTTTAGAACAATTGGCTTTAGATGCGACCTTAATGTACAGTTGAGCAGATATTGTCATTATTTTCCCTACGATGAAATTTTCTTAATATGGCTTGGATATGGACCAAGATGGGCACAAATGTACACAAAAATAATTGCTATCTGCTGGTGAAAACCAATCTTCTCACAGATTTTTTGTTTTTATATAATTGGCTTTAGATGCGACCTTAATGTACAGTTGAGCAGATATTGTCATTATTTTCCCTACGATGAAATTTTCTTAATATGGCTTGGATATGCACCAAAATGGGCTCAAATGTACACACAAATAATTGCTATCTTCTGGTGCCAACAAATCTTCTCACAGATTTTTAGTTTTAGTATAATTGGCTTTAGATGCGACCTTAATGTACAGTTGAGCAGATATTGTAATATTTTCCCTACGATGAAATTTTCTTAATATGGCTTGGATATGCACCAAAATGGGCTCAAATGTACACAAAAATAAATGCTATCTGCTGGTGCCAACCAATCTTCTCACAGATTTTTAGTTTTTGTATAATTAGCTTTAGATGAGACCTTAATGTACAGTTGAGCAGATATTGTCATTATTGTCCCTACGATGAAATTTTCTTAATATGGCTTGGATATGCACCAACATGGGCTCAAATGTACACAAAAATAAATGCCATCAGCTGGTGAAAACCAATCTTCTCACACAGTTTTAGTTTTTGTATATTTAGCTTTAGATGAGACCTTAATGTACAGTTGAGCAGATATTGTCATTATTGTCCCTACGATGAAATTTTCTTAATATGGCTTGGATATGCACCAAGATGGGCTCAAATGTACACCAAAATAATTGCTATCTTCTGGTGCCAACCAATCTTCTCAATAATTTTTAGTTTTTGTATAACTGGCTTTATATGCGATCCTAATGTACAGTTGAGCAGATATTGTCATTATTTTCCCTACGATGAAATTTTCTTAATATGGCTTGGATATGCACCAAAATGGGCTCAAATGTACACACAAATAATTGCTATCTTCTGGTGCCAACCAATTTTCTCACAGATTTTTAGTTTTTGTATAATTGGCTTTAGATGCGACCTTAATGTACAGTTGAGCAGATATTGTCATATTTTCCCTACGATGAAATTTTCTTAATATGGCTTGGATATGCACCAAAATGGGCTCAAATGTACACAAAAATAAATGCTATCTGCTGGTGCCAACCAATCTTCTCACAGATTTTTAGTTTTAGTACAATTGGCTTTAGATGCGATCCTAATGTACAGTTGAGCAGATATTGTCATTATTTTCCCTACGATGAAATTTTCTTAATATGGCTTGGATATGCACCAAAATGGGCTCAAATGTACACAAAAAGTAATGGTATCTGCTGGTGCCAAACAATCTTCTCACAGATGTTTAGTTTTAGTATAATTGGCTTTAGATGCGACCTTAATGTACAGTTGAGCAGATATTGTCATATTTTCCCTACGATGAAATTTTCTTAATATGGCTTGGATATGCACCAAAATGGGCTCAAATGTACACAAAAATAAATGCTATCTGCTGGTGCCAACCAATCTTCTCACAGATTTTTAGTTTTAGTACAATTGGCTTTAGATGCGATCCTAATGTATACAGTTGAGCAGATATTGTCATTATTTTCCCTACGATGAAATTTTCTTAATATGGCTTGGATATGCACCAAAATGGGCTCAAATGTACACAAAAAGAAATGCTATCTGCTGGTGCCAAACAATCTTCTCACAGATTTTTAGTTTTAGTACAATTGGCTTTAGATGCGACCTTAATGTACAGTTGAGCAGATATTGTCATTATTGTCCCTACGATGAAATTTTCTTAATATGGCTTGGATATGTACCAAAATGGGCTTAAATGTACACACAAATAAATGCTATCTTCTGGTGCCAACCAATCTTCTCACAGATTTTTAGTTTTTGTATATTTGGCTTTAGATGCGATCTTAATGTACAGTTGAGCAGATATTGTCATTATTTTCCCTACGATGAAATTTTCTTAATATGGCTTGGATATGCACCAAGATGGGCACAAATGTACACAAAAATAATTGCTATCTGCTGGTGCCAACCAATCTTCTCACAGATTTTTTGTTTTTGTATAATTGGCTTTAGATGCGACCTTAATGTACAGTTGAGCAGATATTGTCATTATTTTCCATACGATGAAATTTTCTTAATATGGCTTGGATATGCACCAAAATGGGCTCAAATGTGCACAAAAATAAATGCTATCTTCTGGTGCCAACCAATCTTCTCACAGATTTTTAGTTTTTGTATAATTGGCTTTAGATGCGACCTTAATGTACAGTTGAGCAGATATTGTCATTATTTTCCCGACGATGAAATTTTCTCAATATGGCTTGGATATGCACCAAAATGGGCTCAAATGTACACAAAAATAAATGCTATCAGCTGGTGAGAACTAATCTTCTCACAGAGTTTTAGTTTTTGTATAATTAGCTTTAGATGAGACCTTAATGTACAGTTGAGCAGATATTGTCATTATTTTCCCTACGATGGAATTTTCTTAATATGGCTTGGATATGCACCAAAATGAGCTCAAATGTACACAACAATAAATGCTATCAGCTGGTGAAAACCAATCTTCTCACAGCGTTTTAGTTTTTGTATAATTAGCTTTAGATGATACCTTAATGTACAGTTGAGCAGATATTGTCATTATTTTCCATACGATGAAATTTTCTTAATATGGCTTGGATATGCACCAAAATGGGCTCAAATGTGCACAAAAATAAATGCTATCTTCTGGTGCCAACCAATCTTCTCACAGATTTTTAGTTTTTGTATAATTGGCTTTAGATGCGACCTTAATGTACAGTTGAGCAGATATTGTCATTATTTTCCCGACGATGAAATTTTCTCAATATGGCTTGGATATGCACCAAAATGGGCTCAAATGTACACAAAAATAAATGCTATCAGCTGGTGAGAACTAATCTTCTCACAGAGTTTTAGTTTTTGTATAATTAGCTTTAGATGAGACCTTAATGTACAGTTGAGCAGATATTGTCATTATTTTCCCTACGATGGAATTTTCTTAATATGGCTTGGATATGCACCAAAATGGGCTCAAATGTACACAACAATAAATGCTATCAGCTGGTGAAAACCAATCTTCTCACAGCGTTTTAGTTTTTGTATAATTAGCTTTAGATGAGACCTTAATGTACAGTTGAGCAGATATTGTCATTATTGTCCCTACGATGAAATTTTCTTAATATGGCTTGGATATGCACCAAAATGGGCTCAAATGTACACAAAAATAAATCCTATCTGCTGGTGCCAACCAATCTTCTCACAGATTTTTTGTTTTTGTATAATTGGCTTTAGATGCGACCTTAATGTACAGTTGAGCAGATATTGTCATTATTTTCCCTACGATGAAATTTTCTTAATATGGCTTGGATATGCACCAAAATGGGCTCAAATGTACACAAAAATAAATGCTATCTTCTGGTGCCAACCAATCTTCTCACAGATTTTTAGTTTTAGTACAATTGGCTTTAGATGCGACCTTAATGTACAGTTGAGCAGATATTGTCATTATTTTCCCGACGATGAAATTTTCTTAATATGGCTTGGATATGCACCAAAATGGGCTCAAATGTACACAAAAATAAATGCTATCAGCTGGTGAGAACTAATCTTCTCACAGAGTTTTAGTTTTTGTATAATTAGCTTTAGATGAGACCTTAATGTACAGTTGAGCAGATATTGTCATTATTTTCCCTACGATGGAATTTTCTTAATATGGCTTGGATATGCACCAAAATGGGCTCAAATGTACACAACAATAAATGCTATCAGCTGGTGAAAACCAATCTTCTCACAGCGTTTTAGTTTTTGTATAATTAGCTTTAGATGATACCTTAATGTACAGTTGAGCAGATATTGTCATTATTGTCCCTACGATGAAATTTTCTTAATATGGCTTGGATATGCACCAAAATGGGCTCAAATGTACACAAAAATAAATCCTATCTGCTGGTGCCAACCAATCTTCTCACAGATTTTTTGTTTTTGTATAATTGGCTTTAGATGCGACCTTAATGTACAGTTGAGCAGATATTGTCATTATTTTCCATACGATGAAATTTTCTTAATATGGCTTGGATATGCACCAAAATGGGCTCAAATGTGCACAAAAATAAATGCTATCTTCTGGTGCCAACCAATCTTCTCACAGATTTTTAGTTTTAGTACAATTGGCTTTAGATGCGACCTTAATGTACAGTTGAGCAGATATTGTCATTATTTTCCCTACGATGGAATTTTCTTAATATGGCTTGGATATGCACGAAAATGGGCTCAAATGTACACAACAATAAATGCTATCAGCTGGTGAAAACCAATCTTCTCACAGCGTTTTAGTTTTTGTATAATTAGCTTTAGATGATACCTTAATGTACAGTTGAGCAGATATTGTCATTATTGTCCCTACGATGAAATTTTCTTAATATGGCTTGGATATGCACCAAAATGGGCTCAAATGTACACAAAAATAAATCCTATCTGCTGGTGCCAACCAATCTTCTCACAGATTTTTTGTTTTTGTATAATTGGCTTTAGATGCGACCTTAATGTACAGTTGAGCAGATATTGTCATTATTTTCCATACGATGAAATTTTCTTAATATGGCTTGGATATGCACCAAAATGGGCTCAAATGTACACAAAAATAAATGCTATCTTCTGGTGCCAACCAATCTTCTCACAGATTTTTAGTTTTAGTACAATTGGCTTTAGATGCGACCTTAATGTACAGTTGAGCAGATATTGTCATTATTTTCCCGACGATGAAATTTTCTTAATATGGCTTGGATATGCACCAAAATGGGCTCAAATGTACACAAAAATAAATGCTATCAGCTGGTGAAAACCAATCTTCTCACAGAGTTTTAGTTTTTGTATAATTAGCTTTAGATGAGACCTTAATGTACAGTTGAGCAGATATTGTCATTATTTTCCCTACGATGGAATTTTCTTAATATGGCTTGGATATGCACCAAAATGGGCTCAAATGTACACAACAATAAATGCTATCAGCTGGTGAAAACCAATCTTCTCACAGCGTTTTAGTTTTTGTATAATTAGCTTTAGATGATACCTTAATGTACAGTTGAGCAGATATTGTCATTATTGTCCCTACGATGAAATTTTCTTAACATGGCTTGGATATGCACCAAAATGGGCTCAAATGTACACAAAAATAAATCCTATCTGCTGGTGCCAACCAATCTTCTCACAGATTTTTAGTTTTTGTATAATTGGCTTTAGATGCGACCTTAATGTACAGTTGAGCAGATATTGTCATTATTTTCCATACGATGAAATTTTCTTAATATGGCTTGGATATGCACCAAAATGGGCTCAAATGTACACAAAAATAAATGCTATCTTCTGGTGCCAACCAATCTTCTCACAGATTTTTAGTTTTAGTACAATTGGCTTTAGATGCGACCTTAATGTACAGTTGAGCAGATATTGTCATTATTTTCCCGACGATGAAATTTTCTTAATATGGCTTGGATATGCACCAAAATGGGCTCAAATGTACACAAAATTAAATGCTATCAGCTGGTGAGAACTAATCTTCTCACAGAGTTTTAGTTTTTGTATAATTAGCTTTAGATGAGACCTTAATGTACAGTTGAGCAGATATTGTCATTATTTTCCCTACGATGGAATTTTCTTAATATGGCTTGGATATGCACCAAAATGGGCTCAAATGTACACAACAATAAATGCTATCAGCTGGTGAAAACCAATCTTCTCACAGCGTTTTAGTTTTTGTATAATTAGCTTTAGATGATACCTTAATGTACAGTTGAGCAGATATTGTCATTATTGTCCCTACGATGAAATTTTCTTAATATGGCTTGGATATGCACCAAAATTGGCTCAAATGTACACAAAAATAAATCCTATCTGCTGGTGCCAACCAATCTTCTCACAGATTTTTAGTTTCAGTACAATTGGCTTTAGATGCGACCTTAATGTACAGTTGAGCAGATATTGTCATTATTTTCCCGACGATGAAATTTTCTTAATATGGCTTGGATATGCACCAAAATGGGCTCAAATGTACACAAAAATAAATCCTATCTGCTGGTGCCAACCAATCTTCTCACAGATTAGTGCTAAATGTATTATATTGACAGTGTCAACAATCTCATTACACAAGCCAATCACCCATAGTCAGAGGACAAAGTATGAGGATTCACATAAAATCAATTGGCGGCCATATTTGTGTGAACACCTTTAATTCATTTTGTGTAAGAAAAAGGGATCGCTTGGCTAAACATCACGTTATATATTAGAATTATTACTGCTTCATTTAGTTTGAATACATTGTCTTTCAATTGGCACCATTTATTTTCATTTTCCTGACATCACCTTACATTCCCCCTAAAAACGTACTACTGCCCCTTTAATGTACAGTTGAGCAGATATTGTCATAATTGTCCCTACGATGAAATTTTCTTAATATGGCTTGGATATGCACCAAAATGGGCTCAAATGTACACAAAAATAAATGCTATCTGCTGGTGCCAACCAATCTTCTCACAGATTTTTAGTTTTTGTATAATTGGCTTTAGATGCGACCTTAATGTACAGTTGAGAAGATATTGTCACTATTGTCCCTACGATGAAATTGTCTTAATATGGCTTGGATATGCACCAAAATGGGCTCAAATGTACACAAAAATAAATGCTATCTGCTGGTGGCAACCAATCTTCTCACAGATTTTTAGTTTTGTATAATTGGCTTTAGATGCAACCTTAATGTACAGTTGAGCAGATATTGTCATTATTGTCCCTACGATGAAATTTTCTTAATATGGCTTGGATATGCACCATAATGGGCTCAAATGTACACAAAAATAAATGCTATCTGCTGGTGCCAACCAATCTTCTCGCAGATTTTTAGTTTTTTGTATAATTGGCTTTAGATGCGACCTTAATGTACAGTTGAGAAGATATTGTCACTATTGACCCTACGATGAAATTGTCTTAATATGGTTTGGATATGCACCAAAATGGGCTCAAATGTACGCAAAAATTAATGTTATCTGCTGGTGCTAACCAATCTTCTCACAGAGTTTTAGTTTTTGTATAATTGGCTTTAGATGCGACCTTAATGAACAGTTGAGTAGATATTGTCATTATTTTCCCTACGATGAAATTTTCTTAATATGGCTTGGATATCCAGCAAATGGGCTCAAATGTACACAAAAATAAATGCTATCTGCTGGTGCCAACCAATCTTCTTAGAGATTATTAGTTTTGTATAATTGGCTTTAGATGCAACCTTAATGTACAGTTGAGCAGATATTGTCATTATTGTCCCTACGATGAAATTTTCTTAATATGGCTTGGATATGCACCATAATGGGCTCAAATGTACACAAAAATAAATGCTATCAGCTGGTGCCAAGCAATCTTCTCACAGATTTTTAGTTTTTGTATAACTGGCTTTAGATGCAACCTTAATGTAACCTTAAAGTTCATTTTCTCTTTAAACTTTCGTTCCTTGTGATTCCAATGTCTCCTAATGTTTCATTACATTCTAAGATATGATTACATAAATAACATATTTGGTTTCTAATTTATGTTTTGTTTAACAAGAACCATGTCATTTGTTGATAGGGAAAATGTTTTATTCACGTTGAGACACTTAAGTTTTCGGATTGCTAACGGCTGTCTATATGACCATCTTTCATATTTTTTATTTGGACGTAACATAGAAAGACAGCGTTTCACAAAAGATATTGCGTCATCATGGATATGATTAAGGGTAGACACATGGGAAATATCATTTATGTGATGGGGGTGGCATGAATCAAAGTCCAAGTGTCTATAACTTGAGATAAGAATATAGTTGCTAAATATTCAAGAGCTTTAGTTGCATACGCAGTTGCCACTTTCGTACCTATTGCTACTTCTTTGTTTTGGGAGTAAAACATCCATCAAACTGAAATCGTCTATGGTAAATCCATTGAAAAATTGGAGATTTGTCATGCTCTTTACCTATTGTACAACATAGATTAACATCGTAACTCACCAATTGAAAACCTCTGGTTATGTCTTCATGAAGCTTACATAAGTCAGTACTCTGATAACTAAGTCCTTCAATATTAGTACAATGAGATTTGAGCATTATATGACATTACTCAGTCATTGCGCGTGACTTTAAGTTCCTCCAACAATCGGTCTAAAAGGGATGTCTTTAACAGCTATAAATGCGCCATGTTCTTAGGACATAAGAATTGAATTGTTTTACTTTTGTTTTCGTTGGGAAGACCATAAAAATACGCAGTTTTAGAATCTAAAGTAGTTTCGTTCAGAGTCTGAAATACCATTAGCATATTATGCATTCAACATACAACTTTTCCTATTTTGTAATAGATTTTTTGTAGTATACCTCATCATCAAGTATAGTTAAATATTATCTTTGTAGCTTTACCCATCATGACGATACAGTAGAACACAGATATAACGAACTCCAAGGCACCAAAGAATTTAGTTCGCTATATCTGGTGTTCGCTACTCACGTTTGGCCGCCATGCATAGGGCTTTTTACGGGACTCAAAAATGTGTTCACTATATCCGATTGTTCGCTATATCCGTGTTCTACTGTAACACAACCTTCATAAATACATGTACATGCATAGCAATCATATTTCTTAAATCATTACAAGCTTTAAACTCAACCTTTGTACAGTTCACCTTTGGCTATATGATATAAATGGGCGAATATTCAAATAAGTCACATTATTTCTCTCAATGTTCGCCTCTTCTACGTCCATACTTCCTCTTCCTCCGTTTCAAAATATTCAGCTAGTCTTGTTTTACTTGTAAACCGTTTGATGTGCGATCTTATTTCACGGTGATGATAATCATACTATCACGAGCTAGTGGCAATTATTGCTGCATCACTTATTTGAATTATTTCAATTAACAATCCATTCTTGTCAATGATATATATTTGTTGACGTAAAATGCTTTTCTCTTTCAATGATAGTTATCTTTGTGAAAGTTATCTATAATAAGATATGAGCTTAAAAGCATCACAACAATGACTAAAGTATGGTTTTCAAAATTAAATGGATTTGCAATGTTTGTACTATCCTTGCATACATGTACTGTAAATTCGCAGATACTCATATTCATTAAACACGTCGTTGTTTTATTGCATTTCCAATCACGATATTCTGTCATGCATACATGTATGTTTCCAACAATGGAACAAAAGCTTAAACAATGACCGTTGTTTATAATAGAAATAAGCAACATAGAAGTAATTAATTTTATCAGATGCGTTTTATTTGAATAATAAAATCTTTTCATGATACACCCCTGCATATCGTTATGAAAATAAACGTTTAATATGTTAAACGCGGAATACAATGTTGTTATAAGGAAGAGCATATAAAGCACCATGTTTAATTTCTCGTCATTTTGGAAGCCTGGACGATACTGGACAGAATGCAGCAAGTTCAGAACTACTTGCACTTCATTATGAGTGAGATGAACATGGATTCCCTGCTATGGACACTCTGTTGTACATGTCTTGTGTACCTCGTCTACCGTGGGATCGCCTTCTCTCTGTGGTATCGTCGCTGGTTCCTCTTCTTCAACAGTTGTCCAGGCATCACAAGGTTTTCTTGGAGGAATGGAAACTTAAACGATGTAAAAAGGACCTTTACATAATTTAGCGATACATGTATTGCAGGCTCTATGGGCTCCTGTTTCTGATTTTGTTTGCCTTCATCAAATTTGAAGATCATTCGCTCTGAAACCATTTTGTGAGAACCAGTAGGACCATAACGTTAGTACTATATATATTTTTTGAAACGTTGTTCTTTATACTCAACATCCAATACCAATCTTACGATCTTTTCAATTTATCCTTTTTTCTTAAAGTAATGTTTTTCGACTATATTTTTTACAAATTAGTCAAATAATTTGTAAGTGAAATCGAACCATTTAGTCCATGATTATTGTTCTAAACGGTGACTTAGTGACAAAATTGCATTGACTATTAGTTTATGTAAGGCATGAAGTCAGAGTTTACCAAATTTGCCACTCAGTGAAACGATGTCATCATCACAGTCATCAGGTTTCTGAGTTACAAGGTTTCACAGTGCAGGGTTTCAGGATATTGGATTGAAAGTTTTCCGTAGATAATATTTGCACCAAGTGTTTGTTTGTGTGTGCTTGGTATACTTATCATTTAAAGGGGCAGTAGCACGTTTTTTGGTAATTTTATATTTTAAAATTTTCACTGATATTTGTAAGTTAATGCTAAATGTATTATTTTGACAGTGTCAGAAATCTCATTACACAAGCCAATCATCCATAGACAGAGGACAAAGTATGAAGATTCACATAAAATCCATTGGCGGCCATTTTGTGTGAACACCTTTAATTCATTTTGTGAAGGAAAAAGGAATTGCATAGCTAAACTTCACGTTATATATTTGAATTATTACTGCTTCATTTAGTTTAAATGCATTGTCTTTCAAGTGGAACCATTAATTTTCATTTTCCTGACATCATCTTATATTCCCCCTAAAAACGTGCTACTGCCCCTTTAAGGAAACTTAATAAAGATATTGGTTAAGCTATATTTAGCAGCTCATGTAATATTCATAACAATACCAGCTATAATTCTGTCAACGGTTCACTGTCGTAAATAAAAACTTGAATTATCACCTTAATTATCGATATGGCAATATTTAATGGTTCACATCATGGTCCACATGTGAGGAAATTACAAAAATGTTCGGTATCAGTGACGATATCCTATATTGAAACCTATGTACTTATAATTTCAGTACCCATTGAATTTCGAAAAACTCATCAAAGTTGGCAATGAGATGGTACAGAAGTTTCCCAGGTATTTCCGGGTATGGTTTGGACCGCTTCACCCAGTCATCATATGTCATCACCCGGACACTATACGACGTGTCATCAAGCACACCGGTACGTGATTCAATCTTCATTTTATACAGAGTTGGATTGAGAGTTTTATTTTGAAAAAATGCACTCAGAGGGGAGGGGGGGGGAGTCGGTGGGGATTACCAAGAGCTAAGTTTAGTCCTATTTCAATGATGGAATGATGGTTGGGTATTTCAAATTTTATATGCCTCATCATGATCCAAATGTTAATAATTTTCATCTGTCACAGTTTATTGACAAATCATGTCTTTGATGTGAACGGTTATAAAAGGGGGTTAAATTACATGTTCCTAACTGCTTTCCGCTTGTTTCAACGAAGGGTTGATATATTTCTATTGAGTATCAAAGTTGTATCGATAATATGATTAAAGAAATGAAGTATTTTATCAGCTTAATAAAATTTAATATTTGCTTTGCTTAACTAAGTCAATGACTTTCATTCCTTCGTTCCAGTCAACAAGCCGCTAGATCGAGGTCAGATGTACAGCCCAATGGTTCCATGGCTTGGTCAAGGTATCCTCCTGGGTCGCGACCAACACTGGGTCAGGTCTCGCAAACTCTTTACTCCAAATTTCCGCCCTGAGATCCTTAGATCTGTCGTCCCGCTGGCTAACGAGGCTGTGGACATCATGCTGGTAATCTTCTAGATATTCGTCTTCTTGGCCATTTACAACTCGACATGTAAATATATGTACATTTGGAATTTGTTCGGGCCATGTTTGATTATCAACACTTTTGTTAGGAAACTTATTACTTGAATATTCATCATATTCATTCTTTGACAAACATAATATGAAACATACAAAGAGACAAGTGATAAAACCGAGTATTCAAAAGCCAATGAGATGTTCCCTTTCCCTAGTATTTCCAATGCCACTTTTGAAATGTTGTTCTTTCATTTCTTTGAAAGAAGAGAACAGATGTCTTTTTTCACAGGCTGTTTCTCTTAATGTGTAGAGCTTAAAGCTTCAATGGGTGCAATTATTTGTTGTTACTTACAGGACAAGATAGATAAGCATGCAGCTGACGGAACAAGTTTTGATATATTCAACATGTTAACATTGTGTACGTTTGACATCATGCTAAAATGGGCTTTCTCGGTGGAGGAAAACATTCAACATGTCGGGTAGGCCTTAACATCGTTTCGCGACGATTCCTTAGTCTATTGTGGCTGTCAATTATACTTATGATTATACTGTACGTCATTATTAGTTGTTTGGAAATTAACCATTTCAAGTTCTTTTTGATGATACACATCATCATTTCATTTGCCTACACAATTTTTGTATCATAGACAAATATCGTCAGAACTATTATAATGCTTTCGATGTCCTTTAACGGTTTAAAAGATCCTCGAATATAAAAAGGATATCACGAACATTAGCCCTTCAAATTCTTTGTGTGGCCTTATGGCTTTCTAGATCGTAACAGATCAGTAGCTTCATTGTGTTTTTTCTTTTTGCAGGAACTCACATCAATACACCGCAACTGTCGCTGAGCTCTCGGAATTGATATTCAGAAGAAATAGGTAGGACAATTTTTTGTTATTGTTGTAATAAAAGACAAGGGCAAAGCTACAGACCCTGTCGTGACCAAGGCATATATAATCTGATTTTATAAGATACATCATAATATGTAGTACCGTTTGATTTAGTCAACGTAATCAGTTCATCTTCAATCATCTTCTCTTACTTTGACTTTAGTTTCAGCGCCTGTGTTGTGTCTTTCAAATTTCATGTAACAGCTTTCTAAAAAATAGTTTTATTTGGTCTCAACAAAATGGTAAGTTAGTATCCGGAGCAATCTTAAAATAATCATCGTTTCATTTCCATCTCTTTAACTGACCTCCAGAATTGGAGCCTTTTTTATAGTTTGATCGTTGAAATGGAATTTCCTGATAGTTGTTTTCAATTAAGTTGACTTTATACATGATTAGGATTTTCCCTATAATTATGCCTCAATGTTTTGACTGAATTTTTAGTTTGATTATTACTTTTGAAAGTGTAATGAGAAAAATATATTTTATAATTCATTTGGTACAAAAGGAATACGACATTTTCTGATACCTTTTTTGTTTTTATACTGTAAAGGGATGCCTGATTGTGTGAATTTAGCGAAACTTGAAACTTTACTGTACTGTATTTTTGTATCAATAACTCTGAAATTGCTATTTTGATATTTTGAATCAACTATAATAAATGTATGATGGTTTTATTAGACCGCAGAATCCTCAAATAAAATAATGAAGACAACCGAAATCGTTGAATTTCTGTTTCTATTTAAGGCACTTGTCCTGTCACTTCGACTGGATATACTATATGACAGAAGAAGGAAAACGGTTTAAGAAAGATTGTGAATTTGCTCACAGGTGGGCGCAAAATATCATTGAAAAAAGGATAGAAAACTTGGTAAGCCATATATGACGACAGTTTCGTATTGACAGACATTATTTTCAATCATCGAAAGAAACCGATGTATCAAATTCAAATGTCTCAATCCACTTTCTCCCTGTTCTGTCGATTGTCATTTGGATGGACACATTCACATGTTAATCACTTGAAATATTAGCAACACGTTAACTCCACAGGCGATAATGGAAATCTTTCTTAAACTACACTTTCGATTTCCTATTTTTCATGACTTAGATGTATTGTGGTTCATGCCCACAATGTGTGACATAACTGAAAAATATTCAAAACATAAAATATCATCTTTAATATATTTCTGTTGTCATAATAATAAGACAATGATGATGTACATCTAATATTACAATTCATACATCTATGTTTAACAGAAGAATGGGACTTCAGGGACCTCTAGAAAGCCGGATTTTCTGGACATGATCCTTGACTCCAGGACCAAGGAGCTGGAGAAGTTACAACCTCTTGAGATCAGAATGGAAGTTGACAATTTACTGTTTGGAGGTACAGAGTAACCTTTTGTTGGACTTTTCTATATAAAAGAACTTCATCTATAAGTCCTGTCAATCTTTTTCTAAGTTTTCTTGCCAATCTGTGAACAATAGTATATCATCTTAGATCGACTGCAAGGCATCTCAGAGCTTAGGTAAATTGCACAAAGTAACCGTTTAAGGGACCATTCGAGCGGGGTATTTTTTGTAAAAACGAAATTCAGGAGGACTTTCCTGTTTGCAATTATATATGATTTTTACATGATAAGTTCACACTTAATTTCATATATGTTTGTGAGATAAGCATTTAAAAGACAAAAAAAAGTGTATCGCTCAAAAAAAAAAAACATCGTGAATGAAGCCAATCATCGAAGCTACGATCGTGGAATCCATTACTACGACAAAATTCTGTCGCAACTGATAACTTTTATTATGAATTATTTGTAAATATGCTCATTACTTTATTTTGTTAATGAATAAGCATATTGCAGCACTTTTGTTTTCTCGCAATGCTAACCTTTCAAAATGGCGGATAAAAGCCGCTCGAGTGGTGCCTTTAAGTCTTTAGAATCAAGCCATCTTAAACTAGCATTAAAGTGGGATCAAACCCCTTCCTTCTAACGTCTTTATCATAACTTTGAACAACCCCTATAGTATTACTTTTTAGGAAGCCTCGCCCTAATCTGCCTTTACTCTTAACAGTCAGACCATTCTTATACTACGCATAAATCCAAGACAAAGCATGTTCAAAGCTCAAAGATTTACATTTGGGAACTTCTCAAGCAAATATCGTAAAATAGAACTGAACTTTTCTTATATAAATTCCTCTGTTTATTGTTCTGATCATAAAAAGCAAATGTACAATTATATTATAGTGTTTTTTGTTGCTTATATAATGACGAAATTGACATTAGGCAACACAAATATTTCCTTTTGTTTTTAATCACGAGTTTGATATTAATTTTATATTTTGTTACATCTGTAAACAAAAAAATCAATGTCAGCCGCACGAGCAAGCTTGACACACATTAGATATTTGTAAAATGTTACATTTGTCTTTAAAATTGATCCATTTTTTCCATTTCTTCTATAAATTAACTGTTGCTGATAGTAAACGAGTTACAATGTCAAAATTATCATAGTTTTAAAACATTCGTATGTACCTTATGTATATAAATGATTTTGGTGAATATATACACAAAGAACTTAGTTAAGCACCCCCCTATGTTTTCAGAAAAAAGCTTCTGCTAATTAACCATACAAAGTTCCAGAAAAACAATTACGGTTTTTCGATAGAATGATCATTTAGCAATGTAGAAATGAAAACTTCACTCAATTTGCGATTCGCTGTCTCTTGATAACTTATTTCTCCCGACTTGGTATTTTTGAAAATCCATGTTTACTTATAACTGAAAATGAAAGTAAATATTTTTTGCTGCAATATGATAATGATTATCCTCTTGACTGAATTGATAATTTTCAGTAAGGACCTCTTAGGAAATGTTAGTCGTTAGAGCAGTATGAGCCTTCAAAATCACAAAATTATCAAATATCAAATTTCAAAAAAGCTTCCCTAAGAAAAAACTGGCGACTCTTTAAGATAATGGCTTATTTAAGGGGAGAAGAAGTGTTTGACCCACAAGTCCAACTCAAAGAATCTCAAATTTACTCACAGATTTGAAAAATTTCGAAATTTTCTCTATTATGGCTGAAAAAAGTACTGAAAATTCAATGTCCTGCTAGGCTTTTATCGTGCATTATGAAAAAGGTTTCTCTAATTGAATGTCAACTAGGGATAAAAAATGTTATTTTTGATTGAAAAAATCCAAGGTTTCATGCGTGGTTTCTCACCAAAGACAATAGTTATATTTTGCCAAATTTCAGTGGTCTCACATTTTTTCGCATATTTTCAATTATTTTGTATTATAAGGATTTTTACGTCAATTAAATAGTACATGAAACGACAATTGTTATATCTAGAGTTGTCAATACATCAAACATATCACAATATTAAAAAAACTCCCAATTTCATTTTACAAAATGGGCGGTGCTTAATTAAGTTCTTTGTGTATAGGTCCCAGCCTGTGACATTGAAGACTATGGATACAGTGCCATGGTCTATTTAATTTATCGATTATATAGGTGTCTTAGCGGCATGGCAATACGAAGATGAAAATTTTGGTATGATATTGTATTTAGGTATTTAACATCACACAGTCGTGTGTCTTTTTTTATGTGGGGAGCTTTGCCCCAAACTTCATGTACTGATAGCACATGTTATGTCACCTTGAATGTTGTTTCAACAAAAATCGAAAGGACGGTCATTTACACGTGTTTTACAAACTGTCTAGGACACGACACAACAGCGAGCGGATCCTCCTGGATTCTCCACTCTCTTGCCTCCAGACCGGAAGTGCAGTCCCGCATCCAGGAGGAAGTGGACAGTGTCCTTGCAGACCGGAAGTCGAAACATATCACGTGGTCAGTCAGTCACTTAGTGGCGATACCAACTCACTTTATACCAATATACTAGTGAACAACGTTTCCTAAATCTCTTGAGGAATTTGGTAGTGGAATAACAATGCAGGATTTTATGCATACTTTTTTTTCAAAAAACGCATTTCTGGGATTTCATTCAATCACACCAAAACGTATTTCTTCACGATAAAACATTCGCTATTCACTTCGCGTAAAAACATAATGTTTAAGGATTATTTTCTGTAAATAATTATTTTCCTCTAATCAGTGTAATCGACAATTCTCTGACATTAATGGACGGTCATGGTAAACTGTTATGTTAATCAAATCCGATTGATGTAAGTCATTTATGTTTTTCCGAATGCATAAGTAGATATTGTTTCAATGAACCCTTATCTTACATCTCTCATTGCAGGGATGATCTTAGCCAGCTCGAATACACGACCTTATGTATCAAGGAAGGCCTAAGACACAACTGCCCTATCTCTGTAGTGGCCAGAAGCTTTGATGAAGAAATAGAGATGGAAGGGAAAGTGTTCCCTGTCGGAACGGTAGCCGCAATCTCCATATGGAACCTTCATCACAATCCACAAGTGTGGGATGACCCATATAAATTCGACCCAGAGAGATTTCTTCCACAGAATATGAAAGATAAAGATGTCTACAGCTATATTCCATTTCTAGCTGGCAAAAGGTAGTTTATTATACAAGATTAAAGTCCTGAAATATTAAAATTGAGATCAATTAAAAATCTGGTTTTAAATTAATTTAAGAAAAGCAAAATTGAGATTCCATGAAATAATGTTTAGGCGGTTTCTTTTGAATTGTATGTTATAGCCTCTCTGGCAGATAATCAAGAACATATTGATGTGTTCTAGTTTTGATTCAGGAATTGGGTAATTATGAATGTGGTTTATGTCAACCCTAGCTACAATCAATACCCAGAACCTCCTAAGACACTTGGGTATGTGTTTGTTTCAACTATGGACGGAGTTGTTTTCACATTTCGCATTTGTACTTTAAGGACAGTAGCACGTTTTTAAGGGGAGTATAAGGAAAATGAAAACTAATGGTTCCAATTGAAAGACAATGTATTTAAACTAAATGGAGCAGCAATTATTCAAATATATAACGTAAAGTTTAGCCATGCGGTTGCATTTTCCTACACAAAGTGAATTAAAGGTGTTCACACAGAATGGCCGTCAATTGATTTTATTTGAACCTTCATACTTTGTCCTCTGAGTATGGATGATTGGCTTGTGTAATGAAATGTTTAACACTGTCAAAAAAATACATTTAGCATTAACTTACAATTATCAGTTAGAAATTTAAAATTTAGAATTATCAAAAAACGTGCTACTGCCCCTTTAAGGTCTGTGTAAAATTGGAACCCAAAATCTGGTTAATGTAACTGGAATGTGGTTACGCCGTTTGATTGGGACATCTATTGATTGTATATATAGACATGCCATATACCGGAGACACATAACTTGTAACATGGGGGGAAATAAAAAATTATGAACAAAATCTATTGATGACATGTTTTTTCAGGAATTGTCTCGGAAAGAACTTTGCCATGAACCAGCTGAAGATAATAATTGGTCGTGTTCTTGAGAGGTAAGAAAGAAAATATATTTATAAGATATAAAGTATATTTATCACGAATAATATCTATATAAAATTGATTTCCGTTCTATATGTACCCTTATTTTGGATCATATTGGTCGCGAGTAAGATCTATAAATATTCAAAATACGATAATTGGATGAAAATTAGATGAATGTTTTTGCACTTTTCAATACAATCACACGATTGATAATAAGCACTTTCTTTCCTAAAAAGTAAGTCAGAAATAGAAAAATTATGTTTACCGAATACCGTGTTTGCCTGTTTTCGAACAGGTATGACCTATCATTGGATGCAAGCCATCCCGTAGTGAGAAAGACAGCGGTCGTGGTGAAAGCTAAAGGTGGTTTGTGGTTCTTTGCGAAACGAAGAAAACAAAGGAACGCCTCTTAAAGAGAAATATACTATTTTGTTGACTTGGCTATTGGATAAAGAATGACTTTGAATGGCTTGTTTCAGATGTTTCTTCGTGTTCTTGGATCAACTTTCATCATTTTTGAGGTTCTTGTTTCTCTCCCATTAACTGTAATAATCAAACAAATCTAACATATCATACAAAAAAATCTGCCAGTTTAGAATACACCATATAAAGATCAAGGAACTGATGACATATTGTTTATGAAATAGTCGCAACTGTTCAGTGAACACACCCAGGTTATTAGCCACACCCTTAAAGGGGCAGTAGCACGTTTTCTGGAGGAATTTAAGGTGATGTCAGGAAAATAAAAATTAATGGTTCCAATTGACAGACAATGTCTTTAGACTAAATGGAGCAGTGATAAATCAAATATATAATGTAAAGTTTAGCCACGTGATTACTTTTTCTTACACAAAATGAATCAAAGGTGTTCACAAAAAATGGCCGCCCATTGATACTAGGTGAATCTTCATACTTTGTCCTCTGTCTATGGATAAGTTTGTTTGTGTTATGAGATTTTTGACACTGTCATTTTAATACATTTAGCATACACGTTCAATTATCAGTGAAAAATTCACAATATAACATTATCAAAAAACTTGCTACTGCCCCTTTAATGCCCCTTTAAAAGTGAGAGAAAAAACCTTTTGTGATGCCATTGGTTTTCAAAGCATTCATAAGTATTATAAGTGGGTTTATCAAATCATTTTATTGAGCTGGAGTAGGAGGTCTGTTATTCATCGACCCGATGTTTAGCACATTATCAAAACCAAGTTTCCTATTCGGACTCTCCTAACTATTAAGATAAACTGGGTCGAATATGAAACATAATATAAAATATAAAATTGTTGTTTGTAATAAATCTTCGTTTTGTGTAACGACTATCACAAGTTTGACATGTTAAATCATTATTCATTGTTAAACATTGTCTCGTTATCTGCATTATCCTCAGCTTATCTTTCAGTCAGTTATATTGTTTTTAAAATAGTACTTTTGAATCAAAACTGAAGGTTTTACCGAACCGATGGCTATTTGTCAGAAGATATAATAGACAGTATATGCGACAGTTTATGTGTTACACTATGACAAAAAAATAAAAGGCGGATTGCAATTTGTTCATGTTCATTATATACAAACGTCAAAGAAAAGCTGTAGATATCGATTAAGGTTACATGTATTTATCAAACCACGTTAAGGTGTTCTATATGACAGATATATCTCAAACTTATAAATGAAAAAACAAACAGATTCCTACATGACTAATGCTTTTTCGTAAACACACATTGCATTAACCCATTTAGTTTTTAATCATGACCAAAACGACACAATAGAGTGAAAAGGAATCGAAAATGATAGAGGCGCCCATAAAATATCGCAAAAGAAATCGATGACAAACAATAGTGGTTTATTGCTTCTACGGGCAGATGAGTGATTGCGTTATATATTTGAAATTTTAGTTGTTTATGGAGACTTTAACTTTAATGGCTGGTTCTACTTGTCCAAATCTATAAAACAAGCCTGGCTTGTCCTCTTTGCCATTCTTAAAGGAGGACATAAGATCATCGTGGCAAGGCAACGTATACCAGATGCTAGCGCCTTGTGGCTTCATATGTTGTAGGATCAAGCAATTTGTCAGACCTGGTTTTGCTATTGATATCCAAGGGGAAAGTTCAGTGATATAACCAAGCGGCTTATGCCTGAAATATTGCCCAAACGGCATAAAACTAAAAAATCACTCGTACGAGATCACTCAGTGAAGTAACAAGCCAATTGAAAATCTACTTTCAGAAAATACGTAATAGCTACCGACTGAGACCGAGGTGTTGTAGTAGATGAACCCTCGTGCACGTGAATCATGTATGAACGCCGAGACCGTTAGGCCGAGTTGTTCATGAATCACATGCGCGAGGGTTCATCTAACCTGAACCCAAGGTTTTACGCACTAGCTCAACGGTATATCAATCCAATTTCACAATGACATCAGTTTTGAAAATAAAGAAATGCATATATTTCTTAGATAAAATAAGAAGATGAAATCTTTACTCTAATTAAACAATAAGAAACAATGTATATTTCAAGACGCTGACATTGGCATGAGCCTCTCATGCTGCACGTGCAAATCCGTGCGGAACCGTACAAGTTACCACAATAGATTGTATGTCTAATTTGATATAAATTATCACGCGTACGGTTATGGTTTTTATCAGGAAAATGTGAAACTTAATCATTTTATCATAAAAAAACATCTTGCGAATGTTGCGATTTCAGTGAGTGTATTCAATTTGCAAGGCAAACTTTGAACTTAAATTGATTTCTGAAATAGAAAAATCATCGTTTCACTATCAGATATCGATGTTCATGACAATGCCGAATGTTCATGATGATCACCCGAATGTTTGATGAACACCTTGTCACGTGGATTTCACAGACAATATGAGTTGGTGTGAAAAATGAATACTCGACTAAAACAAAGGAACTAGTGAGTACAATTCAGTCGAAATATGAGAATACTGTTTTTTGGCTCCCATTACCTGATTTATTATTGTTAGAAACCAATCATTGAAAAGAATTGTTTTGAAAGACGATATTGTTATGTTCCAATGTAAATAAATTTAGATCGACATTTCCAAAGTATGTCATAATATAAAAACATGTTGATCTAATTATTCAGATTGTGTTACGACATAAAACTTTCGATATACGTTTATCTTCTTATAAAGCTTATCGTATATAAATACATTTTATGCAAATAAATCAGCAAAATATCATACAAATATATGCAAAAAGGTCGTTTATAAATCAAAATAAATTCTATAGATGCCTCTGAATATTTACCTCATCGTTATTCTTATGTTCATATAATTCATTTTGAATTTTAGAAAGATATAGACAGAAACAGTGGCATGTTTCAAAAGTATGAAAGTATAAGTCCTTACGTTACATCTAGCTACTAACTCACCGGGTCCGTGTCGCGCATGCGCGGAAATCAACCTACATGTAGCTTTTAACAAACTATAGTCAAAGAGTTTACGCAGTTAACGTTTTTCTTTGTCTTCATATCATATGCGTTTTGTTTAAACATTCGGTAAGATAAATTCGTTATACTATTCAGAGGCGGTTTATATGGGGAGATATCAGCCTCTCGCTTGGGTTATGCAACTCGACTTCGGCTCGTCGCATAACACCAACCTCATGGCTGATATATCCCCAAACACCCCGCCTCTGAATGGTATAACTTATATTACTATAGTTTGTTCAAAGCTACATATCGGTTGATCAAAAGTAACCAGCTTGATCAAGTGTTAGAGGTAACATACATTGTATATTTCAAGACGCTCAATCTGCACGCTTTTTTCATGCTTTTTATGTGACGGGGTATAAATGATTTATTACCCCGCTCACGAGGGTGATATCAGTATTCATTCAGGGTCACGTGGACCAATCTGAGATCGAGATTCTTACATGAGGTAGGACAACACCTTTTATTCCCCCTAAAAACGTGCTACTGCCCCTTTAATACAAGGGAGACGAATGAATGCTCACAGTATACATGTAAAACAAACAAACCATGCAATTGAAAAAAATTAAACTTTTAATAACACATGAATATTTATAGGCTTTAACTAGAAGGGGTTTCATTTTGTATAAAACAGTGCTTATGTCGAAAGATCTTATAAATAGTCGTACAGTTATGTAACCGTCAAGCGTACACTTTGACGATACATTATCGAGAGCACGACCCGTCACTGTCCATGTAAAATGTAAGCTGAAATCGACAACTTCCTTTGTGCCACGTAACTATTCTGACATCTCCTTACCAAGAATTTATACTATAATTTTTTTGAATAAATGCAGAGTAGAGCTTTGATTTAAATGAGGTACGTTTTATTACCCCGGAGTATATGGAGTGCTTTATCGGTTTCCGATCTGCCATTTTTTACCATTCTACATGAAACACTCGCTGTAATTTTACATTTTCTACATTCTTATCAAGATTATATATTTTGACAGAATATTCAATTATTTATTTAAAATTTTGATAATCGACGAGTTATGATAATATTAATCAATTTTTTTCTATTCACACTTAAAAATGTATGTTTAATATACAAACAGCTTAATTAAGAACCCCCTACTTTGTAAAAATAAATTTGGTGCTATTGGAATACTTTGATTTATTTGATGTTTTACCACTCCAGATATAACAATTGCTTTGAATTGACTATCTAATTGAACACAAAATATATTATATGCAAAAATAAAGAAATGTGAGACAACTGAAATTTGGCCAAATATTACTATTGTCATTGGGGACAGGCTTCACATTAAACTTTGGATTTTCTAAATCAAAAATAACATTTTTGATCCCTAGTTGACATGCATGTATACACAAAAATCGTTTATCACAAGAGGCTAACAGGACATTGAATTTTCCGTACTTTATTTTCATCAATGATTGAGAAAATGCCTACAATCTTAAAATCTGTGAGTCTATTGGAGATGATTTGAGATGAAATTATTGATCTAACACTTCTCCTGCCTTTAGTAATCCATTATATATATTCAGCAGTGGCCAGGGTTTTTTTGTGCAGTTTTCTATAAATTTGATATATGATAATTGTGTGATTTTGAAGGTTCATACCGCTTTAAAGACTAAGTTTTGCTTTGATGCCATTTAATAAAAAGTCATCAAAATATGGATTATTATCACATTGCAGTAACAAATATTGACTTTCATATTCAATTATAATGTAACTTACCGTTGTAAAAACAGTTATCCAGAGACATTTCGTTTCTATATTGCTAGACGATCGTTCAATCGAAAACCCCTAATTGGTTGCCTGAAAATGTGTATTGTTTCTTATCAGAAGCAATTTTCTGATAGAAAAACTGGGATGCTTAATTACGTTCTTTGTGTATATATACATAGATTAATATTTCATAAAATTTTCAAGAACACCTGGAACAGGTAGGTGTTTTATCAGGAGTTCCTTGCTGATTGTTGCAACTCTTTGTTGTTAATAACCCGTTGAAGAAGTAAACAAGATATAATGATTTCCACAGGGACATTTAATCAATAACCATTGTCAATAGACCGCAATGCACTCAATCATTCCTTTGAAATTAAAAAATAAGATGATTAATCAAATCGAAAATATCAATACTGAATCACATGAAACTAGTAGAGTTCTTAAAGTTACTCACTTAAGAACATATGTGAAAGAATCGTTCATGGTTCGTCTGAAATATCTACACATCAAAATCATCCAAGTGTTTAATGGCCACTCCAACGCCTCCGGATTCTATTTGTGATGGTAATGAATATGTGAACGAGCTTTGATTTATTGTATATTTCATTAGATACTTCGCCGAATAAGTTATTTCGCTCATAATAAACCATGCTTGAAAATTAGTCGTATCATTTAAGACTTAAAAGGTTTAAAAGCAGTTGCCTATTTTGAAAATTATCAGGTTATAAATAATTCAAAAATATCGTAGGAACGAATACAACGTCACATTAAACCTGCATGATGCATATCGGCAAAATTACAATTTTGCACATAATTTGAATTTTGAAGACTTCAATTCAATCAATTCTTTATTAACCTTAAGTTACACAACTTATCGGCGGTTACATAAAGTGATACAAAAAGTGATACAGGTGGACGGTGATTGCAGCGTAGATACATATGGAGAATGCACATTATTATTTTCAGTACAAATTTCTTATATTACTCGCATTTAACAAATATTTACCAAGATTACACAGCTGTTTAACATTTTGTAAACTAAATAACTGGATTAATTTATGAACAGATGGATTTTTCCATTAATATGGCTTAAACTTAAAACGGTAGCCGCTACGCTTAAAAAAATATGCAAAAACAATGTGTGTTGTGTATACGTAGAAAGTATCGGTGAAGTTTATCATTCATTCTACATGGTAACATGGTATGTTCAAAAGGTTCACAAATTTCTAGTTCAGCCGTTTTTAACGATCAATATTTACCATTTTGTGTCCATGATCTGAGAACTTTTGTTATACCGTAACCACATTGACCAACTTTATTGTTTTATTCTTAAAGCAGGTCAATTGTATGAAACAAATATGTGCATATGAAATTTTTTGGCCTAACATCGAACTTATAGCGCGAAAATACGTGTAAAAATGTAGTAGATAAAGCAAAACAGGGTTATATCGGGGTATATTACTAGTAATGTAACGTTCTTTATCCGAATGATATGTTTCCTATGATGAATCGCTTGTTAATTGTCAATGTCAACGTTAATAGAACTGTCATATGTAAATATTGTTAGCAAATTTACATTCAGTTAATAAATCAGAAAAAGTCATACATGTACATGTAGGCCAGAGTTACTGAAAAAAGTCTTTAAATACAAAATGAAAAGGATAAGTTCCATTTCAGGGAGAGTTACATGTATCTTACATTCAGCAAATATACCATGTATTCTAATTTCGAAATTCATTTTCCGTGAGTTTGGGAAATGTACATAATGCATCATGTAAAATATGAGAAATAAAAGAACTGTAATAAGAAGCTGATATGTTCGATTTAGTGTCAACTGAAGAATTGTCAACTCACGCCTACGTACAAATATAGTCTGTTATATCATGTCTAAAGCTTACGGTTTTGGTCCAAAAGAAGACCGTTGCGAAATATGGGCATATTGACGCTTTTAAGACTTTGTATTCTAGTTACAAAATAAGATTATGTGACCACCTGCTCAAGTATGTACATCGTTATTCATTCAGAATCAACAGTTACAAAATTATTCACTCTGCGGTTCGGATCTGGGCAAATATATACCGTGAAAGCTGGGTCACCAGACATATTAATTGAATATTTCTTCAACCTAGCTACACAAGCGTTCAATAGTCTAACAATTCGACTCTGAAATGAACTTGTTTTCTTTTAATAATCTAAAATTTGAAAGAAAATGATAAATATAATTAAGGAAGACTGAGATTTCTTCAAACCAAGCTACACTGCAGGTTTCAAAATCTAACCGCTCACGGCGTTCAATAGTCTTACAATTCTCAAATCTCAATGACTCCATATGATACCATTTTGGGTTCCCATACAGTGTTGTGTCCTTAGGCAAGGCACTTCATCTCCATTCCACTCAGTCCACTCAACTGTTAACATGTTACCTAAAAACAGGAAGTTCGAACCTACGGAGGGCTCTTTGCTGCTATGAAAGTACAATTCACTCAAGGTAATAGTTTTTTGTAGCGCCTTTAGAATTTAACCCACGTTATTATTATCATTAAATACGATTAAAGTATTTCTTGCTAAATTTGTTTTAAATGGCTGGGAAATCGGTCTTTCATTTTGTGTATTGATCTAGGATTTCGATATGTCTCCATAATTTAACGTCGGAAAACGAATACAGATATACTTATTAGCAATGTTTTTGTTTTGAAAAGAACACTATATTTGTGTTTCAACGTCTTATATAATTACTCATTTATTGCATTGTGTTTTGAATCAGATTGACATCGAATTTTTTTATGAAATGTAGAATGTGTTTTCATCATAATTAAAGTTCTGAAAAGTTAAATCAACATAATGCCACTATGGGAAATAATAACTCTCAAAATTCTGTAATGCACAAAAGGGTCTAATTTGACTTCTAAAATACGCTTCGGTTGATATGAGTGTAACTTGTCAGTTAACTTGAGACTTTTACTGACGATATATGACGAAAGAGTCCATCTTGACGGACAGAAATATCAAAGCTCCGAACAAACGTTACAAAAAAAGTTAACAAAATCAAAATTATGTATACGCTGCTGTTCAAAATGCTTTAAATTTTAGATATATCAACAAGAAAGCTAAGGGTGAAAATAAGCCTCTTACAAAATCAGATGTCATAAAGCATTATTCATTGACATAATTAAGCAACATGAATCTTTTAACTCGGGTCGACGACCTTTGGGAAAAATTCCGCAGGCAGACATCCATTCTCCTTGATGTTACCCGTGGTTCATGTTTTATCCATTATTTTATAATGTTGACTTTGCTTTTTGTCGTCTTGCTTATAAACAGAATTTTTTTCTGTCAATCCGTGTTCATCTGTCATTATAATAGACCGAAAAAAAATTCTTAGCGGTGCTGAGTAGAAAAAGGAGTCCATCAGGCCTATATCAAATGATTTACGTGTATCTTACTGTAATTAATGCTTAGATTCAATCACACCTGTAAACAGATGCCACGATGCGAGCATTTCGGGGATTGACGGTAAATTGTGCGATTGGTTGTCTATATGTGTTACTTTTTATATATTTTATGAATTGCAATGTGTACCGGAAATGAATAATTGAGTTGACTATTGATGGTATCTTACAATATGAATAACATTTAGTTAACAACTAATCAAGAATCGTACTTCAAAATCATTCGAGTTCCCATTTGGCGTGCAAATAGGACATATAGGAGTAGATAGATATACGACTGGCACAACACACAATGAATAGTATTTCCTCATTAATTCTGTCTAGAATCAAAGTGATAAATATTCTTACATGACCTCACGATGTTGTTTATCAATATAATTCAACATTAAAGTATCAAATTTAAAATTAGAGTGCGTTATAATGATGATTAAAAACCTTGTTCTGCCTCCTTCACGTGATCATATTGACAAGTCTATCACATACGGAGGGGTCAAAGGTTGTCTCATGTAATCATGATGCAACTATAAACTACAAAATATTTTGACTTAATCCTTCATAGAAAACGATTTATCGTTTAAAGTTTTACTCACCATCGACGATACATAAAAATCAAAAGTATTCTCCAAATGTAGAAAACTGTTTCATTCTATACATTCTATTGTGTCGAAAACAGTTTCATCATTTGTCTTTGAAAACCTTCCTAATATTCTGTAAATATCGAAACCCAAGACCAAAATCATGTATCATTCTTTGAGATCGCAGTTGTTACAAACTGAACTAAGAAGCTGTTACATTTTTCAAATCTCGATGTGATGTCGAGCGGCACGGGGTTCGTTTGAGTTCAAATTAATTACGTGGTCACGTGGCGTGCTTTATGAATATTTAAATTGTAAATCAACATCAAATATTGAACCGTTTGATAAGACACGTAGTATAGACACCAATTGGATAATCAACTGTACTCCGCTGTTTGCTGTAGACAATGAAGAAGATAATAAATTAATGATTTGGGAGAAAGAAGTAATCTGTAAGTATGTGAACATAGTATGGAAATACAAGGAATACATGTTTATTGAGGTGGTTTTTGAATTCACATTATACGAATAAATGTACCTAGGGATATTGAGAATTGCATAAAGTTACATGTAAAATGTGCATAAATAGACCACGTTAACGCAATCCGTATCATCATGAGTTTTCTATACGCCTCTATATGACGTCTATGAAAAGAATACTTTCATGTTCAATTCCATGAGCATCCATTCAGCAAGATATACGATATTGCATTTACTAATTAATCATATAACAGGAATATAACCACCGTAAGCAAAAAAATACATATTCATAGAGTGGAATATGAAGCAATGCTTTATTATGTAATATTATAATTGCCATACTATAAACATACACCATATATTTAATTGAATCATAAACCCAAAATATGATTGAATACCAAACAAGAGAGAAAACCATTAATGAAATACTATCATTTAATCAAATAAAAAAATATTCAATAGCTTTTTTATGTGAAAACATTTAAAATGGTTTGTCATAAAAACTTTATACTTTGGAAACATGTTGTTTTTGAAAGGTGCTAGAAAACTCTGGTGCCTGACCAAAATATATATACCAACATAAACGGTCGTAATGTGTATAAAGTATGTTCATTCATTCATGTAAGTTTACCTTCGCTCTCATACAAGTTTGTTTTCATCTTTCCTTTGTCCCATTCACCAACAATACAAGTCACACACAAAAACTATTTCGAATTACTCTTAACAAACCAAAATGTGAATACAAATAAACAAGTTTAGTATTTTCAGGTTTCCATCCCTAAAAAGCTGCTTTAACCGGGCAGTTTGACCACAAGGATCGCATTCCTCGATTAAAATTCCCTGTTTAAATCCTTTACGCTTCACGGGCCTTGAATAAACACGTCAAAGATCATTCAGATGCTATAAGACCCACAACTAGTTATTCTTCGCTTAAGCGGCTTGAAGCGGCCGTTCTGCAGGTACGACTTTCCTACGACTATTTATAGCAGTGACTCCCTGTCCAAGCTTTAATCGAACGTTGTGTACCGGCAGAGAACAGTCAGTCGGCCTAATAACTTGGGACAGTGATGGAACAAGGTTTTCATTTACGATGAAAGGTAGGATCTTTGGGTTTTTTTGCCTTCGTTTTATGAATAACTAGTATTAGATATGATACTTGTCAATCAGTGCGTGCTATGCACACCGACAGGTGATGTAGTTCTGCTAGAACGAACTTGGGTGGGGTCCACGGTCAATCAATAAAACAATCGTTGTGTATTCCAATAGAATAGTAATATCCACATGAACTAGATTCTGCTTTGAATGTGTGTCACTATATATGGCGTTTGCAGAGGTAAGTGTTAAATTTGTCATTTGTTGTTAAAGGTTTGAAATTGACATGAAATGTACACAGGCCATGTGGAAATACAGACCGGTAGTGTATATATATGAACTGCTGTCATTGTCAGATATAGGCTATATATCACGCACTGCTAACGAATTATATGAATATGACTGCAGTTATTGACAATTGGTACTGGTACAGTCTATAGACTGATGGATATATGAAATATACAATGAATTAGACATCGACATGGCAGTCACACTAATTAATTAAAATGTACATCGCTACGAGCTTCTCTCACGCGATGTACATCAAACAGATGTTGGAGAGAGAATTAAAATTGTATTTGTCCTTCAAAACACCTCTCATTAATTAATATCTAAACATTTAATGATAATGACATCCTTGTTTCAAACATATCGTTAAAATATCATGTTTATAGCACTATAAATTTAACAGGCACTTAAAAGACATTTGCGACTTAATTTCAAACAATAGGCTAATCACCATAATTTGTTAATAATATCCTTGTGGTAGCCTGTCTACCAAGATGGCACACAATAACGATAATCGAATGCTGTAGTTCCGCATTCATCAGAAAGAAATATTAATATATGAATATGCAGAAATAGCGTGACCATAACATATACATGATCCAAGGTTTGTATGATGTATTCTTTCTAATAGAGCTTTAACACACACAATCATATTTAGTGTCAAATTTCTCAAAAATGATTACTCAAGAGACAACCCTCTCTCCTACATACTGTAACCGTACCCTTGTGACTGGCTGTTCTGTTACACATTCCCATGGGTGAATGCATCATTAACACATTTAATCATGCGAGAAGCTCTAAAGTTTTGAATGCTCCCGGTGATAACCTAGGGCTCCCGTTTCACCTTCGATTCCCCAGGTAAATACACCCCACCCCACCCAACCTGTCCCCACTGTTATACCCCAGGGGTGCATCTAGCAAGATACGAAGGGTTGTAGTAACGGCTGCATTGTGTACGGTTCGTTGGACTTATAGCTGTAATATACATTTCTAATATTTACGAGGATAGGTAATAGGTCTCATGTCAATGGAATGTGTTTTGATAATAGCATATTTACCTGATATTACTGCATCGGTTGATTTCTAGATACACGATTTACATAATTCCTTCAACAATGCCTACGGCTTGATACGGTTAAGTGAATGCGATGAAAGCAAGCTTTGTGATAGTGACATGGATACGTATGAGAAAGCTGCAATATACACATGTCAATTTCACTTCAGGCATGTTGGGGTTATATTTCTATTAAAGTATTAACGCCATAGGCCTCTTTCCTGTTATATATAATAAATTCTCTATCATCAAAACCTAGCAATGAATGAGGCTCTTCTTAAGGTTTCAAGTTTCTCCATTGTGAAAAAGAACATAATATATGAAATAATACCAATTTTTTTAAAATCTCAAATGAAATTTAGGCGCCTCATCGTTTCTTATCAAACTACAAGACAATATTGTTTGGCTATTGAAAGGAAAGGCGTCCTTTTCATACCTCGCCTCTGAGATGAAATGATTGAATCATTGGAATGATATTAAATAACAATCTCACCCGGAAATGGAATATTGTGATACGATGTTTTAGAGGTATAAAGCAGGTGTTCTAGGTTTGTGCAAATGTCCTGGATCATGCTGCAGTCTTCACACGGTCTAACTATGTCCCATATCCTCGCTTTATTTCCATAGCGGGAAGAACCCCGCATTTTCCATTGATTTCAAATTTTGAGGACTTTTTCCTAAAACGTTGGATACGAACTACCTTTCAGGGCCCAATGCTATTGATGGGAGCCCGAACAATGGATGAGAAAAATTCATATAATATTACCATGGCATCGTTCAGAGCTGAAGTACATTCGTCCGCGAGAGTCTTGTTTGGAATAGCATATTGACATAGCATTGTCCTTCGTTCTTTCTGCTCGCAGACAGCTGGGGCAAGTCTTGAAATTATGTTTACACATTTGGATACATAAAAATGAATCTAGAGAGCATAAATATTTGAATCAATTACACAAACTTTTTGATGCCGTTGATTGAAACGCATAAATTGTGATTAAGGTTTTGTGATGAAGATATTATTTGGTTATTTTAACCTGGTCGTAAAATCAAGATACTGTAACCATAATGTTAGATATGATATATACATTTATATGGATGCTCTTGATGTAAAATATTTATGAATAAGATTGAGATTTGCAGATCATCAAATAACACTAGTGGAACTCTTTTAATCTACATGTAACAACAATCATCTTAATGATGAACCACTATACTAGGAACTAAAGAATATTGTATATAAAGTGCATGATGCTTAATTTGTCCGTAATACACCGAATACATAACTTAAATAACTTAATAATTTCAAATACCGTTTATATTAAAATGATTTTATTAAGTGTTATAAAAATTGTTTTGTAAAGCATAAAGGAGTATGGAAATGCTAAATACTTTTACCAAAGGACAAGGATATTAAATTTGCTATTTTCCAAAACAGTCACCAAAGCATTTGTAAAGCATAAAAGGTCAATGATATTAAAAACGCTTTTACCAAAACAGTCCCTAAAGGTTTCGTAAAGCATAAAGGACAAGAAAATTCAAAATGCTATTTTACCAAAACGGCCACGAAAGGTTTTCATTTATGCATTAATGAATATGATCCCGAACCTCAGATACCAAGACCGAACAATACGGGCCACTGCTTGATCCCCTCAATGCAATCAATGATGGAAGCAGGATTAATGATAAAGCAAGTATCCACTTCAACTTTACCCCGAGGACAAGACCAACACCAATTGCTATTCCAGCATGTTGTTTGACAGCAACAAGAGGGTCAGATGTGACCCCGGGAGAATGTTCAATGATGTCAACTTGTGACAACAATCTAATTATCAATGGAAATTTTTCCTATAAACATCTTCACAAAATGCTTTAGTGTAGCTCAGCTGCTAAAATAATTGTGATATGAAATCGAAATAAGGTGTTTTTTCTCAGGATCTTGCAAATTTACTTAACGAAACAGGTCAGACCAAATGGTATATTTTGAAAACGAAGTGATTTTTTCATTTACCCACATTCGAGTATAAATGGTGAATAAAAAAGAAGTTTTAAGTTTTAAGATATCGTTCTCAGCCTCAAAGATGTTTAATTAACAAGTAATTTTGTTTTCATTTTTTTAGTATAGATGTCTGCAATATATACGGTAATCAAAATGATATGTTCATTGCAATATGCATTCTTTATTAAAGTCAGAAATGTAGAAAGCACAAATCGCTGGGGTAGGAAGTCACACAGGGAACAAGTGGTCAATACTTGAGTTCCGGGAACGGGGGTCGAATCTGAAAGCACTAACCGCAACATATCTGACATTGTGGGGAGGTATCGAGTCAAAACAATAGGCAAGACAACTGGAGCCAAGAAATACTGTAGTTTGAGTGCAGAGGTTAAAAACCCGTGCATTTATTGTTAGCTTATTTGCAAAGTGTATTATGGACAACGAAAACATTAAACTTCTTTCATTTCTGTAATTGTGCAATGTTCTATCGTCTAGAGATAATATTTAACAACGTATGGTATTTTCATTGAGCGGAGACACGAATTGCAGCAATTACAAGTCAGCTGAACCTTTCATGGAATGCATCTATTTTCTTGTATTTACGATTGAGATGACAAAAACGATGTATAATTCTGAAGTTGATGTATGACTACACTCTCATCCGGTAGCAAATAAATGAAAATAAATATGTTTGTTTCAGGACGAAATTGAAACAATTTTGTCAAATGTATTTGTCGAATTCCTATTTATCATTATAAAGCTATCCATAACATTTTTCCATCAATATTGAAACAAGACAAATGATTTCCCCGTGTATTAATTGGAATTCCTCAGAAGCATTTTGAGTTGGTATAGGAATAGAGAACAATGTTGTGAATAACTTCTTTATTTATTTCACACGAGGTTACTTCTTTTCCCGTCTTCAATTTCAATATGAACTGAATACCATTCTAACCCATTTTTAAATTTGCTATCACTGTTTCAAGTGCAGATGTGTTTAACTTTTTTGTGTGAAGTTTTGAATTCATATGAATAATTGGCATTCCTTCCTTAATGTGTACAATGATGAATATTTGGAATAATAAAGTACCAATCTCATAACACTTGCCTTTGAAATAAACAACAGAAATATAATTAAGATGTGACTTAAATTAATATAATTTTAACTTTCAATTTTTAACTTAATCAAAATATCTTATTCTATAAATACCAACCATCCACTTTAGTATATTGTTTTTTGCACAAAATACACAACATTCCAATTACCGTCATGTTTTTATACTACTGCACCGGAAGTTTAAAATTAATCTGAAAATGAATGAATTAGGTAATATTTCAGCCACTAATGGCTGAAATATTACCCAAGCGGAGTAAAACAATAACTCACACACTTTATTTAATGTAGGTATTGAAATCATTCGGACAAACATCTCTCTGATATTGCCTGTTTCGATTTCTCTTCAAAGGAAACGATGAAACAAACACAAATGGCCACATCCTTAATATGTAGCTGAGTATTTGTTCAGGTCGTCAGTCAATATCCCTTCTCCTGAAGTCAGTGAAGGAATGCCAGAAGTCGGACATCATCTATAGAAGTTGCTAGGCTAGATACACAAGCTTATGGGGAAGATGACGCACTTTTTGCATTGATGTATAATACCATTTGATCTATGACACAACCCTGTCTGTTTCCATGCTCTATCATAAAATTCCACACCTAAGTGCTTCTGTTTTGTGAAATTCTTTTCGAATTTATTCCTTTGTAGTAACAATGTGTGAATTTCATGTCATTTCCTTGAAGGAAATAATTTGGCTTTGCATAGAATCGAAGGTTATTGGTTAAGTAAGGTGATGAAATTACACTTTATTGTATTTGATTATGTACCATGACACGTTTGGTTGCAATATTGCATTATTTTGTTGAATACGTGTATTCATATCAATATATACCTCTGAAAATAGAAGCATCAGAGACTTTGCTGTATTTTTTGAAAACATGGTATCAAAACGAAGACAAATACAAGTCCATTCTTCGCTTTAGAGATAAAATGTAAACAAAACGACAGTGTTACTTCGTACATATTGGTAATAAACAAATTGTTCCAATTATAGAGTAGAAAGAACGAATATTTGTGCAATCTTTTAAGCAATTTAGAAATGATTAGAACTATTTTTAATAAATGATATCGTGGGAATAAATAATCATTTTAACATCTCATATTTCTAAATAAAGATTTATGAAAATACATATTGGAGAGCTGACATATATCAAATGTATAAGTATATACAGTTAGGACCTATCATGGGAAACCATAAAGGAATCAGGTATAAACTAAGGTATATAAGACAATAAGGGAACACAGACCAGGTTATTACATGGGCCATTAATCTTTTCATTCCCTGCTGATCCAGACTGCAGATTTTTAGTAGCCTCAGGAGTGTCTTCAAACAAAATTAAGGCCCCGACAAGTGGTCAGCAGACTTGCAAGACCAGTTTCTGGACCATTGACCATCTCTCTACTCGGGGTCGTCCACCACGAGTTACTTAAGGTGTCAGACTAATGACAATTATGCCCCGGAGGTAGAAGTGAGGTCAGGCAATGTTTCTGGTAATTGTAGAGGTCCTACCATCTCGCCTGTTGACAGAGATTCTAATGCTATCATAGAACAGGAGACTGGAGATTGAAGGTTATTGATTATGCACAGCTTTCCCTTCAATCCCTATAAAGCCTGTCATGTGCACGATATAACATGTTAAGTTATGTTGCTTACATTTTGTCAGTATTTTGGTTTTATGATCTGATCAAATATAATTGTTCAATTTTCAAACATTTAATCTAACATAACCCGCATTATCATTATCATTTGAATTATCATCTCTACGATTTAACCAGAAATAATTAATAATATTTAATAATATATTTCCGTTTCCTCTGAATCAATTGTACCAGTTACTTAATCTCTATTGGTCATATGTGTTAGATTCTAGATTCTTTCCAGTAAACGATTTAAACAAGTTTTATGAGAGAAAAAAACTGTTTATAACATTCCCTAAAACAACTGAAAACAATGGTCGAGTCATGTTCTGCCCATTAAAAGATCATTATGTCAAACTGGTAGCAGTACACTGCAAAGCGTCTAACTCCCTTCTTAAGACTCGGTAACAAGTTGAGAAACGTAAAACTGTTTGTATTGTCAATAGACAGCTTCTACAGAACTAATACGTTATCATTACGTGAGAAACAGTTGTACATAGCACTCAGGTGTCAAGTTGAGAGATTGCCAGCCTTTGTTGAGTGTTAGGCTCTTCATTGACCTTCAGTCTTACAATAGCTTCAAGCAAAGCAACTTTCTATAGTTAAACGATCTATTTTCTGTATAATTACAAGTATTCTCGTATAAGTTATGTGTTGTTCAACATTTGTTACAGAAACTTTTGTCAGTAATCATGTTTAGAAGAGATAACACCGGTTATATTTTCAAAAACCATCATCTTGTCTACATCATGTAGAAAAATGATAATATTATTACAGATATGTTGGGCTTCATAATATAAAAATTAAGATACCAAATATTTCGAACGAGTTAAAAATATTAATAAATACGTCTTTTCGCTTCACATTAAGTACTTTTTCAGGAAAACATTTAATAAATATATATGCTAGAAGATATTTCGTCATTGAACAAATATCGTGCACAATCCCCTCCGGTTGCGACATTGCGTGACTTTTTTCTAAAACGTTTTTCTTAAAACAAATATCGAAAAAAATTTGATTACTTGTAAAGAAACCTGGCTCGGCTAAGAGCTTATTTTGCTTTCTTTTCATCACAATACAGGGGCTGTCGAAACATATCAGTCGAGCATGTCCTGTTTAGATTTGTGAATGAGACAGGCCATGCATATTGACATACCAAAGTTCATGACGATAGTAAACGAAGGGCCTACAGAAGGATCTCCCTGCCTCACGCCTCTTTGTGTACTGACGTATAATAGGTCTGTTGATAAATCTACAGCCATCTCTTTTATACTCAGAGCAAGAAGGTAACCCTTAAAATTCCTGAAATAGTTTCCCTTTGAAAAGATCCCTTTCATGAGGTTTAGGTGATGTATTTAAGAATGATTCAATTATCTGAAACTGCAAACAATGATATGTTGGACCAAGATGTCATATATAACATAATGATAACTATTTTCCTATTTTTGGACAAATGTTAAAATATCCATGATTATCAAAGAAAAGGATATGGCTTCATTGAATGGTGTAAATTTAAGCTTCTGATTCATGCGTTCAGTCCAATATTGATATAATAGTTGAGTGATTGTTGCGGTGTTTTGATTGTTTGCGAGGCAGGAATATATACAATACAAAAAATTCTTCAATCTCTGAGGCAGCTTCAATCAAAATAATCGTTAAATGGTTCATGTTTAGAGGAACATTGTGCGGTAGAAGATCTTCTATGAATTATTCATCGTATTCATGAATATAATTTAACGGTTAACTGCATCAGTGTGCACCGAAATGAAGACATACACATAGACATGTAGATGACATAAACGAGGTTTTCTCACAACTCAATCGGGGGAAATAATTACAACACTAACGATTGAACGTAGTCATTGAAAGCATGGTTATCGTCTAGGCAATATGGGCGAGTTGTTAAGCTAATGGTGAAGTCAGTGCTGGCGGTTTTGCCTTAGTCTGAGACTGAGTCTTAACGTTCGAATCGACGGGACTCCAATCAAAACGTAAAAAAAGTACTAATGAAGCTAGTGTGTTTCGAAGAAAATAGCTGAATCTAAAGCCATGATATATTTCTGTAGTTTAAAATTAGGTCTACCAATTCATATACATGTATAAACCGTATGTATCTCCAGGGTTAGGAGAGCAGATTCCCGGTAGAAAGAGCTCTGCTAAAAAGTGTCAACCTTGACTGCTTCCTATCTTTAATTTCTTAATCTTCTTTCACACAAAGCCCATATTTAGTCATGTAATGCGATTTGAGGTTCATGGTCTCTGTTTAACATCATTGTGTGAAAACAGATTCAATTCAAACCATTTGGTGTCCAACACGTCTTTAAAAAATACTTCACACCATTCCGACACCAGATTTGTCATGTTCGTGGTTATTAACTTCTAATTATCTCTTATCTCAAGGTAAATATTTACCCAATGTTTCTCTTTAACTAGCTACAAGATAATCATGTGTTCGCTTAACCCTGACACCTCGCTTACCACCGTTTACACGTTTATCACGACCACTACGCTTATCCATGGATAAGCTGACAATCGCCGTACCTGCCGTGGCCATGGTGGACTTTGAGAACTTTGTGGACTTTCCTCAGTTTTCTTACACTACCTTTTTTTAATTTTTGAACATCCTTATAATTTCAAAGAAGCAAATTTATTTGTATTAATGAACTCGTTATTTTGATAGTCAAATAATATGGCACTTAGTTATAATATTCTTTTACTTGAATTTGTATACAATGGAAAACTTTAAAGAGATATATATGTGACTGGTAGCGATGAGGCAGGACATGTTTGTCAATTCCTAAAGCTCCTGGTGTAGTATCTAATTTTGTTGTTATCAGAGTGTACTGCACTAGTCCATAAACTAACTTTTTACTGTCATTTAGAAAGATTAGTCTTACCAAACAGGTATCCATATATCCGTCGTAGCAATGATCAAACGTTGTTGTAAAAGGATACATATAAATAACCTTTGTCATTGAATTGCTTCTATATTTTTGAGTGAGTGAGTTATTGTTTTACACCGCTTGGGCAATAGTTCAGCCATTAGCGGCGTTCTATACTTGTGAATACGTTTTCTGAACGATTACCCTTCAAAGCAGAAGTTCTGCCGTTATAACTTTTGGTTCCATATTTGACATCGGTATAGGGACTAGGAGTACGTTGTTTTGGTCTGATTTTGTTTATGTTTTGAAATGCTTCAAAAGCAGATAAATATCAAATTAAACTTTCGTTGTGGTGAATATGTCATAATACTAGTGTTTATTTAACTGGGACATAGAATACCGGCTTCTGAATGTTACTTTTGCTCGGTTATCATCCATGTATGTATTTTTGGGGCGTTTGAGTTAAACGAGTTTATCTGATTTACATGCAAGTACATATGAGGTATAAGAGCTAAATGGTATTTTTGATAGATTATTTTGTCACTTGACACTATTTCGATGTAAATGATCAGTGGGAGAATGGAAATGGTGATTTACTTTGATTTATCTTCCGGTGCTTCAGAACAAACCGTGGTTAGCAAATAAAATCGTGACCAAATAAAAGTAAGTGAAAGTACCTTTGTTTAAAAATGTTGACTGCTTGTGAGAGGAAATGATAGGACGTTTGACTTAGAACAGTTGCTATTGTTCGCTCGTTATTTAATGGCGGTAGGTGTTTACGAAGTTTGTTTTTTAAGACCCAGTATAAATGTACGTAAACGAGTTTGATTGAGGAAAGTCAAATCGGAAAGAAGTAGATTTGAGTATATGACAACAGAATTCATAAAATACGTAAAAGGTTCTTTGACAGCTAAACGCGATTCAATAAATTCCTTGTTTTACAATAGTATTGTTCCATGACACTGAATTAACATTATGGTTCTTATGCGTTTGTTTTTCGCAATTGAACTTACACCATAGTTGTTATATAAAAAAAACATAGATTTTTTCTTTAGGACACAATAAACGCCACTAACACTAAGAATACAAGCAATTCACACTCTACATGCCAGTAATTAGATCGGCTCTTAATTGCGTTACCAATTAAGCCATAGATGAAGTGTCAGGGTACGCGTAATTACTATTGACACCAAAACAAACAAGCGATAGGGTTAAAACAACATCTTTAGCCCTACTTCCCTGACGGAACAAAGCGCTATGAATTAAAGTGTTTTGTGGTCTTTGTCGTCTGTAGTCTTTGGTTGGCACCAGCCTCGTATTGGAATAGTTCTTAAAGATTTAAGAGATCACTTGCAACTTTAAATAGAGGTACGTTGTTTAATTTGACTTTTAACACCTATGTTCATTAACTTAACTTAAACAGATTTATGTACATGTCTTAGATAGATTTGTTGTTTTATTTCGTGCCTTTAAATGAAATCCTAGAGAGACGGTTAGCTGTCGCTTTGTTCAGTCCCAATTGGGTTGCCTGACTTTGAAGATGGGCGTTCGAATCCATTACGAACTTCAACCTGAGAAAATATTAAATAATTCTGTTGAAGATAGTGAACTACAAAAACAATAATATCATATTTTCTCACTATATAAATGGTACCGTCAAACATATTCTCAAACACAAATTGAACGAATATGTAGTATCATGTTTTCCGTTTTATATATATGACTAAAGATTTGTAAAATGTGTTCACTTTAAATCAGGGCTGGGTGAAATAACATCTAAGAAATAATGAATATGTTACATTTATTTGAATCACTTACATCAACACTGCCAATGGATAAATCTCCATTCGTGATTTTGTTTTGTTTTTGAACAAGTGTTGTAGAATTTTATTCATAACGAAGATTATCCCCCATGAAATGTTTCTGACGTAATATTTTGTTAAAACCTTGCACAACTTGCAACATGTGTTTTTCTTCGTGTCCGTGGATTAGGGATGATAAGACTTAAACAAGGGATTCTTTTGCTACTGATTTCTTTTAATACCGTTGACAAAAAGCTTCAGCATTGTAAATATTAAAATCATAAGAAAATAGGACGCAGCCTTATTTTCACAATCAACAAAAATCTTTTCAAAAGGATTCCTACATGCGCCAAGACTTAAACGCTTTGACAATATTGTTTAATCTTATAGGCTTAGTTGAAAATTTTATAAGCTTGTTATGAACTCGTGTTGAAGGTTTTTTTTCTGTTTGTAATGTGAGGTAATGATTGAACATAATATTGACAAGACGGAACCAAGCTTGGCTTTGATATTAACACGTTGTTGTCAATGAATCACGGGATTGTGCATGTTGTCCATTACTCAACGTCATACATTTCAGCCTGTCAATCAAGGAGTCGAATGTGCTTCATTATTTCTCAACATGTTACAATGCAATTTGCTCAGCTTGCAAATCAGACCGGTAACAATAAAGTTGTGAAATATACCTCTTTCAAATCTGTGTGTGGTGCTGATTTTTACAATATGACATGTTTCAATTTTCAAAGAAATTAAGGCTGAGTTATGACACAGATTGAAATTATTGAACTATTCAACTGATTAATTTCTTTCTTAAATATACGCCAAACCCATATCCATACGTCAGATAATATTCGTCCATTACAAAATACCTGACAATCTTAGTCTCTTTATCTTTTCTGAAAGATAAGATCTTAATTACAAAATCTTAAAACAATGCGAGCATTTGCAAGACAAACATCAAAGACGGATTTTTAATTGCACCAGTCTAATCATGCATGGCAGACAACTGCTAAGTGAGATAAACGCTTATGCCTTACACACCGCCCGAAGGCATTTTTACTTGACATCTAAAGCATCAACATTACCTCACACTTATCGGGGACTCATTATTCGGATAGCAAAGGGAAGCGAACGATCTTTGTGTAGAATCAAGTAAGTTTGCTACTTTCTAGGTTAACATGTATATGGTTACGGTTAAAGATAAATGATGCTCATGGGTCATATCGATTGAAAATACCGATATAGATATAAATACCTATAACTTCTTTGAGTGGCATTTTAGAAGTTCAAAGTCAAATGCGGACAATATTTATGGATCACAATTTCCTTATCTAAGAGTGCGACGTTTTCAATACCATATGTGCTCTGTTTTCAATCTATGCTTGATAACGATACAAAAATCTGTTTCGAAACCTCATACTCTATGAATACAGAAGTTGTCATCCATAAAAAGTTTCCTTAATTAACATGTATATTTTATCTATTTTACTTTATGACAAACTTATCCTCTCAGTTGAATGATAACCATATTTAAGACCAATAGGTTAAGAAACAGTTCATCGTTTCTACGATCATATATATAGTGATGATATTAATGCTCACATCAAAGATATCCCTTATCATAGGTCAGTTAAAGTTATGGTTATTGGGACACAAATGATAACTATTTTTCCCTATTGTATTTTCTCATATGTTGTTCAAATCGTATTGAGCTACCATATTTAAAAATCATGATGTTTATGAAACATGAACATTTTGAATTGATGTTTTATTAGCGAATTCATAACCTAGGTATTGCTTGAAGTTATGTGGTTGGTTCGACGTGATGAAAACGTTTGCAGAATCGATGTTTAATTTATTAGAATAATTATATGATGATTATAACAAACAAATAGTCCTGCTATTGAAAGGTGATGGTTCCAATAGCAGAATGAATGTTGTATATTCAAAATATTTCTTAAGTCACACAAATGGTTCAGTTCACTGTAACAAAACGGTTATCCATTTGGGGATACTACCAAATTAAATTAAAAACGTCATTCAATGGTATATGTTGGCATTTGTTATAAACAGCTTCATCTTTTCTCTGTATCGGATTTTATAAGCTTAATGAGTTATATGATGTTTACTCTGTCATCTCTTCCTATAATCAATACTTTCTTTAAGTACATTTCTGACTGAGATCTTCAAACTGTCGGTGTCACTAACCATGTCTAACAAGTTCATGAGTCTCAGCACTTTACCGACACAATTACAAATCAGAGAGCTCCTGGTCATCAGTCCGGCCACTTGTACCGTGTTGCGAATCAAGTGGACCCTTTACAACGGCCCCATTCCGTGCACTTGCTCTAACTAAACACTAATCAAACACACCCTGTGTCCCCTCTGACAGTGCTTAATTATATTTCCCTGCCAACTTCTCTATTTCTTCCCCCTAAGCGCCAATGCCGGAAACTAAGATTTTTGTTGTTTTCACGATTTCAACCAAACCGTTTCCTTGGATTTTTTCAGTCAATACTGCTTGCGCCAAGAGTTGTCCCTGAGTAAATTCAATGGTGTACCTCGAGAATTTGATTTAACCTGTCTAATCTTTTAAAATGGCTGCCCCCTCTTCCGGCTCCATATTGAGAGGTCGCCATGTTTGTCTTTTTTCACTGATAATTACACCGTTCAAACCGGGAATTTGTGTTTTCTAGTCGTTTAATTGTTCTAAAAGTTTTGTCCGTGTACTTAGTTCTTGCCACATGCTGACCAGTGCTTGGATGACTTTAAGAGCTTGGCAGTCAATTGATGATGTACATCTGTAAGCATCTTTCTAAAGAGATTTCCCATAATTTGGTTACACATTGTTTTCAGAACTTTTCTAGCAGGAGTAAGATAATGTTTTGTTTTACAAAACATGAAACCACTTTTATAGTTTTAATCGTACAATTTATATTCAATATTCAATATGCTAAAATTGTCATTTCTTTAGATATCTATATTGAAATATCATGAATACGTTTTGCATGTTTATTGTATGTAATCGAGTCGTCATTCTTTTAGCTAATATACAAATGTGTTTTGTTTTGCAAAAGCAATTTTTATATATCCTGGTTTCATACAATTTGATCTTGGATACAAGGAAACATGATCTATATTATACATATGTTGCAAATATGTTATTGAATAACTAGAACCAAACGCATTGCAAGGAGATAACGACCACCATTAAGGGGTCAGTAGCACGTTTTTTTTAAATGCTTATATTTTGAATTTTTCACTCTAAATGTTTTATTATGATAGTGTCAAAAATTTCATTACACAAACCAATCATTCATTGTCAGAGACCAAGTCTAGAGGTCTCATATAGAGTTCATTGGCTGCCAATTTAATTCATTTTGTGTAAGAAAAAGGAATCGCATGTCTAAACTTAATAATATACATTTGATTTATTATTGCTTCATTTAGTTTTATATATTGTCGTTCAATGGAAACCATTTTCCTGACATCACCTTGTATTCCCTCTACAAACTTGCTACTGCCCCTAACTAAAGTCATCGCTATTTTTCATGATTCAGTTATCCGTATACATATGAGAACGATAACTACATTTAGTATGAATGTCAATTAAATACAATAGTTTCAATTTTTCAACACGTTCATAATTAGTGATATAGAATTGGATATATTTGAGCGAATGACGTAACAGAATACAAATTGTTATTACGTGAAGTTAAAATAGCCTCTTAAAGTACAAAGGGTACTGTTTTTAAGTTGGACGCACTAAATGCCTTGTTGACTTCAAAACGTTTAGGAAAAAAGTAAACAACGTCCACCTGAAAAGGACAAACTTACGTAACCTGCAAAGTGACTTTTCAGTCAACTTAACTATTAATCATTGGAATAACTAATGTTATCTTTGAAATTCTGGTCGATTCAAGAGTTTGTTGCCGATAACAAACAAATTTTACATAAAAATTTCATATACATGTATTTGAAAAGTATTGCTTACGTTGAGAAATTATGAATTCGGGGAAATGTTGACTTTGATAGTTTTCACTTTGGTGAAATATAGACTTTGAAAGAGGTGAATTGATAATCTAGTTTAATAGTTTCACCTTGGTGTAATGTTGACTTTAATAGATTTTTTGGCATAGTGAACTGGTGAGGTTGAGTCATTATGAGTTTGAGGAAATACTGGCAGATACATTTATTTTGGGTATCATGTTTAGTTTGTGAATTTATGATTTCTTTGCATATTGACTTTGATAGTTTTCACTTTGTTAAAACAAAGACTTTGAAACGATAGTTTGATTTGATGAATAGTTAATCTAGGTTAATAGTTTACCTTGGTGTAATGTTGACTTTAAAATATATTTTGATGTAGTGAAATGCTATAGCTTAGACCTGAGAAATAATGAGTTTTGGAAAGGTGTGACTTTGACAGATGTGATGTGTTCAATTGTGAAAGTATGATTCTGTTGAACTGTTGATTTTGAAAAGTAAAAGATCATTTGAAAGCTTGACTTTGACAGATCCAATGATTTTGATGACATCTTCATGCTGTAAAAATAGCGCTTTGTTGGACTGTTGACATTGATGGGTTTAATTTTGTTGAAGTTTTGACTTTGAAAGAACGTTTGATTTTGTTAAGAGTTGACTTTGATTAAATATGTTTATGTTGATAATGAGAAAATATGAGTTTATGGAAATGTCTATCATTGTCTGACTTCCATAAGAAAAAGAAATGCTACTGTTTTGAGGAACGTGCTGGAAATATTTCCACTGAATTGTGGGTAGCATAAGGAATACTCTTATTGAAATAACTTATTAGTCAAGGCCATAACTTGATAACTGCAAGTAAAAGAGCCCCTAATGACACTTAATAAAAAGGCGGAGTTGTAGCACCGATTTATTGACCGCACGAGACACAAGCAGCAAAGTAGAATAAATTAGATAAAAAGTAACAATTGATCCGCTCTCACCTACATTAAACTTTTATTAATAAGGGGTTCAGGTTACCCCTTGTCGCAGTTGTAAACAAAGCCTGAATAGCATCGCTTGTCACGAGTAAACTACACTATGAACACTACCAAAGGGCTGTAACTCGTGTAAGATGGTATGGTAACCTGGTATGGGTTTTTTTTGTCTATTGAAGTCACTTACGTTTTCTGACACCGAGGTGGGTTTATACAACTAAAATGGTGGAAATCAACACGTAAGCTCACACATTTGGGTCTTGCTTTCATGCAGCTTGATCTATGTATTATCACTTTATCTTTGCAAAAAATAGAATGTGGCATATATTGATTTTAAAGTGCCATTTCTCAATTAACAATGGTAGTCTTCTTTTGCAACACAACATGATACTTTATTCTTTCTTCCCTAATCACAACGTTTGACAGTTTTCATGACCTGTGTACCCTGGTCTGAGGAGTTCAAGACGAATCAAACTTGCTTTAATGAAAATCAACTCCTCATTTCATCTCTTCTATCTCAAGTATTTGTTTTGTTACAAATGTAAGAACCATATTAGACAGAGAAACCCTTCCACAAAGATGTATGGGTTAAAGTTACTTAATATTTGAAAACAATTCTTGACAATGACACTGTAACTTACTATTCAAGTGTATGCAGGCCACCGGCCCATAATACAATGTTATTCTATATTTAATATTCCACGTGACCAATCAATATCTACAAACTACCATTTAGGGATGAGCGTTTTTTGGTATTTTATACATTGTTAATTGTAAACAAATACCCCATGGAGAATCAATATTTCTATTAATGTTTGTTTGATAGACATAAATTCAACATATCGATTTAACTGTGTTACTAGATATAAACAGTTTTAGAAAAATATTTGCGTAAAATGTTTCATCTGTAAAATGTCAATAAAACTTTGACTTCATTAGTACTAAACTGACAGGTTTGACACACAATCGATAAAACAACATATATATTGAGCATCTCTAACATAAGCAATCACATTGTGCACTGGCGAGTGAATATCAATTAAAGTGTGGATGTCATATGTTGAGAGTTACTTGATACTTCAGAGGAAACTTCTGTATTCCAGATGTAATTTGCTTCAGAATAAACGCATATTAAAGTGAGAGGCAACGGCTTCATCAATTAGCTAAATGTCTTCAAGTGTCGAGGGACATCGTGCAAACATTTCACAGGTCCATTATCCATGTAATGATAAATGTTTGTACAATGCAAATAGGAGCAGCAGCATATTAAACGACTGTCACTCACTGTCTTGTCTTGATTGTGACGTCACAGGGGATTCTTGGCTGAGGGTTTGACGGATTGGTCCCTCAACGTTTGCTCAATCAGAGCGAAAAGGCCGGGACCTTCAGCCAACCAAAATAATGCTCTTGCATTGATTCCCTAGTTTAGATTGTCAATCGCCTGTCAATTTGTACCGTTTGAATTAATGTGTTGTCTTTCGTTGCCTTTACAGACTGTTAGCATCATGGTCGACGTAGTGTGTGCTTGACAATTACTGTTGAGGGAACGGTGTTGAAACAGTGACGATATTGTGCCTGCACCTTAAACGCTATTCCAAACATCAAGCAGACGACATTCTCAGCAGACGATACTACGAGCAGACGACAGTTGAAGTTAGCTGATCAAGAAACTGACGTGAATGACAGTGTTTAAGAAGTTTAAGACTTCAAAATGACATTTGTCAAAATGTTGCTTTCGTGGAAACCTTTTTTGCTTTTAGGTTTTGGATTGTGTTTTTTGCAAGTATCAAGTGAAAATATCCACGACGTACCAGTTATAAACACACCGGGATCTGTGAAAATCATCTGTCTATTGGATTTACACGAGTCAACCTCTGTAACGGATATAAACGAGTGTAACAATGCAAAACCAGAAGTGCTACAGATGGCTTTCGTGTCACTGTGGAAGATAGATAACATCCTGAACCAAACTAATGCCGATATTGGTAAGTTTCCTCTACTTTTCCATAACATTTAGTTCCTATTCTTCTTCTTTTTGTATCAGTTCTTCCTGCCATAGTTAACAATGATGAAATTTGATTGTCAACCGATATCTGTTTGAAATTTTGGAAATTAAAGTTTCTTCAAGTACCTTTGTAGATGTATATACATAGAACTACATTTGTTCATCTTGAAAAAAACAACCTTACTCTTCGCTGTATCATAAAGGGTTGTATACAAAACGATTTACTTGTAAGATGTACTTGATTCCGTTTAAGTGAAACCATTCTTCATTAACAAAACATTTCAAAGATAACGAAAGTGCTTTGACTACAAACTCTTAATTGGTTAAAACATATTTTCATTCCCAAGAAAAGCTGGTTTGGCAAAACGTCAAAAGTCTATTATAAGTCTTCATTCATCGAAACATTTTCACACAACCCATTAGAAATAGTTCAAATCTCTATAAATATCATAACATCATACACATTTACAGCAGTACAAATATTAAAAATTAGTAAAAACAAAAGAATATTTTAAATAATAAAGGCCTTTAAGTACCTTTCTATTTACCTGTCATTTACCTTTAATTACAGGTATATCAGTATACGATACCTGTGGATCTCAAGAACGCGCTATCCGCATCCTAAGTTCTGTGATAGGCGGTGACACAAGGATCGGAGGTAAGTTATCCATTTCAAATTTCTCTTTAATCATCATTTCAGAACGGACTTTACCACATTTGTCGTAGACTTGTACTATTCACATGCACGTACATATTCAACTGAACTACAAATAGCCTTATTCAATCACGTCCACATTGACACTATGAAAAATGATTGAGCAGGTTTAACGAGATTATTATACATTATCATCAACACATGTAGTAGCAAAACGGCTTCATTATACATAACGTATAACCATGAAATAAAGCATGTCATTGAATAGCAAGAATAATGCTGATGAATATATGGATGACAACTTCTTTTTTTCATTGTATGCGACGTTTCGACACATATTCTTGTGTCGTTAACAAGCAGAGGAATAGCAAGAAGTTTTGAATTAAACGTATACATGACTCAGGATTTCTATTTTCCAATACTCAATATCTTTTTCTCTGAAACAACACATATTGTACAGATTAAATTTGCAATTCTTAGTTTATCCATACTGGCGCCAGAATCTTGTCTGGATTCAGAACAGTATTTATCTTCAGGAATTTCTTTGATAATGAATAATTGACGCACAGAATAATAGCAACGTGTGTCTGCCTCTGCTCAAATATTACCATTTGACGTGGGCTTAAATTGTTTACATGACAAATATTATTTTCTTTTCACAATAACAATTTTTACATCAATCTAAGTCAAATTAACTATTGATATACATTGTAAGATCTGATTCACATGATAACGATTTAACGATATGAAACAAAACCAGGGAGATCTGTCCAGTTATAAGGCTCATTGACAGTTCTCTTTAGCTTCAAAAATAGATAAAAATCGTGAGCGAATTTCCTTTGCCAAAACCAATATCAAAAGTTAAGGACACTTGCATATGCAAGAATAGCGAATATAAGTTAATATTTTGGAATTTACTCTCTTTGGAAACACTTTCTAAAAATGAGTCCATTTGTTTACACTCGTGTAGGCGTATTATAAAGATGATATAACAATACAGCTGCTTTTGAACATAAACATTGTTTTTCAACATAAGAAAACAGAATCCTCTATATATACTCTTAGGACAATGCAGGTTGTATTCCTAGCTCACCATATTCCATGATCGGGCTTATCCCTGCACCAAGTTGAAAGGTTTAGTTCAAAAGCTTGTGGTTTATCGCAGATATGATATAGTATTATCTTAAATCTTTCATAAACACGGACCCTCTTGGGACAAGATACAGTATGACACGTGGACCCATCCTTTGGGAACGGGTGACCCAACTAACCACAAGCTAAACACCAGATTAAGTTAACCCCTGTGTCAACCCGAGAACAAACGTAGACGCATTGTGGAGAGCAACAGGTGGACTACTATAGCGTGGACAAGGAGTCCGGAGAACATAGCGCCGTGGCTCCAAACATATTGTTGTTAGCGCACAACTACTGCCATACATGAACAAACCATCCTGTTTATATAGACTGGTAAACACAGGCAATTGCTACTGAATGGACCATCCTTAGTGTACAGGTTCTCATTTAGGGGTTACAACTCCGAGGGAAAAGTCAAAAATAAATAGTTTGTGTATAATTGCACCGATTAGAAAATATGACGTGGATTGGACACATTTAACGGTTGTGATTTATAGTTCTTGTTGAAGAAAAAGTCCTCCCGAAACGTGTTTTATCGCTGTATTGCAATATGGAATAGTCGGTTGTTTTGGAATGTCTAGGGCCTGCGACAAACATTTCAGTATGATCTGATTTAATATTCACACGATTGCGTTCATACATGTTATTGTTCATTGTCGTGACATATTAGTGAAATATCATAAAAGATCGTGCATTTTGCCGTTTTTGAAATTTATTGTTAAAACGGACAAGCAAATTCTTTCGAAATTCTCAGTTATTCTGCATCAATTCGAAACCATTGTTCTAGGATGTCAAATTCAAGAGTTTGTACCTGTCATATAAACACGAAACATGCAATTCGTTATAAATAACACTTAACAAGAATGAAGCCCTGAAATTGACACTCAAACCTTTTTACGGCATTTGCAGCACTCTGGCTGCCACGTCTTCCCACTTTACGGTATGTCGCTAAAGAAAGAGCCTCATTCAAAGGGCAAAGATTCCAACCAACTTTCTCTGTAGTCTTCCCCGTGATCCGAATTCCGATCCCCTTTCCGAGCTCGTTTTGGATGCCATGGATTCAATATCTCATTGTAGGTTGCCCTCAAATGCGTGAAGGTTACCCTCTTGTATCCAAGGTATTGTTCCTAGAAGCTAGAACCTGGCCTTGTAAATACATTACCAGGAATTGTCATGATTCCCGGGTTTATTGCTGTGAAGACACACAAAGACCAAGATAGACTCAACATTTCTGTGGTCAAGGTCAGAATTGTTTTGGATGAAACTTAGACTCTCCTTGCACTTCTTCGGACGCCACAGATAGTTGGTTTCATGTCGAAGGTTAGGGATTAAATGTAGACCGGTAAAATGATTTATGACAGGAACCAGAGAAAATATTTCTATTCTGAAGGTTGGGGATTAAACTTTTTCCCATAGACGTGATCATATATATATATACTGGACTAAATAAGTTAGGAGTATTCTAAATGACATGGTTTTTATGGCATCAATTTTCCAATAAGGAAATATATTAAATTCAACATTGTAAGATTTTCATAAAATCCTTATTATTTTCGTCCATTATATATGGAGGATGTTGCTCAGGTTGTACAAGGAACCGAGAAAATATATTTATAAGATGATAACAAAGTGAAACAATTGATTTGATAGGAAGAAAGTTGACCAAGATCTTAAGAAATATTTATTATAAAATATCGCAAGAACAGATAAAACAGTTGTTATATAGAGGATACGTTTTCAGTTTTTAAAAATACCATATTTTTTTTTCATCGACTGCAATGGGTAAGGTGATATTTTACGAGATTTCAGCTACGAGTCTGTATCCATGTCATGAAATCAAATGAACCCGGTGAACTGCATTAAGCATTTTATTTATTATATAATTTTTAATGACACATGTCATAGAGATAACTTTAAGACTGGAAAGATACCCCCATTTGTCAAATAGCTTAAAGTAGTTCCGGTGCCTGACCAATGACGATCTGATATATCCTCACTTGTCACAGGGAAATTACGATATATCACTGTTGCCTGATAGACAGTATATTTCACTTATAAAACCAAGTATTTCATTGCTGATCATATAGCAAAAGAGTGATAACAGTTTCTCAGATCTTAATAGTCGTTTTTTCGAAATGCTTGAGATCAAACAAAATCCGGTGGGACGTTTATTGAAATAAACAATATTTGAAATTAACATGTCCATCGACAGAAAACAAGGACCGCTTACCTAGGACATCTATACACAGAGGTTCATGATTAACAGCCAACCAATGTTTTAGATAAAAGTTAATTTAAACTTCACTGTCAGCGTAGTTGAGAATACATTTGACAATTAACTAGATTTATATTATCACTGTCTAGATATCATCAATTTATGTTATTTGTCAACGAAGTAATGCATAGGTACTGGACTTGTAGGTGTCCAAACTGACCTGGGAAACGGTGCGAAAACTTCATAATACTAAGTAAATAATACATCCAGTATAAGTGTGTCTCTTGTGGGTAATTGTACTGCCGGTGTATACCAATGTCTGAACAGAGCAAGAATTTATGAGTTTTATTGCGTAACAGGGGATATATTGAGTGAAATATTTGATTAAAGATCGAGGAAAAGATTTGCTGCTAGAAAGTGAATTTCGTATTGGGCGTTATTCAGAACCATTATTACAAAATGTCTGATATTATTCTACGTCTGCATGCTTTATTTCTTCATCTAGACTTTCGATTATATTACACAATTTCCCGAAAATAATGAATGACGGTGAAAAACGATTTTTTTTTTAATTTTGCAGCCAGTCTTCTGCTTTCTGTTAACTAAAACTGAGTATTTTACGTTGTTCGATGTGTTGTCATTACTTCCTTTTTTTAACAAGCAATAGTAAAGAACTTTTTATTCAATTTTAAACATGCGCTTAAGCAGATCGTTTATGTAAATATTAAAGATACCTGGTATTGGGTTTTTAGTAGAACATAACTTTCTCTTTTTTAAAAATATCGTTTATATGATCAGAAGTATTATGTCACAATGTGGCTGAAAGAAACTATGCCTGGATCTGTTCTCATCAAAGCATTGCCATTATCAAGAAATACACATAAATGTGTCTCCTGCTTTCATATTTTAACGAAATATTTTTTTTTACTTTAATCAAATATTGATGATGAATTTTATATAAGAAGACACGAGTTGAGTTTCTATTTATAAAATATCTACTTCATAAATGTACATTTCCGAATAATGTATAAGTGTTGTTGTCTTAGCATTGTGATATTATTACTTGATGATGCAAAACAATTGTAATGTCATTGGCGATAACTCCTGTGAAACAGAGTTTTGAATGGTAAATATCTCTGACCATAGCATTCCTACAGTTAAAATTATTGGAATCGAGTAAAATCCTGACCAACTCTTGTCCTTAGTAATGATAAAGTTAATATTAAGCTTCCCTTCATCTGTTGTCCCGCTGAGAACAATAAGCTATGAAATCACGTTGACGGTCAGTACATCACATGGTTGATCGATAGGTGGTCACTCTTTATACTCGACGACTGTCCATAATCTTCTCATCAGCGGCCAGGTCAATTGTACAAGAGGGTTCCTGACTCACAAATCTGCTCGTACTGACCACGACTGGTCAAGTCATTCTTTGACCATTTGCCATTGACATCTGTGCATTTCTTCATCAAGCATCAGAAATCATTCCTTGGTGAGAGGTTTTCTTTGCTACTAGCATGGAAAAAACGGACCTCTTTTGGCTTCAAAGAATGCCAACTTGCAAACATCTACTTTTTAAATTGATAATTTGCTTATATCATTTATTTGGCCTTTTGTCCAAGAAAGAAATCATTGTTTCTAGTGAATTGTTCGTCGTTTCCTCTCGTTAAACCTCTCTCTAGCGGATCTGGTAATCTCCCGACCATTGAGCATCGCGAAAAGTTTTTTCTCTGTGTCATTTATGTCAACTGGACATTTCATTTACTTTGTCCGTAGATTATTGATTCGTTCATCAGGAAACCATATCTTGACCATTGGCTATTGACGAACGCGCTTCCAAATGTCAACACTTAAGCTGATCACATCTTCTTGAAATCTTGATGCTGGCGAATATTCATGCGTCTGAACAGGCATTTGGTCAAGTGGACACTATAGTCCCTTGACCATTGGCTATTTGCGACTGATGGCGTGAAAATTGTACCAAGACGACTTTATATTGTCAAGATCATTGCCTTATGAATATTCATGTAACTTGTTAGTGCCAGGTTCATGTAGGGGAGACCAGGGCAAAGCGCGCACCCTAACATAAAAGTGCGTCTAGTGGGCACCCCGACATGTACAGAATGCAACTTGCACACTATTTCTAATACTTATCAGATGGACTGTAACATGGCACATGCTTTTTTAATCTTCCATTTCGGCATAAGGATATATTTACGTTAATATATTTTGGTTAAGGGGGCGCGCTTTGCCCTGTAGTTTGGGGCAAAGTGCCCAATCCTCTGGGCGCTTTGCCCCATTCGAAAAACAACACAGAATGTAATAGATATTACACACACATAATCAGCCAATACAAATCAAAAGCTATCATCTTGATAATGCAAGGAAACTATCGAACCCATATGAAGAATAGAATTAACATAGAAGTTGACAATACATGCAAGAATGCGCAAAATATTCCTTAACATGTCATGGACCTACATGTTCAACATTCTCAATTACCAAATATCGTTATGGTTGGTACATGTACATTTCTTTCAACTACGAATGTGTTGATAATGTAGGTTATTGAATATCAAAACCAGTAAAATAATAAAATATAAGATGAATTGAATTGGTTATATAGACGAATTAAAGAATTCATACAACTATTTTGTGTCGGACTTGGCAGAACGGCATCAATTGCTTATCGTTTAGGGTTGAACAGTAATATACGATGAATTATATACATTCATGATTTAAAAAACAACAGAAAAATATGCTTTGGTAACTGTTTCTTGTCGTGATTCTTTAACAAAACAAAACCCTTTAAGTAAAAGGGTATATTTCATTTTAATATAAAAAAACAGAATGCTGATATGAGAATAATAGTTCACCTTTACATTATTTGCTTAAGAAATACAAAATAATAACTTTAACACCAATATATTAACCAAAATGATATATTTTATAACACACGGGGCAAAGCGCTCCCCCCGGCACGTTTTGCCCCATCAAGGGTAGCATTTGTTGTGAACATCACAGAAAGTCATTAAAGCAAGTAATTACAAATTTCATTATTCAATGAATTAATGATACCAATTAATGTTACATGTGCACGAGAGTTCAATGTTCCGTTTTGTATTTTTATTGAATATTTGAATTTGAGACATATCCGTTCCATATAGTAAAATCGCGTTTTTTCGAATATTTGAAATTCTGCGTCCACAACCCAGGCAAATGATTCCAGCGTTGGTCACAAAGCTTCATTACGGTTACTTTCATTCGTTGGTAATGACAAGTTACTCCATTTGTCGACAGGTTTGGAGAAATAACGCGTGGTCACTTTGCCCCGGGGGCGCGCTTTGCCCTGGTCTCCCCTACTCGCTCCAATGTTCGCTGCATCACTTTGACTAACGTATATTGACAAATACTAAGAGTACCACTGTTTATACAGGTTGGATTGTCAAGGGCTAGCATAGTTTATTATTCATGAGTCCAACGTAAAGCATTTTCTGACAACATCAAATATTTGCTACGTTAAGGAGTCATATGCATTCCCTTGACTTTGGCTACTTGCGGATATCATGCAAAGACAAGTTATGTTTACTGTACACTGAATGCTCTTCAACTCCATTAACCTTAATAACCTTATTAGGTCAAAGGTCGTTATTGTTCTCGACCTCCTCACAGACATCAAATTATTGATGTAATGTAGTTATGCATCAAGTAAATGATGTATGGACCGTCTACAGTCTAGTAACGACAGGATCTGCACCACGTATTTGAAAGGCATTTTAGAAGCCTTCTTTCTTTCAAAATATGCGACGATTGCGTGATAATAGTGCATGTATCTGTACCCAAACGTCGCATTATCGCAATAAAGAAGTTGAAAATCCATCAACCTTGATCTTCATCTTCATCAGAACCTGTATCGCGTAGAAACACCGTTATAAGTAGATGAATACCTATTGGCGCTATCCTTGTACTATGTATAAGTCACATGGTAAAGTTTCCTGTATCTTGCGCTAAAGCTAGATGTCATCAAGTGTATCATATACTCGACTAAACAAAACACTGATGAACAAGGAACAAATTACCTTTCAAAAGAGGTATACGTGTACACGAGTTCATATTCTGCCAACACCAACACACGTTGTTTCTATAAGCTCTTCTGGATTATATGCTAACAACGTCTACCATAATACAACCTCTGCCAGTCCTAAATACTCATATTGATAACGTACTCGCTTGACCACTGGCTCCTGTCACGTGGGTGATAAGTCACTGGCAGTGGTCAGTAGGTTCAAGATATATTCAGAGCTATTGGGTCATCCGATGCGTCCCTTTGTGGCTTGGACAGTGGTACGTTAAGTTGTAAGCACGCTCTATGATCAAACGATATTGTACAGCGCTGTTTGTTTGAGCATATATGCTTTGTTGACCGACGTTGACGTGGATTGTCATGTGTAAGTGAACGGAAGAGACGGGAGAGGGAGACAAATAAAATAGTACGATCTGGCTAGGGAATATGGCATCGCACCAGAGAATAGAGATACTCTTATCTTTATGTTTAAAGGCTTTTATGCGTGATATCACTTTGGATGATATTCTCTTTGCTATTTTATGAGATGATTCTCGATTAAATACAAATTTTGAATGAACACTTATCAATTGCCGTTGTTTAATTCAGTTATAAAAAGAATATTGCTATATTTCTTACGACAAGAACAAGCATGAGTGTTCCTTGGCGTCATGTTTACCCACTTGAACTTAATGGTTGTTGTTAAGTATGTCTAAGCGGTAAAATTTCATTACTTTAATAATCAATCTTGCCGGGTAGCAAATCTGAAGTACAACTCATGATGTACACTTGACCTACATTGTGTTTCTCACGTTGGACCAACCAATAACAAAGTAAAGTATTTCTTAAAATGATGATTAGGAAGACCTAACATATAAGTGTTATTAAACAAACAAGCAATTATTACATTTTCACAGTTTTTAATTGATCATTCCCTCAGAGAATAATTCTGACGAATATGCTTTCAAATTTCAAAACGAGAATGATTCATAAATACCCTCGACTCCATGTATCGATCAGAATGTAGACGCATTCACATGTCAACATCGTACTACTGTAAATGTATCAATCATTATGTCTAGATTAACAATTTTTAGTTCATTAAAGGGGCAGTAGCACGTTTTTAGGGGGCATATAAGGTGATGTCAGGGAAATGAAAATTAATGGTCCCAATTGAAAGACAATGTATTTAAACTAAACGGAACAGTAATAATTCAAATATATAATGTAAAGTTTAGCCACGCGATTCATTTTTGTTACACAAAATGAATTAAAGGTGTTCACACAAAAATGGCCGCCAATGGATTTTATGTAAATCTTCATACTTTGTCCTCTGGCTATGGATGATTGGCTTGTGTAATGAGGTTTTTGTCACTTTCAAATTAGTATATTAAGCATTAAAGAGAGTCTGCGGCTAGGGCTGTACTCGTGTATAAGACCGCTCGGGTCAGCCTGCCTGCTAACGAGCTTCGCTGCTGAGACGGTGAGCTGAGAAGGGTGTAGGCTTCGCTTCTCAGCGGGGGATTTCCCCCGCGCGAGTCGAGATTTGTTGATAATATGAGAGGGTCGTCATTCTGTAGCAGCAATGTCAACTGACTCCCCAATTGTGGCCGTAAATATGAAAGAATTCATTTGAGTGCATAATGAAAAGGGACTTGTCCTGATGCCAAATTGACAATGCAATGCATACATCGCTTTACGACCAAGATCAAAATAAGGCTATTAGCAATTTACTAACATTTCAATATTTGCCATACATCTTCCCGATACTCAAATATTTGAACAATGTAGATGTTTTAAGTAACTTGTCATTTATTAGCAAAATGATGGAAAAGAAAATTACAATGGATTCATTTCGAACATAATAAATACTGCAGAGCTCCATATAAGCTGCGTTTTTGCGAATTATACGCAAAGGAAAAGTCAAACTACGCAAGAAAAATAAGTGTCTGCGTCCTATAGAAAAGCACTAAATATTGCTGTTTACGCTACTCACAAATAACAGTGCATATTTACCCAATACAACTCAATCAGTTTGCGTATTCTTCCAATTACACCAATCGAAATGGCTACGAGAAGATCTCAATTTTGAAGACACTGATACAAAATTAAAAACGGAAATTTGCCACTCGAATGAAACACTGACCTATTGGTTGCCAGGGAGTTTGAAGGCTACTTGATGATCAAAACTTTACCGTTACCGTCTAGCCTAGGATTTTCGTCTTTGTTTTCAGAATAATGACTCTAGAATGTTTGTAAAACTTGCCTTTCTAGATTTACAAAGCTAGGCTATTAGTAGACAAATGATAATCATAATTTATTAATTTTGCTAACGGTGATTCAAGAACAAAAACAAACTTTCCCATCCTGAACTCCATCAGTCATTTTCGTATGCTTTTTAAGATTAATTTTTATATGTGACAGGGGATCTTAGTGAATAAAACACCCCCTTATTTTTATCGTGTTTGAAACCTCGAATGTTCTGCTGTTTCTTGGTCAATCAGAGCGAAAGTAAAGTTTTTTTCGTCAGCTATTATGTTTAGATAATTGGTGGCCTTGCTATAAAAAGATCACTCAAAATTCGGGTAATATACCTACATAGGCAAAAGCTTATTTGGAATTTGAAATACACAATATATTAGGCTATCCGGTGCTGAATTCCTTTATCAGTCTAGAAGTCCTCTCATGCATGCAAAGACCGGCAGTTCTAAATAACATGTGTTATCTAATAGGTTATAATTAATCAGTCAGCCACAATAAAGCACAGCTGTCCTAAGAACAGGAAATGATCGGTCATATCAATTAACATAACGTAACATCAATTATGTTTATAGTACTTACAAGGTCTGGTTCAAACAATCACTGCAATCTCGTTCCACCTCCCTGGCTGCAGTTGACGAGCAGGAATAAACAAAAGATATATGTCGGTGTCATTGACCACCATAATTTTAAACCGTAAATAAATCACTCCCCCACCCCCGTCTTCCTGCTGAAGATCGAGTTCTATCAGCGAAAGACATGTGACTGGATTCCAAATCGGTCAAACTTGTGGTCTCCCCAGCATTTGTATTTATAAGATGAAAAAGTAATACTTTCGGAAAACTAGTTGATTATAATACAGAAGAATTAGAAAATAATAGGAGGAAAGAAATGTTTTTTTGTGGGTTTGGTTGTCAACTTATAGCTCAAGATAAAATAAACGAGGCGGAATTCCTCCATTTTGGTTACCAACATGATGTAAAGTGTAAATGTTCCATTACATTATTATCTCGGTATTTACTGTAGGGTGTTATATTCAGTTCAGCTCATCACTACATTACTAATGTTTACCCACCTAAAGCCGTGGCCATATATCCAGGTTGCTCCCCCCCCCCCCCCCCCCCGGTTTGTGTGAACACAATCACAGAATAATAATTATTGTTACAATAAAATGTTAAAATATGTTATGTGCACCGAATAATGTGTGTACATCCGACGGCACAGGTCGGATCGTATCTGTTGAAGCAATTTGTCCGAGAGAATACAGGCTCGATTATGATATCTGAACATAACAGCAGCTAACATGTAGCATGTAGTTATAGGAATCATTTTACAATTTTTTTCCAGACGTCCATTCTTTTCACAATCAGTGTATATGAATTGCATTTGCCTTTAAATAGTAAATGATTACACAATATAAAGAACCTTTCAAAATACACATTTCAATAATGTGTGTTCATTTGATAATTCTTAAAAAAAATGTGTAGAAATTTTGTTTTGACATGATAAGTATGTTTCCAATACAGCAAAAAAATTTGAATAAAAATATCCATGACAGTTTTCTTCCCTGCTATATAAAAAGTAGGATCGTTGTAAAACATTTTAGGTTGAATTGAAATTATCTCAGCTTGAAGTACATTATTCAAATAAATGTATTTGACTAATATTAAATAAATGCCATTAGATGTACATCATAATGCGCATAAAAATGTAAATTTTATGTATATTTGTTCCCGTCGTTCCCTAGGTAACCAATGGAAATTTAAGTTAAATTATGATATTGTAGCCCAAATTATTCTTCATAAATGCGTTTTATACTAGTTTACGATAGCAATCAAAACTATTTAGACTACACTATAATAACTAATAGTCAATGGAAATATCGTAAAGCGGCGAATTCTTTTTGAATTATGTACTGTACTTGCACTGACACATGTACCTTTGCAACTGTTCATAAATGTTGATTTTGAAGCGTCTCTTCTCGTGACCGTTTCCCGAATACCACGCATTTTTGCCGAGTCTGACCCCTCCCAATTTCTCAAAAGTTTGGCGAAAATTCAAAAACGGGTTCATAATTATACACCTTTGACGCTTTTAAGTATTTCGAAATTAAACTCATGATCACTGTCAAAGTTATTGAGATGACTCAATCTTGATTGAATAATCTCCTGTGTATTCATAAAAGATTACACACTGAAGTGTTTAGTTGTAAAAGCAACTCATTGTCTAAGAGCTGATTCAATCAATCGACGACAATTAACCCTATCAAGCCCCTTGCGATGACGAGCTCTAAGCTCCTTACCGCGTTGGTTTTCATTAGCGCTGCGCTGAGCTGAGCTAGCCGACTTGCTAACGAGCTAACGAAGCCTCAGTCGATAAGTATGAGACACATTTTTATCCTCGACATAGACCCTCTTTAACGTTCAATTATCAGTGAAAAATTTCGAATATAAAATTATCAAAAAACGTGCTACTGCCCCTTTAAGGTCAACAAATTTAATAAGAAATTGTTTATGTGTAGCATAAATAATCTTTATGATGTGGTACGAAGTTACTCTAGTTCCTTCACACTGATATTTTTTCACAATTCAAATATGGTTTTTGAAGTTTAAAATAGTGAAACAATGATCAATTATCTGTAAAGATTAATGATGAGGTGGATCATTTTAGATAATATAGCAATACACAAGAACAAACTCCTCGCACGTTAAAAATGATTGAACTATTTGTATTACTAAACTTGTTCACATCATAAATATTGTAATTCAATATTAAAATGGTTTAGCAGTGGTCACATTCCTGTTAAGATGAATGGTTAACTGTTTTTTAAATTTGTATATATATATACTAAGTGTGTATACATGTTTTTAATTTCAATTACAAATCATTCTCCGAATTCGATGTTATTTTATTGAGAATTGAGAATGTGTCGAATTCCTGCCTACTCAAAAAGAAAACTTGAAGGAAACGAATGACATTAATTGTTCTCGTCACTACAATTACCTTCGATTGATTAACAAACAAGACCTTGAATCTTGGAGGTGTTTGACATCTCACCTGACAAAACACTAGAAAAAGGATGAAATCACATGTATTTAAAACTAGGAGAACGTTTGTTAAGACTTGAATTAACAGCTTTTTATAAGATCAGCATTCGTCAATCTTAGAATTCTCATTCTTTATTTTTCTTCACAATATTATCATTTGCTTGTGAAATGCAACAATCACTTTTTCTTCAAATGGAATTTTGTTCAAACGGGACAAATATCAATTTGTTTAAAATTCTTTTAATGTTCAAGTTCAAATTTTGCATGAAGATATTCCAAACATGAGGCATAAGGTAGGACTTAAGTTTGCTTTTATGACTGAATACTTGTTTCTTTTCTTACTGAAACCTCTGTCTTGGCCTCAAGACATTTATATATAAAGTATATGCTATTTTGGTGAGGGTTTTCACAATTGTATATACTGACATTTATTTACCTAATCGACAATAGTTGCAGGTACATGTATAGCACACTCACCGTGTGAATACAATTAGAGCTATCTTCAGCAACTATGTGTATGTACGTTTACCATACTATAAGTGCGTGTAAATGGATGTGATTTTATATTCGTCCATTATTAAGCACATCTTACATACTTATGTTTACCAAACGCAACCTTTGAAGTGCATACCACGATCATTATGATTTAAAGTGGCAAAAAATATATTTTGAACTATTTACTGATAATTGAACGTTAATGCTATGCGCATTGTTTTGATAGTGTCAAAAATCTCATTACACTAACCAATCATCCATAATCAGAGAACAAATTATAAGGATAACATCGAATCCACTGGCGGCCATTTTTTCTGTGAACACGTTTAATTCAAAAGAATTAAATGGCTTAACTTTACAGTATATATTTGATTTATTACTGCTTCATTTAGTTGAAATACATGGTCTTTCAATTGGAACCATTTTCCTGACATCACCTCATATTCCTCCTAAAAACGTGCTACTGCCCCTTTAAATATAATCCATTTACTTTTTAAGATATTATCTTCCGACCAAGGATATATGTACTCCCAACCAGCTAGAACTGTTTAAAGATCTTCTCCTTATTTTAAATACTTATTAAACTCAATGTTTCACATATTTCAAAAATGACTTTAAACATGACACACAAGACATTATGACCACATGTTTTCACAGTCTATCTGTTACTCACAACTACAAGTATTCAACACACATGACAGAGAATGACATTACAATTTTCATTGCAGGCTCTAAATCCCTATAGATTTGCCCACGTTTAACTACAAAGTGTCAATATTTTCAAGAGGAAACTGCCACCTTGCATAAGAGTAAATAAATCTATATTTGTCAATAACCAGTTTCATCCCCAGTGTAGGGATTAAGTGTGATTGACTATATTAGCAACTGTACACGGTTCTCCCATCTCGAAGCACCTTCATCTTCGTATAGACTGGTTCCAATGGCTGCATCCTCTAATCAACCGTGATGTTGAGTCTCAACACAGCATATTCCCACGAGGTTTAGCTTGTTTGTGGTTGCTCCTCTACTATAATGTAGTATGTGATGGTACGTGGAGATGGAATACACCGGGGACTAGTCGGGAAGTTTATATAATCACGAAAATAAGAAACGGACCAACGTCATTTTAAATATTGAATCATATTTGATACTATCAAATATGCTTGAATATGAAGCCACTAATAGGTATACACCGGGCGAGTCGGGAATTTGGTTATACACATGGAAATAAGAAACGGACCAATATTTACAACATTGAGTTATTTTGATCATGTTTTTTCGCTATTTTATTTGCAGAATATTTAACTGGTTTGAAATTTTCCCCAATTATAAGCGCCATAGAATTGACGTTAAAATGCAAGTCACTTAAAAAGCCGCAAGTCAATTACATAAGCTGGTTAACGATAGTGTAACTTCACAGAGCTTCGTTCCAGATTAATCCATTGTCGTGCTAGTTCTCCATAGCCAATGGCGTCAAGACAAGTATATCGATGAGATAAGATAAGATACTATAATCTTTATTGTCCCAAAAGGTAAATATTTTAGGTATGATTAAAATTCTCCAGCAATGTATTGATAACTTCTAACATAATATTCAAAAACAATGCATGTCAACAAAATTAACATAGACTAACAATAACTTCGCTAATCTTCATTGTCCCAAAAGGGATATTTGTTTTGTATGATTACAAGTTTCAAGCAATGTCTTCATAACTAATAACGTAATATTCAAAATCATTTCATGTCAACAAAATTTACATTGACTAGCTGAACAATAACTTGGTCTATAAAGTTGAAGTGCAAGATTTACGGGATAGTGGCAGATAGACCATTGTAAACATGTATCCTCTGTCTAGTTATTATTCGAACAAACAAAAGAAACCCCAGTAGATTTACAAAAAAAGTTATGCATCGATATAGTAATTGTTAAATCAAATTATTCTTTGAGCAAATAAGTTTGCAAGTCAATCCTAAGCACTACACAGGGAAATATATTGATTGTCGTCATAACGATACATACACACTTTGTAAAATCTAAATTATATTTTCTCGTCGGAAATCCAATTTCAATATCAAATAAAAATCAATATTTTCCCTGTAACCTTACTACGAATGTTCATTTCATAATGTATGTTCAATTTCAGGCAGAAAAATGCAAATATTAAGTTATCTTGACATGAAACAATTCTAAAATTCGATCAATTTCAACCGATCATTTTACCGTCAAGATAGTCCCAAAGTCTTTCATGGAACTACTCTAAGATATTTAAGAGTAGATGTAAATCTAGACTTTCCTTGCTCTAAGGGTTTCAAAAACCTCCAACAAGGCTTGAAGGGATCATCAATGCATTTCCTTAATTCGACATTGACAGTGTTTAACTAGCAAACATGTTATTTACCCAGCCCTCCGCATGCATTAATCAAATACGCTACTGACACTTTGCCACTCCAGCAATGGATGTTTAATGGACACAGACAAGGACGTGTGTTGATCGTAGATGAACTAAAAATCAAGGCTAACGGATAACGAGGCGCTAAGGGCTGATGTTTTTCAATATTTGCTGTTGTTAATAACGGAACACTGCGAACTAAAGGCATCGACCGAACTCTGAAATCTCTTCCTTAAATACGATCATAAGATTTATAAACTCAATGCACTTCCAAAATTGCGATTATAAGATTTATGTTTATCACAGGAGATGGAAATCTGTGAGATGTTTACTTGACATGATGATTACGGTATTTGAACGGTCTGTATCTTGACAATGTGTCAAAATCGGATTTTTCGAGAAATCTTTTTTTCTAGAAAACCAACAGGTTTTGCGTTGAAAACAAAACAAGTTTCTTAAGATTCCGAGCCTTGGTGAAGAGGATTTATGTAGGAGTGGAAGAGTTAGGTTTTTACTCGAGAAAAGCTGATAATTTTTTTCCTCGATACAAGGACATAAATAACTATCAAATTGCCACAACTTCACAACATTTAATATTGAACAACGAGAAACCATAATCGGATTCATTTAAGAACACAAAAACGTATTTAAAAACTAACTTGGGGGAAAGAGTGATATGTTGCATCGATAGTGAACTTGCGCTGTTGCTTGTCATTTTGAACAATACTGAGAATATACACATATTTTGATATCATTAGATGTTTTACTTAAGTAAAATGTTTTTTTAATTCTTTACATTTCTATCTTTCAGGTGTTATCTCTTACACGTCTCCGGTAGTGACGTCAGCAATCAGCGGAGTGTTACGTCATCTCCATCTGCTGCACATCGACATATCTGATGACGTCACTTCCTGTCGTGATGACGTAAACTGCATAAGCATATCATTAGCATCACGAGCAAAAGCCGAGGTAAGATTGCAAACAACCATATTATATTGGACAATCAAACATTAAAATTTATGAAACTTATATCATAAAACGACGTATAGGTACCATGCTTTAGAATATCAGCCAAAAGTGTGATGAGGTAAACAATAAATAAATCTTTTGTCCCCTTCAAATAATATAAGTTTCACTACAATTATAATAAGGCTATGGCGTGTTTCATTAGTGTACAAACAATAAGTCTATGCAACATGTGCAACATGTGCAACATATGCAACAGTTCAAGCAGACAGGGCATCCGGGTGCTTCGATAGAATTAGACGATGTATGCTCGCCGTGACTATCTCCGGTCAACCTCCGTTCCCAACTGCGGAGCGTAGGGGAGCTAGTACCGAGGCGAGCATGATCGTCTACGATAGAATAAAATCCAAACCTCTTGTTTCTAAGACCAATGCGGTTAGAGCCCTGTACGGTCGCCCCGAAATGTCAGTCAAGGACTGAATGAAACGTTGGCACTATAGACAAAATCGATTTGTATACCAATTTTACATCTATTCTAGCTTCTTTCAGCTATTCCATTACTTTCATAATTATCAGATTTGATGACATCAATAATAATAAAAGTACTCTCGTTGAAAACAGCCAAGACACAGAATATATAGTTCGATTAGCTGTTTGTTATCCTAGCTCGTGATGTCCCCCCAAAGGAGGGTTGTCTGATGTATTGGAAAAATTAGGTCTTTTAGTCTCAATTTACAAGAGGTAATAACATTGTCTGGTACCAGAATAAGATTATCTTATCATAATTCTGTAATAAGGAGTTCTTCTTTTGAAGTACTGGTATCAGAGTAATGTGTTGTCGGGGTAGACAAACAGTAAATTTTAAAATTGGTTAAATTATCAATCAGTTGCATTATTATCCCCCGCCACGAAGTGGAAGGGGGATATAGGTTTGGGCTCCGTCTGTGCGTCTGTCCGTGTCCGGGACAGCTTTTCTCAGAAACTATTTAAGATAGGGTAACCAAATTTGCTGTGTGTCTTCATTGTATCAATACCTTGATGGACTTCGAAAATCAGAACCGCAAAATTATTGCCCTTGTTTCGTGATTTTGGACTCTGTTCGAGGGTATTGTCAAAGGAGACAACTTTTCTCAGAAACTATTTAAGATAGAATAACAAATTTGCAGTGTGTTTTTGGGGTATCAATACCTTGATGGAGTTAAAAAATGAGGTAAATGCAATTACTTATTACAGAGTTACCGAACTATTTAAGAAATTATTGGGAGCTTTACTGAAAACTTATTTGGCGGGGAATGTTGATGACCATGTCTTCTTGTTTAAAATGTAATTGATTTATATTAACATTTTCTCTAAAGGGCCTGTAATGACTTCTTATCATGCGGTGGATAAATGTACCAATTTTTCTTTACAAAGGTCGTAATGACAAGAACTTTTTCATTACATAAGAGCCAACATATATAATGACACGGATTCGTGTCTAATATGCTTTTAACGGCTTATAACCATATTTATCTTAAGAACGGCGTCTATCATATACAGTTGGTTGTCACTGTACACAAATGGACACATCGCTTCTACGTGATCACTCTTTTTATTAATGAACTGTCATTCATGTTTATGTCACAGAACTAGGTCCGTTTATTATCATTATAGAATATATTGAGTTTTTTTTAAACAAAAAATGTTGCTATAGCCTTATATTTCAATTTTGGAGAATCTTCATAGTTCAAGTTCAATATTTATATTCACACCATTATTTGTGTTGAACAGATAGAGAATCTCACTCAAGTGTCTTCTGATGTATAAAATATCAACACAGGTTGATAAAAGTAACAAATATTTAATAAACTGATATTTTACTTACAAAGTATGTTGAAATATTTGATATCAGAAGACACAAGGGTGAGGTTTTATATATCATTCAAAATCATTTTCCATTAGTTTTTGATGAAAAAATGGACATCCATGAACACAAAACTGACATTTGGCGTTTAGTGCTGTGATGTCGATAGCATCATACGTCGTCAAGTAAATGACGTCATAGCATTGTGACGTCATTACTTGATGATGCAAAAGCACTGTGATGGCATGTAGGTGACGCCAACAGGGCATTGTTCAAATGTACTCTCAAAATGATATCTCCCAGGATATATCGCTTGATCTCATACAAGCGATATCTCCTGTGGAACCCAGTTTTGGAATTATAAAATTAGCTACACCTAAAGTACACTCACTTCACACTCTCTTAATTCCATCCGTGTGATGTCTGTCTAATGATATATGTGTTCGTCTAAATTACAACCAGTGTTTCTGTCTTGAGTTCCCTGTCATCATTAGCTTTAGAGAACTGTCTAAAACGTTATATATCATGCTGATTGGTACACTCCCAACATGTCATCTTGCTATACAAGTGTTCCCCAGTATCAGATTGATATTTAGGTCACACGCAATTCCCACGAATATCTGATGAGCCACGTTATACGCATCGATAGCTTGCCATATCAGCGTTCAGTTCTAGCTGCTCGAATTATTACTATTCATCATCAATCGTCAAATTATTGGGTATGCAAACATGTTATTTTCTTCCTTTAATTACTTGGGCGAAGTCATGTTGACTTCAGTAATAAAACATAACCTTTGTCAACAAAAACTGCTAAACTTGAAGTAAACTGATGTTTATCATGATGTAACATCGGCTCTGTTGTGAGATAGTTTGATAGATGACATGATTGTCCGTTTGTTAATAAATCACAAAATGGATAGTGGGCATCTCTGATTTTTACGCTTCTTTGTGGAGTTTTATCCAACTTTAAAGGGGCAGTAGCACGTTTTTTGACAATTTTAAATTTTCAATTATTCGCCGATAATTGTACGTTAATGCTAAATGTATTACTTTGATAGTGTCAAAAATCTCATTACACAAACCAATCATCCATAGTCAGCGAACAAATTATACAGATTCACATAAAATCCATTGGCAGCCATTTTTGTGTGAACACCTTTAATTCATTTTGTGTAAGAAAATTAATCGCATGGCTTAACTTTACATTATATAGTTGATTTATTACTGCTTCTTATAGTTTAAATACACTGTCTTTACATTGGAGCCATTTATTTTCATTTTCCTGACATCACCTCATATTCCCCCTTAAAACGTGCTACTGCCCCTTTAATGGAGTAGATTAAGATGAAGCAAATATTACAATCTTAAAACTAAATTATATTTCGTTCACCATAAAATTCTTTTGAGTTTATATTTGGATTGATTTTCAATAGATTTATCATCAAACCTGTTTGTGCCTTCACACATTTTATTCTATCATTAACGCAAACTTATCAAATCTTTATGTATCAATAATTCACAAACACACACTTCAATTTGACAACGATTGGTCTCTTCAATTCTTATTGTACTCTGATGTAGTTGACCATAGCATAACAATGTACATTCATCTGTCAACAGGCAGTGCAGGAGTTGACGAAATCTCTCAACTGGACGTACACCACGACGTTATCGCTTTCTAACATCCGGGCATCCGCAGAGGAACAACTCTTTGCCAATCTGGTGTCTGAAGATGTCTGTTTGACCGGCCGCCATGTTGTAAGTGAACTCCGTGACGTCACACAAGCAATTTCATCCAGCACGGCACACGGGATCGTCCTCTTTACCGGCGACCTTGACCTTACCTCAACCTCGTCATTTGAACTTCCGGATCAGAGTTCACTGATTATCGTTTCCAAAGACTTCAGCGGTCTACAGACTCAACTCGACTACATTCGATTTGCCGACAAGCCGGTATTCTTCCAAGGTTTCCACGAATACCTAAGAACAGTAACTGATAACAATATTATTCAGTGGTTATTAAATACAAGGTTCTTCCAAAACATCTGCATGGCATCTGGAGGAAACCCTTTCATGTTGATCAGGACCTGTATTCCTACTCAGTCAACCCCCGGAGCTCTTGCTATCTCAGACGCCGTTGCATTAATGGGTAACTCAATCAAGCAAGCCATCGGGTCCTGTGTTGATTTCGACGTGTTGTCTTGTCCCGCAGTGTCCATGACGCTGACCTCACTGTCGGTCCAGAATGTGTCTCAACACACCCAGAAAGCAGGGGACCAAGAACGCCTCCTTGTCGAGAAGGACACTGTGGTTACAATGACGGCCTATACACCTTGGCCTCTTAATCTAACAGAGGTAGGTATTGAGAAAGACAATTTGAATATTCATAATTCATTGATTACCTGAATACAGAAATATTCTGGCCAATTAAAATTGCTTAAACGAATCAGTATTTTTAATGTATCTTGGATAAGGATATTGCAAATAAACTCTTTGTCATAACATTTTGTAAAATAAATACAATTCAAAATCAAAATCAAAATCAAAATCGAGAATATTCATGCAAGTTATGCCGAAAATATACTTAATCGAAAAGAGATATGATTATAAACAATAGTATGCATTGTTCAAACAAACTCACAGTAAAACTCCTAACTGTTTATATTTTGCAGATCCACACTCAGCACGGCAGTTTTGAGCTCCCTTCTACAATGCCAGGAACTTTCTACAACTCTCACTGCCAAGGCTTATGTTCTGAATGTTCAATGTGCAAACCATCACTCACATCCAGCGAGAGATTGGTCTTACAAGAAGGGACCGTCTACATCGTGGGAGTATTCCCAATCCACACAACCTCATCCGGTATGACATGCGCAGACCCAAATATCCCTGGTTTCCAAGCAGCCCAGGCTTTCACGTCGGCAGTGGATCAACTCAACTCTACAGGCCTCACAAAGGATTTGCCCGCTGGAATCTCAATTGGGTGGGCCATGTTTGATTCCTGCGGTGACCCTGGTTGGTTTGAGCGTAAACAAGAGGAGATTGAATCCTGTATGTACTATTACAAAGATGCAAATGAGAAATCTATATCACTACAGCCTAGTAGAACGATAGCCTACGTTAATTTAGGAAGCCCAGGTTCCTTTGCACAGAGTCCTAAGCTAACAGCATCTGTATCAAGTCTTGGAGTTGGAATATATGGAGATTCCACTAAGGTTTATGCTGAAACTGTCATGGCCTCCCTTGTTAAACTGAGATGGACGTACACGTCTGTTGTATATTCTGATGATGAGCTGTCAATGAACATCTTGGACCACATGCAGAAGTCAAGCTCTAAAGAATCAATATGTTTTGAGAGAGTGGTCAAGGTATCGGGATCTGTTAACACAAAATCTATCATTGCTAACGTGGCTGAAGAAACTGGAACAGTACTAATAATGACCAATACTTCACTAACGAAGGATATTCTAACTAAAATGGAACATGGATCAAAGAAATACCGCATGGTCTTTTTTCCATGGAATGTTGATGTCCTCAGAACAGTTAACATAAGTTCCATAGTCGAGGATATCGTCATCATTTGGCCCAAACCAGATTCAACAGCAAACAATGGTGTCAGCATATCTGGTAATCCTTGGTTTGAAGGTTTCCAGAACATACCAGGAACTGCCACAGGATCGGATTTCTTCGCTGGTCAAGAAATGGCGGAATCTTCAATGATAGTTGAGGCGGTTAATACCCTTGCAAGTCAAATAAACAGAGCCTATACCGGTCTATGTGGAGAGGGAAATGGAGTCTGTTCTAAATTTGTTGACTTCCACAACATTCAGAACTATATAGAGTCAACGATGTCTTCAACAAGTACCCGCTATGACATATCACGTTTAAAGTTCGACTCTGGAGTCTTGACAGCGGAGAAGGTAATTGCTTATTTAAATAAAACTAGGGTTATGTTTATCTTTTTACTTTTTATTCACTTTTCACTTATCCTTGTAGCGCCTTGAGCAGGCATATTTGTCTGGATTGTGCACTTTAGAAATGCATATTTATTATCTAATATATGAAACATTTGTTAAGAATTTGAAAGTCGAATATGATAACTGTAATGGTTTTGTGTTGCTGTTCGGCTATTCATGGTTGAAACTTGCTAATGTTAAATGTATGTTTCAGGTTGGAAGTGTTACTCCAAGAGGCGAGGTACGTCTCATTCTTGACGGCACTGTGATCCAACCTGCAGCTAGTGAGTGTACAGGCTGGTGTCCAAGATGTCGGCAGTGTGAGACCAAATCCTCCCCCTCCCACTCGACACTCTACCTCCCCGGGGACCTGCTCCTAGCAGGAGTGCTTCCACTCAGCGACTCGGGACAGGAGGGGTTGATGTGTGGCTCCTTGTCTACGTCCCTCGAATCCGAACAGATGGTGGAAGCGTTCATGTTTGCTGTTGAAACTCATCGAAAGCGATATCCTTACCTTCTTCCCAATGTTGAAGTCGGAGGTCTTGTGGTTGATTCGTGCTCAGATATCAGTGTTGCTGTTCAGAAGGTGGTCAATTTTGAAACCTGCACGACCACCATGGACATAGACTCACTCGTTCCTCCGCGGCCAGCCCAAACGCTTGGCTATGTTATCCATGCAGGGAGTGACGAGGTTCAGCAACTGGAACAGAGCATCTCGGCAGTTGACAAGCTGTCAGTTTCAACAGTGATGGGGAACAGCAAGAGAACAATGGACTCCCATCTGGCAGCCGAGTACGAAGCGTTCAGCGAGATATCAGCTATAGTCCAGACGTTGTCCTATTTAAACTGGACACAAGTTGTACTCGTTATCTCAGACACTAGTGCATATCGCTCAAAGTCAAACCTCTTTTATGAACAAGCATCTTTGAAACAGATTTGTGTCACAAAATTCCTTCGATTCAACGGAACGATCTTAAGTTCACTACAGTATGCAACAAGTCAACTTACTCTGACTGGATTCGTACCAGTTGTTGTAGTAGCATCTAAAGCTGACACAGCCCGATTATTTGAAGACAATAGCATCACCAGAGTTCCTCGCCCTTGGCTGCTGAGCACTTCCGGTGCAGATTGGTCCGCTCTTGGGGAAGTTCCTGTACCTGCTGGAACCATCTTCGTGGACAGGAAAGGAAAACTTAGTTCAGAGTTTGCTGACTTCTACTCCAGAATGGCCGTACATGGGAACTCCTCGGTGTGGTGGAGGCAGTACTGGGAGGAGAAGCTACGGTGTTCAATGGAGGAAGACCCCTCGAGACCAACATGTCCTCGGACAATTGCCACTAGAAAGACTCTCCCAAATCAGCAGGCTACGAGAGTAATAATAAGTGTGGATATTCTACTCCACGCCATCCACAACCAGTACGTGACTCAGTGTGTGGAGAAGAACGGACTATGTCGTCGGTTTGCTGAAGAAGGAATCGACAAAATCCCTCTGACTGCAAAAGCTGTAACGTTCGAGTTCGAAGATGAGATCATCAAATTTGGTCAGACAGGCCTCCTAGTTTCATCATATGACCTCATCAGTGTCCATAAGCAGGGATTTGTTATTGTAAGTATATATAAAACGGATGTATTTACTGTTGATTTCAGGGACTCTTATATTTTTAAAAATATCTTCATTTTTTATCAATTGTATCTTCAAACGTCTCAAATGACCCAAGTTTGTACAGTTGCGTACGCAGATTGAAGAATATAAATTGAAAGGACAATTCATTTTTAATAACCGAAAGTGTGAAGGTAAAGATCATATATTTAATGAATATCCCAAAACATTGATGTCATGCTATCAAAGAAATCATATTACATGAGATATTAAAATGAAAACGAATATATATAATATATAATAAAATTGATAACAGTTATGATTTCAATCTCTTGTTTTCAGGCTGGATCTTGGATGAACGGACACCTTCATGTAGACATGACCAAGTTCTACAACAAGGATGGCCAGCTCAACTCTAGCTCAACTCGTTGCGTTGAAAACTGTGTTTGTCTCAATGACGTCACAACATCCAACAGCTTCACCTCAACGGAAGCAATATACTGGGAAACCTCGGGTATATTCAACGGGGAACTCTGGGCGACCATCATAGTAGCAATAGCCGCAGCTGGTGCTTTCGTTACCGTTATTCTTATGTTTTATGTCATGTACAAAGTCTGTACAGGCGCCTTGGCTAAACGTTACGTTGGTCTTGGCTTGCTCTTGTTGGTAGGCGTGATGCTTTTGTATCTAGCTGTCCTACCGTTCGTCTTCACCCCCTCGGAAAGAGTCTGTGCATTACGATACTTCGCCCCAGGACTCACTTACTGTCTGTGTTTTGCTACAATTCTCGTAAAGATGACGTCAATTCGAGACTACAAGCTGATTGGTCTCGGAGGTGAGGTCTCAAACCTGAACCAGTTCATGTCAGTTTTCTTCATCACGAGTGTCCAGATCGCAGTGGGCGTCCAATACTGGGTCCTCAAGGGTCCATTCATCACCGTAAAGGACGACGGAATAAAGACAGTGTACGCATGCGCGTTCCAGCGAAGCGAGTTCCTCGTATACCTGGTGTACGTCATGTTCGTCCTCGTGTTGTCCTCCATATATGGGATCAGTGTACGGAAGGAACAGAAGAACATGGGCGAGGCTCGTCTCCTGTTAACGAGCAGTTGGTTGTGCTGTGTGTTGTGGATCTCATGGATTGTTGTGCTAATGTTCCTGGACGTGTCTCTCAGTGAGCCCATCATCAGTGCTGGCATCATGGCGTGTGCTACAGTCATGCTCACAGTCATTTTCATACCCAAAATGCACCTGGTTGCACGTCTCAAGTACAATGTGTCAAAGCAATCTCACTTTATGCAAAATGGTCATAAGATTGACCCAGACTTTATGTTCGAGAGGCCCTACTCACTGCCGGGCACTCTGACGAGCTCGTACTCTTCAGTGAAAACATACCCAAGAAGTATTGAACATTTTGATTCGTCTTTAAGTTATTGAATGAATGAATTAACATTGAATTCTGAATATTATTCACGCACATACATTGACAGTTGTGTTAAAAGGTGACGATTGATTAGTGCCCATGGAAAGAACTCTTTACCTGTGAGTGTCCCGACAAGTATAGTGATTCACACGAACATTGAATAAGGTTGAAGGTTATGTTAAAGACTTAAATCTCAATCGACGTTTTCGAGGGGATGTATCTCTTGTGAAGAGGGAATGATGTGAAATCAGACAATTTACAAAATGTTTTTCCAGTTCATTGCTTAGAGCATGTCCATTACCTCATTTTGTGATATATGTTGAAACCAGTACTCTCTTGTGGATTTCGGGTTTCCTTATGCAAATCCATTATAAATGCTACAGTATTGCTAGCTTCATTACTGTACACTCAAAGGTATATCCAGTAATGTTGTTCTATGCTAAGATATGCTACCCATTTGGGGAAAGAATGGCTGGTTTTAGGAAACACCTTTCCGTTAACTGTAAATGTCCTTTTAACACGTGTACATTTTAAACATAAATACACTTTGTTAAGTTGTTATAAATGTGCATATATTGATAATTCCCTTGTCATAGATGAACATAGGTTTAATAACAAAAACGTGTTTAAACTTTATCTTCTGCATATGGAAACGAAAATAGCAACGAATATGTAATGATAGGAATCGTTTATGTGTATGTACGGACCCTACACACAAGAATGTCGTTAATATTCAATATTCGAAAAGGATTATGTACTTAAATGTTTAACCTGTCTTTATCAAGTTGCTTATTTATATTGTTTATCAGATAGTTTTGAATAATTGTAAAGCCAGGAGTATTTCAACAAGTTTCCCCAAGCTAATGAAAGAGGTTTCCACTTGTCTACTTGATCAGTTCGACAGGATCGAGACATTAGCGCTTATTGTCACTTCAATATGCAAAATATGACATACTCATATCTGAATTTTGTACATATATCACATGACATGAAATATTGAAAATAAATATTTATCAAAATACTCTACTGTTGGCTTACTTTTAATCCTGTTTCTATATTTTACAACGCTTCAGTCACTATTTATAATCAAGGATATTACTTACATATTTAATGATATCGCACATTACGTAAACATGTATCAGAAGAAGGGTTAAACTCAGTCGAGTAAAATTATCACCCACAGTTCGTTATGTAAGGATTGTTTTACATGTTTTGTGCCTCTATCGATGTATAACAGCAACAAATTGTATAAAATCGTGTAGCGTAGTGATTTTATACAACATTTGTTGCTGTTATACAACGATAGAGGCACAAACCATGTAGAACAATTCTCATAATTACAAAATAAACATTTAAACAAAGTTTTACTTAACCATTTTCATTTTAAAAAAAAGCTAACACCAATGTCGCTAGATTGTGTTTTTGTACACGAATCAATACAAAGTTGAACAATTGAGAATATAACAATTAACATATAACAACAACATTGGAACACATTAAAAACACATTTGCGTTCACTGTTCATTGTAACAAAATGGCTTTAAATTCAATATTATAAACCTAATGACTTTTTCAATTCTTTTCAAATTCAAAATGATTAAAACGTAATAGCTGTCTTAAAAATTGTTCGTATTCAACATCGAAAAACGTAAGAGAAAAAAGAGACATTTATATTTGTTAAAAACACGTTTTCATTGTATTTGCTATACCTCAAATATGTCTCCCCTTTTATCTAATTCATGTTATTTGTACAGACCAAACTTTAGTCTTAAAGATTGAAAAATCATGCATAATTTGAATGAAAATAATACCTATGCAAGTTTTTAACTTTGCACATTGTTTCCAGAGGTATAATTAAAATGAAACATTTAGGATTTTGTGGGTAATAAATGTGTTTTAATTTTGAAAAGTCGGGTAATTGCAAAAGTAATATCTGTAGGTATCCACCACGTGGTGTGGTTATCAATGGTGGTATCTAAATGGTCATCCTTGATAACTAACCCGTTTGGTTATCAGTTAGCAAACATGGACGACAGCGCCTGAACAGTTACCTCGGTGCGATACGACAAGTCTCCGGCTTCGCCTCAGACCTTGCTGTATCGACCCTCGGAAAACGTTATTCCCTAGACGTGACATCCAAACACATCTCGAAATGATTGCTAAAAGTAAACGCAAAAAAAAGGGTTTTTTTCATTGTCAATTGTCATCAAAGAAATTGAAAATTATACACTTCAATTCACAAAATTATAAGGACCGTTATTTGAATGAATTGATTGAATATACTTTGCGATGCAACCTACCTTAATTTGTCATGAGAATACCTTGAAACACAGACATAATTTTGTTTGGAACAGGAAACAACTAAACTGTTCCTACCTCCTTCAACCCGTGGGCTTTCGATGTTGTGCTGCAACGATGCTTTGCAACATAAAATTCATGAATTCCTTGCAACATCCGCTGAGCCACACGTAAATTTGCTTGCTCCAGACTGATACATTTCATAGACTGAGTATCGGATTATCAATAATTTAGAAACATCGTGAAACAATGTTTTGTATCTTTGACCATTTGACTAATTATTTCAAAGACATTGGTCAGAGATAGAGGACGTAAGTTTTTGTAGAACTCGCTCAACACAGTTACTGTTTAAGAATTGTCTTATTGAAACCATGTCAGAACACACGCACAATCTGCACGTGAAATGCGTGTTTGGTGAGAATGCAAACGACAATGAAGTACCAATGTTAAGGAGCGGATTTCACTCAACCAGTACATCGTAACAACAGCATTTATAACATTTTTATTTGTTTAAGATTTTAAAAAATATAAAAGTAATGACCTATCAACCATTGCCAATATGGTGAACATATGAAATAATGACCGTGGCGTCGTTAATATCTGTGATAACCATCTCGCTGGTTAAATATTCACTCAGTCAGAGGTTACCATTTCAACCATAGCTAAATGAATCAAACTTACACATTATCTGTTTATATTTTCACACTCTGAAGTTCACACATATTCCCGAACGTTGATTGGTCGAGAGCATGGTCATTTGATCGATGCATTTCTCATGAACTCACACAAAAAAGTTTATACTTGTGTGAACGTTTTTAAGTCGTATTAACGTTCAGCGGATATAATTTGATTCTCCTGTCCTACATCAAATCAAATGTTATTTATCAAATTTTTACCAATGGAATTTTTATCATATCTTTATTTACTAATTAATATATTTTTATTTGAAAAACATTTGTATTTATCATATTTTATGTGCTAATCATTTGATGCAAAATACTGATCGAACGGAACGAGGTTGCTTGATAAATTTACATTACGATCAAAATACCGTACTGTATGGCGTTACAGAGACAATAATATACTCACAATATAAACACTATAACTAAAATATCACTGAACCACAGTTATTTACATATTTTGACGAAGATACTGTCAGGCTCACTGGGTTCACATCAGCTTATATGTAGCTTTACCGTCGTTCATTTTCCAGTGCAAACACACATACATTCAATTCTTAAACACATATTTCTTGCATGATGGGATTGAGTGAGTTTGAGTCTAGCGCCGCTTGGGCAATATATCATCCATTAGTGGTGTTCAGTCCATAAGGCTTCTATTGTAGTGTGACATCATCATTCATCATATGTATTTATTTTCTAGTCCAAATTATTCTATAACACAGTTCTATGGAGAACATATAATCGAATTATAAGAGAGCAGGGGGCTTGTATGAACGCTTCCAGAATTTTCCACTGATGGTAGCTGGTAGTGCTGTAGGAAGTAATCCTCTATCAATGTAATTTTCAGAAATCATTAAAACCTACCTTACAGTTTAATTGTTGTGATCACTACTCGTTTATAATTAAAACATACAATTTGAACAAATTTTGACCATCAGAATACAAACTAGTATTAGAACATAAACCATCTACTAAAGTGTCACTGAAGCGTCATAAAATATATATAAACGCAACATCTTCACACCACTTGGAATCAATATTTAAACAGATGTTATTGCAATGTAAACACAGAGTCTGATATCATTTGCCAATCATTATGGTTCAACAATAACTTTCAGATTGATGGAAAGTGTATTTATAATTACAACATGGCAAAAGGAGGAGTTAACTTTATATGCGATATCCTTGACACAAAGGGAAACTTTATGCAGAAATCTGACATGGAAGAAATGTATGAAATTCCAAAAATAAATTTCCTTCACTTTGAAGGCATAAAAAGATCAATTACAGCTTACTGTAAATCTAAAAATATTTCTCTTATGGGCAAAGCAATTCAGATCCAGCGTCCGTATTTACCCTTTAATGTCAGTTGCATCTCTGGACATAATATAAACAGCAAGTATGTTTACAATACACTATTGCCATGTTGTAAAAATAAACCAAATGGACAAATAAAATGGGAAAATACTTTCAACAAACAATATGACGATGAGTTCTGGACAAATGTTTATTTGATGGCAAATAGATGCACTGAAAGTATACAGTTAAGATGGTTTCATTATAAAGTTGTACATAACATTCTGGCAACTAAACACAAATTGTACCAAATGAAAATAAAGGAATCTCCACTGTGTGCTTTATGTAATGCAGCTGCTGAAACAACAATGCATCTGTTATGTGAATGTCCATACTCAATGAATATATGGAGGGAATTATCAGAATGGTTAAATGAATTGTCAGAAGGAAGTATTAGATTCACTCATGAGAATATAATATTTGGCTTTCAAGGTAAAAACAACAATCCACTGAATGTGGTATGTCTGTTAATAAAATATACTTTATATAAAATAAGCCTTAAAGATATAAAGCCAAAATTTGATTTCTTCCAAAGAGAAGTAATTCAATATTATAATGCAACAAAATATACAGCATTCTCAAATGCTATGCCAGACCGATTCTACACATTCTGGTCCTCCCTCCATACCTTATTTAATAAATTATAGGGTTTTTTGTTGTATATTTTCAACTATAGCTTATTCCAGCATTCTTTGTTGCTCATTTGACATACCATATATATGCATATTATCATATCAGATACTTTTTGAATTTGTCATGTATCTTCAACCAAGAGAGTTATTTGTCATTGTATACTACATTATGTATTGTGCAGAATGTTCTGTAACACATATACCGGTACTCAATATTGTATGTATATCATGCCTATGCTTCAAGGAATAAAAACATTTAAAAAAAAAAAAAAAATCTTCACACCACCAGGCGAAATTATGTTTATCAAAAGATATAAACATCTATATGTGTACATGTACCTTCCAGGTTCGAATCAAAAGACCCTTAGTAATGAATGTTTATCTGAAGGCAATTAATGTTTTTCATTATTAAAAAAATCCTTGAAGACCATAAACATCAATAACTTAGCATTTGCATACTACAAACATTTAACGACGAATACTTATCCAGTGCAGGAAATGCCTCTTTGCGAATTGTTAACTAATAACTTATTTGTACTTTTAAAATCGTTATTTATATTATTAATGTAAGCATTTAATGAAATTAAGGGATACTTAGTAGATCCTGAATAAAGTCCATTTGTCGATATGGACAGAAACTGAGTTTAATTATGTGACATAATGGCCATCCAAGTTTACATGCATCACAAAGAGGTGTCCAATTTGTAAATATTACGTATATGTTTTGTACAATCTGAATACGTTAAGATCAACAGGTTCTTATGTAAGGTCAAACAGTATTAACAAATATGGTGAGGTGAGGTAATTTGAGATTAACGCCGCTTTCAAGAGTATTTCACTTATGTCGCGGCTGCTACTATCATAGCAGAGAGAAAGCCTACAACCACAGGGAAGTGTAATGTGGAAAACAACAGAGTAAGAAGCTTTGTCAGTCGACGATCCAGCACATACTACTTCTAACTCTGTTGTTTTCGACATTACACGTCCCTGTGGAACAGTTCTCTACTGCTGACAAAGTTGCCGAGCCCCTGGCAGGATTCGAACAACGGACCTCTTAATCCGAAGCCGAACGCGCAACAAACATAGAGCTGTGGATCTACATTTATTTACATTAACGTTTTGTACTGATCGTAATGCATGGAACTGTAAATACATAACGTAACTGATTGAAGCGGACGTTAAATCTGCGTAAAGTTCGTTCGTTTTGCATAAGAGCCAATCAAATAAAAACTTAATATTTAAAAATAAATACGACCACCTTCATACTGCATTGTCACTAAGCATAATATCCTTAGCCTGCAATGTGTCAATAAGCATCAACCGATATAGACATCGCGGTATCGTTACTCCATAGAGTATCATTTTCCATGTATGAGAAATATAACAATCGATAAAGCTGACTTTGGAGTTGAAATAAACCCTAATTTTATATGAGCATATAAGATAAGGAAGTGTTGCCTACCAGGTGTAAACACCCACTGTGAGACATACTTGAAAACTTTTTATTCAAATGTTCTCATAAAATGTAATATTTGTGCAGGTTGAAACGAATGTCTATAATTGTTCATTGTTGCATGAAAATAATACATTTATGAAGTTTTTATTGTTATTTCTTCTTTTAATGGATGTCACTTTTTAGGTTACCATTTAAGTTTAACTTCAAAGCGTTTGTAGGATTAACTTGAAGTGGCAGGAATTAAATGTCATAATTTTTTTTAGCTTAATCGTCGGATAGCATCATCATCATCATCATCACCATCATCATCATCATCATGATGCATCATCGTCATCGTCATCATCACCACTACATCATCATCGTCGTCACCGTCGTCGTTATTATCGTATGCAATAGAAATCAACTTTATCAATTACGCTTGAAACCAAGACAAATCATATATCGTCAAAAGATAGTTTGAAATGTGTAGTCCAGTAAGAACCATGAATATTACAATTGAGGTAAATGATGATACACTTACATTAGTTAATTACAAGTGAGTAACAACATTACATGAGAGTTTTATTCCATTCCCCGATAGCTTTTAACTCTCATTTTGTTATTGTATAAACAGAGAGAATATTGCAATTTGTCAAACTCCCGAGTTAGAAGGCACGCATTAAAAGCAAAAGACAAATTGCAAAATACTAATGATAATGTACGGAAAGCAAAATGTACCAATTTAATTCAAGATTAAAAGATATCTAACATAAGTTTTCGAATACTTTCAGTATTTTCCACGTGTTAAAATCGTGATGTGAAGTCATTCAGCAAGACAACATTCTCCTCGTCACATGATACCGACAGTAAATATATGTAAACGTTACTATTTACCTCCGTCTTTATTTCTGAAACTGCCACTTAAAGCAACTATAACAATTTTCCATTGTATCAGAAATGTAACGAAGTGTGCTAATATTCTCCACTGTATCATCGGATGACCGAAAACTCAGCTTATATTTCAAAACGAGGTTGAATATATCATTCAGAACATCGTTTAGGATCTTTGAACCGTGGTTTCGTTACCTAGATGCGATATGTTTTACCAATTTGAATGTGCAAGACTAAACATGCTTTTTAAAACACAAACAAATTGATGCTAAAATATCGTCAAGGTGGTTTTACATTGTGTTTGGATCATTCATAATTGTGATCAAAATGTAATAGATTTTACAGTTATTTTTTTATATTTACATTTATTTATCAAGACTACCTCTCCTTTAATTTTAAACGAAAGGTATAAACAGGTAAATCTGGATGTTTTAGTACACAGTCGCCGTGTCGAATTTGTGTAGGAGAGCAGAAATAATATATATACGCCAAATGTATAAAAACAAATCGGTATGTGTGAATTGGAAAATATCTGAGATGAGAATAGAAATAACTATATTAAGAAGTGTCCTTTCTTATTGTGACATTTATATACTTTGTCTTAGCTAGGGAAAATGCAACAATCTTGATCAGATATTTGCTTCAATGAAGTTATATTTTCAATGAATGACTGATAGCTTTATTTTCAGAAAGATTGGTGACTTAATATGTTCCATATGATATGTTTGCGGACTAATAGAGAGCTTAACAAATACTAGTATATCAAGTCGAAAAAGGTTAATGAAAACGATAATGCATATCTCAATAAACTCAAAAAAATCCGTTTAAGGTTTAGAATTAAATGACGATATGTGGATGAACAACAGCCTTAGAAGGACGCAATGTATCGCAAATCTGATACTATGAATGCATGTCCCGAATAACCGGTAGAACTTGCCGAAGCGACCATATGGACCTCAACTTTGTTTCACAGTATACTACGTATCCAATTCTTTTGAATCAGTTTATAGGTAGTGTTCATATATGAAGTCAAATTAAATGTTCATTTCACCATATGTGCGCTTGCATTTTAAAGGGCCAATTTTTCATTTCATTAAAACGAAATAACATACTCTTGGTTCCCTTAAACTTTGTCTAAGTCTAACAATCTTGATGTTAAGCAAACTTGGACACCATACATCATATTGCGTTTATGAGGTATGTCTAAGGGAAGGTAAATATGAATTCTCTGAACCATAAATTGCATATTTTATACAGAAAAAGACTATATCGAATGTGATTCACCATGGAAAGAAACGTCGCTATTTCACGCTCGTAAATGGGTAATAGCCGGGTAGGTAAAATAGTAATTTGACCATTATTGTCTTAATTGCGGCGCGTGACTCTATTGCTATTTAAATTTTAACGACACCTGTTGGGGCAGCTTTTGTTTCCTCACATGAGACGGGGTCATTTACCGGAATACAAGGTCCATGTGGATCGTTGGTGGGTCCATTAGCCCACAAACGACGTTCCAACAAGTCCAGTGAACTGATAACCCCGCGTCACGTGGTCTGCTAAGAAATATTAATAACGTATTGCACTTGTAGATATTAAGGATGGAATTTATTATTAAGGTATCAAATGTGATTTTTTTATAAACGGAATGACCTTATGTGTAGTTTAAGAAATGAAATAAAGAAATAATTTGTATCATACTTGATATTTGGGTAAGTCAATCAAGTGAATGTGATATGTCATATTTGATTGAATCCGCGTTAATTGATGTTTTGCTGTATAAATGCCATTGTTTATCGCTATGGTATACATGTACATACAACATTGTTTTGCTTTTCATTAATTTATATTTAACAACAAGAGTAATTCAAACAAATACTTACAGAAATATCATGATTGGTTTATGACTTGCAAAAATAAAACGTACGGTGACTATATTTTAGGATTTTTTCAAATCTTAAAAATATTTGCTTAATTGTGCCCTTTCAAAATCATATCTCACTGACGACTTTAGTCAATTTAACTTCTATTTGACGTTTGATGAAATAAGTATTATTAATCCTGACATATAAAGTTATTAACTATCTATTTAGTTGCGTCAACGTTTTAAAAGTATCATGCGTATCCTCCATGTAACCATCCAAGGTGTGTTCTTTCTTCAACTTTCCCTTGCTCAGGTTAATACGTACCTTGACAGACAAATACAGGCTTTGCATGTACAGTGCATGTTGTTTCACGGTTGGCTTGTTGGTGTACATACGTGTCAACTATTGTCCGCTATAAGCCTTCTCATACAATCTAACCATGTTGACAGTAACACCTTTTTACGAGTAAAAATGACAAGACATGTTTTAAAACAGGCGTCTGTATGAGACGGATGTCACCTTGTTACAGTGGCATAACGGTATGAGCAAGAATAACTGTTACATGTTCCATTACAACTTACTACATTGGTTGTAAAATTGTTACATGTTCCATTAGAACTTACCTCGTTACCCTGCATAGAACTGTTTAATGTTCTATTGAAACTTACCTCGTTACCCTGCATAGATGTAGAACTGTTTAATGTTCTATTAGAACTAACCTCGTTACCCTGCATAGAACTGTTTAATGTTCTATTGGAACTTACCTCGTTACCCTGCATAGATGTAGAACTGTTTAATGTTCTATTAGAACTAACCTCGTTACCCTGCATAGAACTGTTTAATGTTCTATTGGAACTTACCTCGTTACCCTGCATAGATGTAGAACTGTTTAATGTTCTATTAGAACTAACCTCGTTACCCTACATTGGTGTAGAACTGTTTAATGTTCTATTGGAACTTACCTCGTTACCCTGGATAGGTGTAGAACTGTTTAATGTTCTATTGGAACTTACCTCGTTACCCTGGATAGGTGTAGAACTGTTTAATGTTCTATTAGAACTTACCTCGTTACCCTGCATAGGTGTAGAACTGTTACTGTCAGCACTTTGAAACCTGTCTTGTCCATGAATGAGACGCTTTTGAATACAAGATTTTAAGAGAGGCTTTTCGAATCCAACTTTTATATATTCTATTCCCGTAATAAATTTTTATTTAAAGGGACAGTAGCACGTTTTTAGGGGGAATATAAGGTGATGTCAAGAAAACGAAAAGTCATGGTTCCAATTGAAAGACAATGTATTGAAACTAAATGGAGCACTAATAATTCAAATATATAATGTGAAGTTAAGCCATACGATTCCCTTTTTTTACACAAAATTAATTAAAGGTGTTCACACAAAATGGCCGCCAATAGATTTTAAGCGAATCTTCATACTTTGTCCTCTGAGCATGGCTGATTGGCTTGTGTAATGAGATATATGACACTGTCAAACTAATACATTAAGTGATAACATACAATTATCAGTGAAAATTTTAAAATTTAAAATTATAAAAAAAACGTGCTACTGTCCCTTTTGTTAAGGATTTTGAAGAAATAGAGTCGTTACAGCTTTCATTTGTAGATTTAACCTATAGGGGAAAGAATCTTAAGGATACTTATTATTGCAACTCCTATCGTTGATAATATTCTTCAAAATGAATTTTCTGATAAATTTAATTGAAATTTGAATTAAATTTATTTAAATATTTCAACCTGATCATCAGTTTCTCTTTGGTCCATGTATATATTGAATATGGTTTTGCTCTTTTCAAAATGTTTGATGCACCGTTAAACGTTCAATATTTTAAGAGTCAAATAACCGTAAGTACACCATAATCTCAACTAGATTTACCGGTAAAAGGCAATTATTTTTTACGAACTTTGTTTGAAATTAAATATATGTTTATTCAGGAACAGCCCAGGAAACACACAACGTTACCACAACGTTGTCTATTTGTTGTGTGTTGGTTTGTTGACAACTTACGAAACCACAACGTTGTGGCAACGTTAGCCTGCGACATTTATCTTAAATAGTCACGTATTCAAAAGTTAACTAATTAGAAATTACATTTTGATACAATAAATATTACATAAATAAGAATTAGGATTTTGTAATTGATAACTTTGAATGATTTTCGATCTTTTAGTTCTAAGTTGTACGAAACTACTGTGAGTGTGGAGCTCTACATATTCTCTCTGACGCCATTGTTCTAGTGCAGCAACGATTCGAAGCTTTTGTTTCAAGGAGTATTGTATGCTGTAACACGATTGCAACGGTAAGATAATGTTCATATATGTCCCTAGTTGGTGAAACACATTAGATTTAGTGTTATACACATAAAATTAAGCTAATTAATCTCTAGTTATGATATTTTCCCATTGTTCTTTGTTCTGTCATGTGCTTTTGTTTTTGTCATTACACACCTCAGCAGTTAGCTCCCCTTGTTAGATTGTTGTCAAATGTAAACCTGTGTAAGCATATACAACATATTGCAATAAGCACCTGCTGCATATATACTTTAAAGAGTGTATTTCTTTGTGAAAATTATATAGAATATGGATACACTTTTCTTTGTAAAATACACTGTTTCTATTCATTCAGCTAAAGAATAATAATAATAAACTTTATTACTTCGAAGGAATTCATTTTGTTTCATAACAGAGCTCTGTACAATCATTAAAAGGTTAAGTTGAATAGAGAATTGATATTTTTTACTGTCATATAGCTGATATACAGTAGTAATTTAGATGACTATAGATCTACATGTCAATTAAGTTAGAATTATCAGTTCAGTTAAAAAAAATTAAATATCTACTTGGAACAATTTTTTCAGGTTTGCATTATGGATGAGACTAAGAAGAGGTCATACAACAGACATGCAGTGGCTTTATGCCAGGCGACAGTTAAGAAAACAAGCGAAAGTTTTGCCTCATGAAGAAGAAGATTCATCTCATTCATACTGCAGTGACACTGACATCAATCAAAGTAAGTGTGGTGTATAAACTTTAAATTTTTATTTTGTACTTGTATTACTAGTTTTGTGAAAGTATGCAAAACCATTAAAATACATGACATTGATGAAACATGTTACTTGATTTAAATTTATGTTGGCCAATCTTTTTTAAAGAATTTTGTTTAATTTCTGCAGAGACCATATAATTATATGGTCTCTGATTTCTGATATTGAATAACAGTGGTCATGTACATTACACAGTATAATTATTGTGATACCTGTAATTAATGACATCAATGACATCAGGGAAGAGAATCTAAATCATTAATGAAATGGAACTTTGAACTTAAATGAAATTTTTCATAAGCAACAATCAATTCATATACATATATGGTATCATTTATGCTTCAGTTTGACATGTTCATGTCCAGTTTTTGTGTTTGCTATTCTATATATATGTATGTACTGGTGAGGTATGAACATAAGCATAATTTTGCTTGTTTACCGAACCAAATTCTCATTGAATAAAAATATGATTAAACTAAGTATTGAAAAAGAAGGGAAAGAATCTTGGTCAACTGTAATCTTTTTATTTTAAGGATGATTAAAAACTCTGTCAAGTATCAATCCATTAAATCCTGATGGCAAATTTTAATGATTATTTTTTTGTATCTTCAGATCAAACAACCCTGTCATATGAAGCCCAAACTGTCCCAAGCAAAGATGACACAGATTTCAGCGACATAGAATCAACACACCTTGAGTTTGATGTTACTACCAACCCCAATGATGATGCTGTCGATCGATTGCAAAGAATATGGGATATGATTGACAACCATGTTGTGGTTTCATCAGATTCGGAGGATAACACAAATTCTGAGGACTCCTTATGTGAAAATCTTGCCTCATGGGCTACTCAGTTTGGTGTTAAAATGAATGCCATTGATGAACTGTTGAAAGTATTGAAAAAACATGGACATAATGGACTGCCTGTCACAGACCGAACACTACTGGGTACTTCAAGGGAAGTAGAAGTGGGCACGAAATCTCAAATGCAGTATGTCTATCTCGGATTCAAAAGTGAGCTAGTGAAGTGTGTGACTAGGTATTTGAATGGACTGGACTGGAAAATTATTGTATTTGAATTCAGTGATTTTAGAGAATGTTTTTTTGTATATGAATAAAATTGTGTGACTCGTCATTTTGTCTTTGTTTTTTTCAAAGAGATTATTTTGCTTTGAAGAAGGTTTACTGACGCACTTTTAAAATTTAACAGCAAATTGGTTTCCTTTTCGATCCACATATTAACTATAATTTGTATGTACAGTATATGAAGTGTATGTTTTTAACCAGTTTTTTGTCTAATAATGGAAGTAATAGCTTTGTTTGTTGTTTCGTTTTTAAAGTGTGTCAGTAATTCATTACGAAAGTGACAATGAATATACAGCAACTTCAAATAAGCATTGACAATCCTAGAACTTGAGCGGTCATGGAGATGTATCAAGTGTTCACATATTGTTTTCCTTATGGTTGGACAAACATCATACATATAATACATAATAACGCAACACATATAAATGTTGCATCCTGGTTGAATGCAGGTCTTTTAACAACGTTGTGTGTAGGTCTTTTCACAACGTTGTGCATAGGTTATTTCACAACGTTGTGTGAAGGTTGTGTGTAGGTTTTTCACAACGTTATTTTACAACGTTGTCACAACGTATACACAACCATTCACTTTTACGTTGTCACAACGTTATTTTACAACGTTGCCACAACCAAATTACAACGTTGTCACAACGTTGCCACAACGTTGTTTTGTTTGCTGGGAGCAAACCTTTCTTGATAACAATATTTTTATTCTTAAATATTGTTTTCACAATAAAGGAGATTTGATCCAGTAAATGTATGAAACTTACCCATTTATGAGTTAATCTTTATTTCAGTTCGTAAGAGTTGTCTTTAAATGATATTATCGTTCACTGAAATAGAACGATAGCAGAAAGTCTGATATGACAATATATATCATACGGTTCATTAAGGGTATCAATAGATAACAAGAAAGAGGACCACAATGTTATTATTGAAATAACGAACCCTGCTGAGGGAAAATTACTTATGTTGATAACCTGTATAGGATTGCCGGTGTTATCAGATAGGGCTGGAGGTGATAATCTTCCTTGAGTGGACTTTACATGTTTACCCGCCAGTGTCTGTACTCTTCACAGTGTTTATTAATCACTTATGTAGCAATGTTGAAGTGCCCTGGGCGGAGATGGGGTTAATAGTCAATCTACACTGTATCGTATTCCTGAGTTTTAACCATTAAGAGGCTACAGTGACAACGGATGATATTGGTGTCATGAACTGCCTTGTTCGAGAGTAAATAATCTCGTTACCAGAATTAACTTTCGCCGACATAATACCTCATAAAGGAAACCCGATCACACAAACACGTGCTCGCGATGTCACAAAGAAGGCCAAGTCAATTATGTTAATTACAGTTCAAAATAGCTAAGAAAGTCGTCACAGTCCTGTGACAAGCTCGTCCATGAACTCCTTATAATCTTTATAGGTATCGGTATAGGGTGATTATTCATTGATGGTGTTGCCAAGAGTTTACATCTTCGCGCATGTGTAATACGAGCAGGGCTGTCACCAGAGAAGCGTATGGTCTATCACTTAGCATTGTTTGTAGGTTGAAATTAGACTTGTGTTGAAGATTATCTATTGCAAAGGTCAGTCGAGATGGAGGTATCAGTTGGACGATATCAGTCAAGATATGCATGTTGTTCATTTCCCTTGTTTGCAAGTCAATTGCTTGTCGTTTTATGTATTTGTTCTCAATTGGCTTGAAATTAGAAACTATATTGACACAATTTCTTTTTTCTGAAGTGCCGACCTGCGCTTCACAATCAGTTTGCGTCCACACGATCCAAGACACGTGTTGAAATTTATATTCCTCGGTGATGCATCATTTACAAATTTGTGGACTAAAGTATTCTTTAGAAATTGGATGTTGCATTATTTGAAACAGTTAATTTATATGATAGGCACACATTCACTGCATAAATACTCTCAATATCATTCATAAGCTAATCTTGCTAATCATTTATCATTTTATGTGCCAGTTCACCGGCGTACTGTATCTTGACTTGATTGTCAAATCAGATATATCTTTAGGTAACTTCTAATCGCCGATGATGGCACCGCACACAAACCAAAAATTTCGGAACCATGACTGAGAGTTATATCAGCCATTGATGAAAACTAACGCGACTTTTGCCTTGCGGGGGGAGGTCTGGGTTATGTTAGTTATGAAAGGCTGTATACAAACTTTTAACAGTAAAAGCTGCACATTCATACATATAAAACATAAATATCCACGAATATTTAAATAGAATTGTTTTGGTCGCAAGTTTTGTATTATTCGACTAATATAATAATTCTAACAGATGTTGAAAAAACTAAGCTTTGTACGACAATATACTTTAAATTCCTTTTATTGGTAGAATGCAAAAACATGATTTATTAGCAATACATTTAGAAAAATCTCATAGTTTTTGTCACTATCAGCAATGAGTGGTAAAATTAAGCTGAAATGTGCATTTGAACATGTGTTGCCATAACAACTGTGCAATTGACAAAAAGCATCATAGCAATAGTTATTTTTGACTATATATTAGGACAGAATTGTCAATGGTTATCTAATACTCAAACTGATATCAAAATGTGAAAAATATGTGAATTATAACATAGCTATGTAGACCTGTCATCCTTTTGAGCCCTACCGTTAAGGTGGATGCCCCGTCATATCCCATGTGTATCGTACATCCCAACATCACGCATAGGGACTTTTCTAGAGGAATGTCGTGCCCTTAAGACATAGGGGGCCGGCATTAAGAACCGTTAAATTGGTCATTATAATGAAAAGCATTTGCTTTCAACTGGATGTGCTTAACATTGAGAGTAAAACACAGCTTTAGACGCCCCAATCGAGTGCAGTCGTCTCGCTTCAGTTGTGATCAGATTATGGACACTTTCATGTAGACCCTTAATCTCAATGTACCTGTTCATTTTGACAACATTGTTGTATAGAAATGCGAAAAAAGTGGGGTTTTTAAAAAATATTTTCTCCGTTTCAGAATTTTGAAAGATAATGCAATATAATGTTTTGTATGCATAATTCTAAATGAAATTTGTCTCCCGATATTAATTGTATCCGAAATTTTTATTTAGAGACAATAGTTTTGAGGATAATTGATGATTTTCTTTTTCTTTAAACTTCTATATACGACAATTTGTTTTATCTTCAAAGCTTAAATTAAAATTGTCATACAAAAAATCATACATGTCGAATTTTAACCTGCTTCTGAGTGAGTGAATTCATAAAATATTTTTGTTTCAGATTTCTATATTTCTTGTTCTGAGATAAAGGTTGAAACTATTCTGTGAGAAAAAAAATTGCATTCTTGTTGCATTTGTTGCAGACACTTGAGATCCAAATGAAAATGTTAAGTGTGGGGGTTTTTTTGTTGAGAGGTGTTCGGAATAAAAACTACTTAGAAATATCTTCTGTTTATTTGCTTTTAGTCTCTGGTGGATCAAAGCCATAACGTAGTTTTATTGACCCTCAATGTAATAGCAGGTTTAAGAGAAGATTGGGAGCTGTGAATCGGGTTTTATGCTTTGTCAAACATGTGTATGGAAAAATTCAGTATCGTGGTAGTCGTGTCTTTATTTCATGGTAAATATCGTATCATTTGATTATGTTTAATACGTTGGAGCAAGATATCGAAATAAAGGAGCATATTTTCATGATTTATTTATGCTACTTTATAGACCTGTGGCCTGGCAAGTAAGGATTAAATGTATGGCAAACAAAGCGCGGATTAATGTGCATTCGATCTCTGAGCTTGAAAAATGTCATATACTGCTTCTACAGAGACTTGCTGGCAGTCAGAGTGGAAATTGAGTTTCCAGTTATGATTCTTCCGTGAAAGGGAAATTGGTAAGATGTAACGCGTTAATATACTCATCGTTAATCTAAGAACTGGTTGATTTCTAAATAAAAGAATTTTAATTATTACTCGACGGTGTAAGATACTGCAGTGTAATATTTATACGACAATATTAAATAGAGGATATTATATGAGTGTCCATGACATACTATGTTTACGACACGAGTGGCTAAATATTAGTATTTCCCGAGCGAGAGCGAGGGATATACTGATATTTAGACACGATTGTCGTAAACATAGTATGTCATGAGCACGACTATAATAAAAATTATTCTGTTTATTACCGTAGTCCCAGAATCAAATAAAATACTCAAAACATACTTCTCAGGATAGGCTACCTAGCCCTCCGTCCGCCCGTATAGATTGTGACGTCATGGATGAACCGTGACGTCAAAGCATTGTTTACATCGTGACGTCATAATTAAAATGTTATATTTTGCTCTAGGGCAACATAGGAAATATATGAACCTCGATATGACTGGCCTCGTAGGTAATAAGCTAGTGTCATACCACAGTGCAAGTATGACGTCACAGTAGTGTGTTTTGACGTCACAATGTAAGCGTGCCGTCACAATGGCTGCCAAATCGCTGAAATGTTAGTTTCAGCACTGACGGCAAGTTTGCTTGCTTTTTAGGGCAAGTTATAAACAGAATACTAAGCTGAAATTCATTATATACCATTTTTGTTAAACTCGTGAATGATTTTGTATCATACTCATTTTCGCTCGTTTTTCCGTATGTCTAATAAAACAGAATATTCAGCTTTAAAGGGCATCTGATTTGATGTTAACAGCCTTGAAAATGTTTTATGCTTATCGTGCGGTTGATATAAAGAGAGCAAACATTACTTAATGACAACTTGATTTTGGCTCACATACGACACTTAAAATGTATTTCAAAGATTCGAAGAGGTTATGGTCAATATTTTAGATAAGATAACTTTTACATGTCCTTGACTGAATGAGGGACTATTGGTTTCATGGTGAAGGATGTTGAGGGATGTTCAAGGAATTATCATAACTCAACCGGATCGTGAGACAGTAGGATCGTGCCCATTGCATGACTACACGTAACACGGACAATGCGGATATGGAGACTGACGATGATAGATAGACCAAGAGACTCCAGGATCCTACTGTGTAGTCCTAAACCCTCAAGAGTCCTGACAGAATCTCTCTGATACAAGGGGTCATTCGACATTTGACCCCATTAAGACAGAAGCCCTGCTCCGTATATCTCTGTCATGGCATTGTCATGCTTGTATTCAGAGGGCTTCCTGAATATCGTTGGATGTCGTTGAACGTCATGTTACGTCATAAAGCATATTGCTAACATTTAACAGAAACAACTTGGACAAAGTTGCTGACTCGTCGGTAATTTGTTGGTTTACAGATGACGTGACGTTGGCAGGATGTTGGTAACGTTTTTATGAAAGAATGTTCATTTCACGTCTACATGCACCTATAAAGGTAGTCGTCTTTCAGATTTTACCAGAACATGACTTTAATAGATGTAATCATTTCGTATTTCAAAAGCATTTATCAAGACTAACTAACATTTTTTCTTGTAAATTGTCGCTGTCACATCACGTAGCAACACGGCGAATCGGACCGTTCATTTGCTGTCGAACACCATTGTATCATATCTGATACATATCGATGAAACTCAGTTTATCAATGTTTATTTGGAATGGATTAGCTTTTTGTTTTTTTCACAAATATTATTGACAAATACTAATTGCATCCGTCTAAGTGCGTGAAACCTGCTATAGGAACGTGAATTATTAATCTTTGTGAAAAATACCTTTACATTCCTTTCTCATAAAGGTCGTTTTGACTTTAACAAAATGACATATAAGTTAATCATTTACCTCCTTGTTTAGAACATGTTATCACTATCAAGTCGACAACCATTTGTTTACAAACAGCTTACAACACGTTCTTATGTAAATAATTACCAACGGGCTGATTTAACGATAGGTATGTGTGACATTACATTTGTTTATAATATACATTGACACACATGGTTTTACTATTGTTCACAAGGTGATGTACAATGAAATTTAAAAGAGATCATTTGAAACTATGTCGAGGCCATGGCATGGAAATCAAACTGTCTGAACAATATGTTTTACATTTTAAAACATTTCTTATTCAAATTTGAGAGCAGAATATGATAAATATTCATATTCTCACGGGACGGTTTCAGAGAGGTTCGGTTTTGACTCTTAATTCTTAATTTGCCTGGAGCAGAATGTGAACCCAGATTAGGGACATGAACTAAAATAGTTTGAATTTTTAAATCGTTATAAGCCCATGTTACATGAATTCAAAATGTGTTTTTATAGAGCAACATAAAAAAATGAAACAGCTTAAGATCATAATAGATACACACTGTAATGAACAATCCTTGTCAAAAAGAACAGCTATGTGCTCGTTTATCGGTTTGGTATGCATGTAGTTCAGTTCTTGTACATATATTTATTTTATTTATCAAATGTGTATCAAATATAAGTAGACTCACTCCTTGTTCTGATAACTAAGGTAATTAATATTTTAGTCAAATGACAGTGTTTATGAAGTTTATATGTTAGCTTTATGTATTTCAACGATTTCAACGACATTGAACATTAAAAATGAAACAAAGAGAAAAATGTCTTTAGGTTATATACATCTGCGTATATTTCGGAATAGTCCTTACATGTTAAAATTCATCACAAATATTTCATTGATTGAAAAAAAATTAGATTTGAAAGTAGAGGAACTTTACATTTTCATTGAAAACCGTGTATATCTCATCGAGTAGAATTGGAAATTATAGTTTCACAAGTAGAGAAGTGTTAATTCATAATTCTCTAAAAACTTAACGAAACAGTTTTTTCTCTTACCGATTCCAAAACAAAGTCAAACATTCTTCATTTTATTGAATGGAGTTTCTTACTGCCCGCTTAATTGCAATACATTTTATGTCTTCATTTTTATCAGGTCAACGATGACGTCATATGATCGAATGTTCTACATATATTTTGCTATTCCACACATTTTCCCCTATGGAGAAGGCATATACTCCGATATTTTCACGAAACAGAAGTTGTTGGTCCTATACCACAAAATATTTTTTTCGATGCCTTCTAAATGCTCGACGCAAACAAATTAAACTGTATAAAATGAGCAAATACACTTGTCCTGTCAGCATAAACAACGACTGTTTATTGTATATACGGAGTTTAATAGTTGTTCTCAATTTGCTACTTATAAACTATTTACTATCTATATTACTATCTGTAAATTTTACTTGTTTTATTCATTTCCAAAAGCCTAAAGAGTATACATTAAAGGACAGGAAATACTGCATTTTCGTGTCAGAACCTCTTTGATCCACGTTTGAGAGGGAGGGAGGGGGAGGGGGAGAGGGGGTAAAGGACATTGACCATTGTCTCCTCTCCCCCTCAACTACCCCTCAGAACATTTCAGAACAATGGGTCCGTGTAATTATACGTGAGGGGGGCACTAAGTAGAGACGGGGGTACTTGAAACAGTAGAATGGACGTATACTCATTTTACGAAATTCGGTGTGTATATTGTGAAAAATGTTTTTATTATTATACATAAAAGATACAGAAAAAAATCTACGAATATTGTATATTGAATGAATGCTTATTTTCATTCTTTTAAAACTGTTTTATATAAAGGGTATAACGTTTTAATAGATTCCCTTAAGGAATGAACTTGTTCCTTTCTTAGTTACTTTTTCCATCAAAACAAACTCTGAAGTGAAAGTGAAAAATAAACGTTTAAAACGAACTGACATTATTTGGTAAATAATGTTTGCGTTCATCTGTTATGTATATGCTACTAGAGTCATTTCGACCCTAGCGATGCCAATTCACTATCGTCCGTTAAGAGAGATTGCTGTTACGTCAGGTTTTAAAAAAACTCAATTTGTCAAGGACATAAAAAAGATGATTATTCAATAGGATTTCATATCCACACGACTTCTTTAATCTTCCTTCAAAGTGACTCAATTGACAATTATTTGGATACATGCGGACAGCGGAGAGCGAAGGCCTTTGGTACTTACTCGTACTTATGCACGGCAAGCTTTACAATTCTTATTCAAACACGTTGAAAATATAAATCGGGTTTATAAACATCTTGCTTGTTTTGTATGTTTTCTATGCCCTGCGATTTACAGTTCGTGAGGGGAATTTATTAAAGTGCCTGAAAGCGATGTGATACTTGAGTAACGATATATGAATACAATAGCAGTTGCTTCCCAATGGGGGTTCAGTTATACAGGGTGTGTGTAGGGTCGGGGAAAGTAGACTACCGCTCGTATTGTGATGGGGAGCCGCACATTCCCCGAGTAATTCACGGGCCCGCTTCAATGTCATCGTGAATGGGCATAAACGTGTTCAGCGTTCACATGTTTCGACAAGACTGAAAACATTTGTATTCGGATTAATAACCGTTTTATATATAATTGGAGAAGACGAATTCATTTAATGAATATACAAACCATTGCTTTTCTATTAAATCAAATCATTTTATTTTAGCATGAAAAATGTCTTTTTTAAATATGTCACATGCTTCGTGGTTAGTGAATATGCATATACAGTTACAACATGAATTTCTTACATAATAGGTCATACATGTAACGCATGCTATTTTTGAATGAAAAATGTGAACGACATACATATAACGCATGTCGATTAAATATCAATTTACAAAAGGTATGAAAAGGTGTGTGTGAATGTGTCAATGTTATTCAGTTATAATGGTATTCAGGAAACATTGAATGTCTTTTGAACACTTAAAAATGTTTAAAGTACGTTGAGTCTGTATAGGAAACAGAATAACGAATTGCAAAAGGTTATGCGTTGGGGAATGTCTTGGTTGAGCAAATGGTAAAATGAATTGCAAAGGTTTGGAAGTATGTATTGAACCATTATATAGGTTAAACACAATAAACCAGGAAGAGACTGAATGATATATTCATTCTGAAACCACACATCCCACCTATCCCACACATCCCGGGAGATGTTGGTGTCACATTTACAGAATTATTGAATTGGTGTAATCGTTTAGATGTGACCGAAAAGCATAACTTATTACGATAATCGATAAAGGGGCAGTAGCACGTTTCTTGGAAATTTCATGTTTACAATTTTTAACGGATAATTGTACGTGAATGATTAATGTGTAAAATATTCACTTTGGCGGCCATTTTTGTGTAAACACCTTTAATTTATTTTGTGTAAGAAAAATTATTCCCATAGCTGAACTTTAAATCATTCATTTGATTTATCAATGCTTCATTTAGTTTAAATACATTGTCTTTCAATTGGAACCTTTTAAAGTCATTTTCCCGACATCACCTTATATTCCCCTTAAACGTTCTACTGTCCCTTTAAACATGTAAATGATAAAAGATAAAGACTATGTGTAGTATTTATTTTCTTTTAAAAAAAGTAACGAGTGCTTAATTCTGAAATAAACGAATTCTTGGAAGTTTGTGTTGAAAATAAAAGATGAATAGATTGATTCAATTCAACTACCTCGAAGACTCATTATCAAACTGCAATATTTTAAAAAGTTTTTGTACTGTAGAAGATCGGACCAACATTCATTAAGGGTGGCTTCACACTGTCCCGATTTTGACCAACGACAGAATCACGAATTAGAAAATTTGAAATTCGTACGATTTGACCCGAGTATGGGTCAAAAAACAGTCGTCATCGGAGGTACATCAAATAAAGACAGAAGGCAACACGTTGTTGAAAGAATGACGCACAACCACAAAACGAACTCAATGCGAATGGATGCACGATCGTAAAGAAGATTTAAATTAGGTCGAGTTCGATAAGCCAGGAATTGATAACAATTGGTATTGATTTGAATTTTTTCCCATGCGTGAAAGGTGGCTATGTGGTTGAACTATCAGTGGTATGCCATCAAGTCTAAGAACGCTTGTGTTTCACAAAGTAAAATAACCAGTCATGTTGTTAGACTATAATCTGTAGCCTCTGGGAACATGTTGAGGCAATGGTCCTATAATATAATGTTCTGCTGACTTGCTAGATAACAATTGTTAACAATTGGAAATGATTCAAAGCGTTCGAACTCAGCCTTTACGAAGTCTACACGAAGACAACACGATGGCAATACGACGTCGTAACGGAAGTACGATGCATATGCGATGCCTCTAACCAGGTGCCGGTAAACATCACGTGACCTCTGGGAGTCACCTGGAAAGAGTATCAAGGCTGCACAATTCGCTTGTATTAAACGATCTTACGACTTTTTATCATCTTGATATTTGTTTTATTCTTCCTGGGAATCACATGAACCTTTAAAAATCAACTTTGTTAACCTGCGCCGTATGCATCGAATATGAATCGCAAAGTTACCGGGACTAGTGTGAAAACACCTTAATGATTCGTAATACAGTCGGTAGAGTTTTCATAGCTCAGGCAACAAAATCGGCTTTGCAGGAACTTTTTTTGGTATGTCAAAATTATTCTGATAATATATCCGAATATACACTTTCTTGGTGCAATCGTGTCTTCATCTTGCCGTTCGTACGACAATAGCTTCGAATCCGTGTCGCCATCGTATAACCATCGTGTAATCATCTGTTCAATGAGCGAGTTTTACATGCAAATAAAATTGAATGACATCATCGTACTGATCGATATACGAAGGCAATACGAACACAGCACGAGTTCACACGACGGTCCCTCGATAGCAATGCGAAGGGGAAGATGGAGACACGGATGCAACACGAAAATGGCATGATCAACCATTTTCTCACTTCCCCGATGTTGCCGCCGAAACCAGAAAAACTCTTGCGACGGCCAAAAGTTGCGTTTACGAATGGCCCGATTGCTTACGAATGCATGAAGGCATGAAGGCAAATCAAGTATGGCCATCTCACCGAAAGCGGGTCCGTTAAAAGCTGTGGCACTTGCAGAGGGTGCTGTACTTTTGACTTCGAATTAAGTATTTTAGTGTTGATGTAAATATGATATCAAACTTTCGATGAAAGATTTTTCTACCCAGTGATGTATTTCTTTTCTCACTAGCTACATTCCACCTTGAACCGCATGCAAGTATCATAACGGGGCTTTAAATGAGCAGTAGCAATTTTTTTGATAAATTTTTATTTCAAATTTTTCTCTGATAATTGTAAGTTTATGCTTAATGTATTATTTTGACAGTGTCAAAAATCTCATTACACAAGCCAATAATCCATAGTCAGAGGACAAAGCTTGAAGATTCACTTAAAATCCACTGGCGGCCATTTTGTGTGAACAACTATAATTCATTTTGTGTAAGGAAAAAATCGCATGGCTAAACTTTACGCTATATATTTGAATTTTTACTGCTCTATTTAGTTTGAATACATTGTCTTTCAATTGGAACCATTTATTTTCATTTTCCTGACATCACCTTATATTTCCCCTAAAAACGTGCTACTGCCCCTTTAAGATCAATTTAGGTTGTTCAGGCCTGCAGATGTATTTTAAGTGATGCTTTCTTATCTTCATTAGTGCACGTACTTCATTTTAAGTACACCAATTTCTATCATCAGGCTTAAGCTTCTACATGTATATGTGTGTCAATTGTGAAGATAAAATGAATATTTATCTACTCCAGTAACACACATTTGCAAATGTCAATTATCTGCATTACCAATCTAATCATGCATCTTGACATCTTTAACAAATATATCAAGAATGCATTCTAAAATTTACTTTGTCTACTTCCGTTTGTCCAGCTTTATTTGTTTAACACATGTAATGCTGTCAGAGTCTCTATATCAACATAACAAAAGAAACCTACACTTTATCACAAAATCTGTCATTAAGTTGAGAATGATGATATATCAGCTCGATAAATGGTTACTTTTATTTGTGGTTCCTTGACCATTGCAAGAACTTTCAGACTTGTTTAAAGAATGGACAACGTATTTTTGATTGTTACACTATGGGCTGAAATCAAAGAAAACTATTTATCTATGTAGACTTTTTCACAAATGAAACATGTAAAACACGTTGACTATGTAATTTAAAAAAGAGACATTAAATCAATATAGCAAAACGGATGATTCTATTAACGAAAAGACATAAGAATTCACCCATTTGTTAACAATTGCTATGAAATTTCACCATTTTTTAACTTTACGTTATGGACATAATCATAATGAACACGATTCAATGTGTCAAAACAATGTTGTCTCTCCGAGGTCTATCTTTTATTAAATTAAATTTTTCTATTTATGACACACGTTGCATTTCTCATGCTAACTTCATAATCAGAAGCAAATGTTTTGCATGACAAAAGAACTATTTTTATCAACATTCTCTCCTTCCCAACTAGCATAACTTAAAACATTGCATATTTGTCTATCAAAACAAAAGGATCAGCTCACCAATGCATACATTATTAACTGATATCAACAACATTCGTTCTTCACGTGTACAGTGATAAAAAGATCCATAAGATAAACAAATCATCTTGATACTTGATACAGATTTGTTATCACAAAGTAGCCTTGTGCAGTATTATGTAGGTAATCTAGATACCTTTTTATATATCACATAAGGTACTTCCTTGTACACGTTTACATATTTACTTATTAAATAGTTTTGAAAGAACTAGATCATCCTTTCATATGTGCAACTTGGTGAAAAAAACTTTGAACAATATTTATTTACTATGAGATGTTAGGAAAGCTGTTACAATAGCACATATACCTGCACATGATTGTGACCTTGGCTGTGATTTTAGGCTTCTTGATTCTCTCCAGTTAGGATTCTGTTTAACACTTTTAATCTCAGACGACTTCGAATCACGCATTCCATGAAATTGGCAGCAATGCATCATTATCTACATTTTTATGAATCAATACATTTTATCAACCAAAATTGGCAATGCTAGCATTTTATTAGCCATTGTGAACGTCGGCTTCTTAAACCAATGCAACAATGGCTTATCACTGCAGTTTCCATTTGTTTCTACATCATCAAATATGATTGCAAAATTCTTACCAATGTCATTGCTTCATTTCTATTAAACCCCTGTGACCTCGACTGACCTCTACTATACAACACGTGGTGATCCAGATGGCGGTCAGCGCGTTGTCAACAAGAGAGATAGGTGTCTGATTCCTTACATGGGTCACTTCATTATCATTCCCTGACCTCTCTCCTTGTATAATCAGCACTGGAATTTATGTAGTATTTGCTGACTGCTCCAGGAATCAGCACAACAACACATGTTGTTAGAGTGCAGTATTGTATGAATATCGTAAAGTTTAAAGGGGACACATTTTATTGATGACAAATGCTTCGTTAATGAGTTGCAGCAAAGGAATTATGGTTGACGCTGCTAAAATGTTTCTTATTTGGCTTTCCAGGTGACCTTCAAAACAGTTGTTGATATGCTTGTTATGTCCCCGAATCGGAGATTCCGGGGGTATATTGTTTTTCGCCTGTCCGTCTGTCCGTCCGTCTGTCCGTTTGTCCACAAAAACTTTAACCTTGGTCATAACTTTTGATTGGTCAGAGCTAGGTCTTTGATACTTGACATATGGATCCCTTGTGATGAGACCTTTCAGATGACACCATGACATTTGACCTTGTGACCTTGACCTTGACACAGCGAGCAGGATGCAATCGGGGGCATTCGTGTTTCACAAACACATCTTGTTTGTTATGTATTTGGTTTTTTTTCAAAAGTAGATACTTGAGCATGTACTTGTAAAGAAAATCATAGGACGATATCTAATAAGATATCTGCAACAAAAATCTTAACTTTCAATGTTAAGAAGGAAGGTTATAACAATCATCAGGGTCTCACGTCACCATGGAAATCACTCCCATCGTCTGGATATAAGAAAACGTAGGTACACTTGTAGGGGGAAGAACATGTACCTACTTTGTATACTTTTAATTGGAAATAGTTGATATGATCTGTTTTCGTTATAAATGTTTGTAGTTCATTAAAATAGATAAGTGATAATTGGTTTATACAAAATTCCATGAATGACGATAATTTTACAAAATATTTGTGTTAGAAACTTCACTTTCTTCAGGATCTCGATCATCGCAACACGGAAGTTTATATCATACCCAAGTGCATCTCACGGAAAAAATAACATGCACTATGCCTCTTGAAGTATACTTTCCAATGGAAACTGTTAAAATTGCACAAATGAGACATTTGCACTACGATACACTTTACAATCTAAGTGTGGCAGTTATCTAGAACAAACCCATGATAACGTATCTAAGATACTAATTATCTATTGTGCAAAATACAGACAAACTAGTGTACAGACATGCTTAAAGGGCACTCTCTTATCAATATCAATTCTAGAACAAACAAGTGCATCTTGTTAGCATATTTATATGAAATATACATTAAAACACTTAAATGGATACACCTGAAATGATTCCTTGTCGAAATCCATTGGCAGATACATTTATTTACGGATAGAGTAAAACATGCAAGAACAGGAAACTAGAATAAAAATACTTTCTGGGAGGATTTATTTTTAGATATATCTCAATGATCAGATGAACGCTGTATGATAACATTTAAAAAGGCTACTGTACAGAATTATGAGGTTGTAAACAAATGATGTGAAGAATTATGACGATTTGAATTAGAGATGTATTCAAATTATATAAAAATATATAAAGCTACTGAAACAGTGACGACAGTTTAGAATGATAGATAATTGACAGCATAAACAATATCCAACTGCTCCTATGCTGTGCAGAACACCATCAACCATTCTGATATGGACAAATCCTGGCGTGGAACTTGCCCCATTAACCAAGTGATAGTCATTGTACAGACCCTAAGGAGTTGAGGTTATTGTTGACATCGACAAGACAGAATACATACATGTAGCAGTGTCGATGAAGAACAGGAAAATTCATGATATGCACTTTATTTGAATAAAGAATTTAAAAAAGCCTAGTTTTAAATATATTTTGTAAAAGAAATTAAGAAATTCAACAAAATCATCCTTTTAATTGAAAAGTTATATAATAAGTCAATTATTTTAGAAAAATGTGATATGAAATGATATGAAAAATGCTGATTAAAAATCATGCATCGTGTACGTAATTATAGAATGTACAATTCTTTTTTCAACCTGAATGTTTTATTTTTACAATAACAGAATTTCTTATATGGATCAGTTCTTAAAAATATCCTTTTCAAATGAAACTGGTTACTTTAAACATGTTTACTCTTTCGTAAATGATCTGAATGTCGACTCTACTTGATGCTCTGCATTTGAACGCAGAAAACAACAACTTAAGCCCTCACCTAGATGTGCGAATAGGTCGGGTTTGAAGTTTGACGCCATCCGTTTAACCTGAGGCACGGGTGTTACGTAAGCGTCTTCTTTTTATAATCAGAGCGTACAGAAGGCCTGAAAGATTTCCCAGGAAGAAGAAGAAGTGTCACACAGCGTACATATACTTCAGACTAGATATTATAAACGGCAAATATAGCACACCGTCCGGCCAACAATGGTCTTTGAGACACTAAAACACAATAAAATAGCTAAAAGTGCATTAAGCGCTAAAATGGTTAAAATATCACAAATATCAAAAAAAAAATTAAAGCCTTAAAGGGGCAGTAGCACTTTTTAGGGGGAATATAAGGTGATGTCAGGAAAATGAAAATAAATGGTTCCAATCTTTAGACAATGTATAAAAACTAAATGGAGCAGTAATAAATCAAATATACAATGTAAAGTTAAGCCATGCGATTCCCTTTCTTACACAAAATGAATTAAAGGTGTTCACACAAAAATGACTGCCAATGGATTTTATGTGAATCCTCATATACTTTGTTCTCTGACTATGGATGATTGGTTTGTGTTATGAGATTTATGATACTATCAAAGTAATACATTTAGCATTAATTTATAGTTATCAGTGAAAAATTGAAAATATAAAATTGTCAAAAAACGTGCTACTGCCCCTTTAAGAACAATATAAGATTTGTTTTTAAGAAATTATGTATTTAACTGCGTCTAAAGACATAGGTAATCATAAACACCTACTACCAAACGAACGTCTATATATTGGTTTATGGGGATAAATCGAATTCAGTAAACTGTATGTGTACAGCAATTACTGGCATAATATAGATATACAAACTTAACAACAAATAATGGATCAATGGGTCACAAAAGGTGGCATTTATTATCTGAACTACATACATGTGTATATTCGTTGATGAATCGTTGTAATACTATCCAGAGACAATAGACGCTAAATCTGTGCTAAAGACTTGGGTCTCTGGAAAAGGATATTCGAAAAACAAGCCTGTATAAGCTTTAAGAAAGTAGCCAAAAAGAAATGGCTATTAGAGGAGTTCAAATCTAGAGTTGCAAGAGTCATTTTCGGATGAAAATAGTATTAACTACTGTCTGTGTGTTAGACAGTATTTCAAACTTTTAGAATAGAACTCTTCTAAGAATAACTCCATTGCAAACCTGTGACATCATGTGTGTCTTTATACTGTGATAGAAATATTTCTAACAGTCAGGAGTTGACGAAGCTTTCTGAAGCCTTTTTCGTTTCTTTACCTACCTCAATCAGAAATCAACCTCAAACAGTAACAATTCTGCATCCTGAAAAAACGTGAACTGTGTTTGTATCAAGGTGTTTTCCTTTGATAAAGACATGTGAAAGTTGACATTTGAGCATCTTAATGTAAACCAACTCATTTGGGACAAAAACTAGTTATGTTTCATAACATTTTCCGCTTAAATGACTTCCTTCATGCTTAAGCGTCAAAATGTATTTGCTGTGATAACATCTGACTTCATGAAAATCGAAGGTCACTTAGAAGTTTTTCTTTTAAAAGGATATTTCATGATGTGTCTGTTATGCATGAGTGGTTATTAGTGGTTACAGAGAGTGAACAATATCTGTAACTATTGCTAAGAGTAAGTAAATACTTAAATAAATGTTAATTTGAAGTTTTTGAATGTAAGGCATGTCCTCTCTGGCGTTTGCAGTATGGATTTTACACTGGATTCTCTTCCCTAAATTGCATTGCAAATAGGTGACTATTCTAAATTAAGATTTTACCAATTATGCCTATCCAGTCACGGTTTTTCAAACAGATTCATCAAAATCTCAATGATTGTACAGATTGTAGTCATAACATTTTAACATTAACAACATCTCTTAGAAAGCAAGTTAGATCTGTAGAGACCTGGTCTTATCCCGTATCTACGAAAAAAACAATTCTCTGAGGCTCCTTTCTTATCAATTATTAAATAATCGTTTATTAGAATTATTATATTTGAATATAAGTCTACTTTAAAGGCGCCGTAGCACGTTTTGTTTTTAAGAAATAGAGGGATCTCATTAGAGATTTTAAAATTACCAATTACTGCAAGACAATATTTTGTAACCAATAAAAGGATTTCTTACGCTCATTCATTTCCATCACATGCGCAGACGTGATGTGGTCTTAATGTATTATATGAGGCAATGTTCATATGATCCTACACCTGCAAAAGAATTATTAGAAATATTTACAATGATAAAACATCCTGTACCACAATCTTCATCATACGCACAAAAATGATGTACTCTAATCTTTCTTAACGCGGTAGTGTTCCTTTAAGCGTATAGAGGTGATAGACGTTACTTCTCTAATAACATACAGAGCAAGCACGTACCATGCCGTTCTATAGCGTACTGAAACCCATTTCATTGTATATTCCTAGACATACAGTTGATCTCATGCGCATCCTTACCCAGTCGTCACTCGATGACCTTTGACCTCAGACGACAACAACAATACAGAGGTTTCAGTGCATAGTTCTGCTAGTATACATCCCTGTATACATCGTGAGCTTGTAAAGAGGATATTTTGACCAACTCTGGATCATATAAAGGAAAAGATACGCCTTTTGGAAAAGCATTAATTCGATACATACACCCCTGTTTTGAATATAAGTAATTTGAGCGCTTGTAATGTTGATGATAAAGATTTTGCACATTTTTGAAACATATAAAATCATAAAGGACAATTTTATGACAGAGAGCATCGTAAGAGAAATGCATAAATTTGTCAATCTTACAAGTTCTATATGTTCGGGATTTTCGAATATGTTTTTCCCATCCAACTAAACTGAGGTTATGTAACTGTAAATATGATATTGGATTATACCTAACCAGCAATTCCTTGTCAAGGTCATGATGTCATAAATGGTCCTTTCAGTGTCAAAAAGCATACCATAGAAACCAATGTTCTATAAACTATTAACATTTCCGAATTTCTGTTTTACAGTATGAAGCAAGCAGGAGTGAAATGGTCACCTTGACATGTGCATGTCGATTAAGTGGCGACCTGCTCAGTTGACGTTTGTCATTATATTTGAACAAAGCATCCTTGTTTTTTAACTCGTGGGTTCACTAGGTTGTATGAGTTGGAAGTTAGATTCAAACATTTAAAACGTCTTTAAACAACCAGTAAATTTTCAATTTCGTATTAATATATTTGGAAATATTTCATATATAAGTAATTTACAGGATAATCGATATAAGGAAGACAGTTAATCAATTACATTTGAAATTTATAGCAAATGTATTACATATGTCATGAGATTTGAAAATACGTTTTTCAAATGGTTATGCTGTTACTTTATTTTCACAAGTTATTATTGTTAGTAAGTGTGCATTTACACAAATACCTTAAATGATTTGAGATTTGAAAGAATTACTACATGGCCATTTTTTAGTCATATTCTTCATATATTTAAATATCTATCATCTTGATATGAACATATTCTTGCGATTCTTGATATCATACTATAGTATAAATAGTGTTACCAAGGACAACTACTTCAACTATGAACGTGCTAATAATGAAATACATTCAACAATGGATTTGACATTTTTGACCTCTGGTGTAATAATATTGAGGCAGCGATCCGACGGTATATCCGGACTTTGGGCCTGAGTCATTAGTATAGCTGCATTAGCTCTAATTGGCTTGGGCCTAGCGTATTTAATCTCTTAAACGGCAACGCTTTTCTACGGTCTTGTTTCAAGTAAGAGCCATACTTCCGCTCATTGAGTTCAACATCCGGCTCAGATCTTACTCGGAAGTGACGTCACGTCGTTGACCTGTTGATCCAAGATGGCGGGGGTGATGGTCCATACGTGACGCAATGAAGGAACCAGTCTTCAATGGCATCCTTAACTATCTTCTACATCTTTCGTAATATTCCCATGACAATCAGATGACAGAAGTGATTTGAATATACCCCTACTTTAACTGTCTGTCTGAACGGAAGCGTGTTAGAGGGAATATACAGTTATGTAATATCATTCACCAATTCTTTTAAGGCCCTGGCTTAGTATGTGTCTAAGCACGTGCTTGGTTTTGTGTATTGTATGAAGTCTTGATAAACATGACTCCCTTATTGTCAACTCCAGACATGAACAATATAATCATATATCAACGAAATTATTCAATCGATTAGCTCTAGTGATATGTTTGGTAAAGTTCCTGTCATTTCCCGCGCCTACCGTTATAAATCTTAATTAGCTTCCTTACATTAAAATTAACTCAATGGTTCCCACATCTATCCAGCGCCTATAAATACAAAACTATTCTTAATACGAAGAATATGTGTAGTTATACACGTACAGTTTAAATGTTTTAAGGTTTATTTTTTATAAAGTCAATATCCACCCAATTATCACCCGTATTATCTTGTTGGTAGTTATGGTAAGTTCATGCTAAATTATACCGTGATTTCTTTTAAACTTCGAAATTATTGTCACAAATATATTCTGAGTTACAGATATCCCCGAGGCCAGTCAATATCATAGTATTCAAATCAATTTCCTAGTATAAAACAGGAGCCTTTATACAGTCTAGATCATTATTTACCAAGTTTGGCTTATACCAATTAACACCAAACAACATAACTATGCAGTTAACACTTCGAAAATCGTTGCTGTTTTCAAAAACTATTTCATTGACCAAACTTTCCTCTTTGCTATGACATGATAATAATCCTGAGACCATTGATAACATTAAGATCAAAACCGATACTGTTTGATTTGATCATATTTACAACACTTTGAAAAGACATTCATTGAAATGAGAGCAATCATGTAATGTTTAGATATAAGTACTGATGTAAATAACATTATCGATGTATAAACAGGTGTATTGGAGATGGTAGCATAAAAAAACATTACATATTAAAATCAATTATATCTTCAATATACCATGTGTTCAAATAATTGTTTATATTAATCATCAACATAAATACCATTGGACAGTATTTATAAATAGTTTAAACGTTTTGTTATTTCGTGTACAAAGGTATTAGTATACTACCATATGTTACCTGGCTGTTTTTGATGCATTCTCTGCGATATTACTTACCGGATATATGTCAATTGTAATGTAAATTCACAAGCGTGGGAGATTAAAAAAACTCGTTTTCTAGTATAACCATTGTATTTTTATGACTTAGATAATACAACAGGTAGCTAAAACTAAACACACGAAACGAGACGTTGTATTGTTTCTCATGGTCTTTGGACATTTTATGCGTATACACTGTATGCATTTTTGAAAGCTATACATAAATGTTACCATCATTATGTCTGAGGGTTTATATGTTTCACCTCTTTAGTTGACGTTGTCATCTTAACAATAGGAGGACTGAGTATCATATTCTTCATGACAATTGTTTAAATGTGGATAAGCATTTTGCAAAACAACACATAAATGTAGCTATCAAACCGCGTGAGATTTTAAATGTTTCATCTCTATATTTGACGTCATCTAAAGACAATGATACCTGGGTTTGATATTGTTTATGAGAAGTTTATAACTTATTGTTCACATATATATATGTATTTGCAAAAGTATATTTGAAACAACCATAAATGTTGGTAAAAGTGTTTAAATATTTTAACCTTAGTTGAATTTTTCATCTTGACAAAATGTGACCTGAATATCATGTTGTTCGTGGGGAGTTATAACCTTACGTTTAGGGATTCGTGAAAAATGCTATAATAGCACATGCAACTAATACTGATCTTCAAGTCAATCAAAGGAACAATTTCGTTCCCAGCAGTAAAACTACAGAGAAAGGACGTAATACTGATTTAAACCTTGCAAACCTTCCAAATCAATAAATTAAATATATTAAAACTGAAACGATAAACATTGGACTGGCTTCAAAATAAAAATTCCATTCGGAAAAGGTCATCATAATTAAAATATATTAAAACTGAAACTATAAAACTTCGACTGGCTTCAAAATGAAGATTCCATTCGGAAAAGGATGACGTGAACTTGTTACCTCGGCGTTCCACCGGCATCCCTCTAATGCGATCAAAGGTAACGTTTAACAGGTGGACAATCCCCGGCTTAAAGAGCAGTCGTGTGTCGTGATGCCGGCTATTCAGGGAATGTCCACTGCTCAAACACTACAAAAGATTCACAATCAAACACAACATAACCGCATCGTCTTTTGGAATATGATGTTCGTAATGAGTAAGGGTTTGATATGTTGTCTTCATGAATATGACGTTAAATTGGCAACGGTTTGATGTTGTCTTCATGAATATGACGTTAAATTGGTAACAGTTTGATATGTTGTCTTCATGAATATGATGTTAAATTGGTAACGGTTTGATATGTTGTCTTTATGAATATGATGTTAGATTGGTAGCGGTTTGATATGTTAACTTCCTGAATATGCGGAATACGTAACGATAACCTATTAATTTCGTGTATTGCCAAATATAGGATGATTTCTCCTAATTTAAATACATTACGTTCATGTCTAATTAAGAATATGACGCTATGGTTTTTGCATTTTAATTTTTCAAAATTATAAAGCCACAATTTTAGTTTTATCAATTGAATCTTGTGATGGAGTCGCTAATCTATAAATTTAGGAAATATACCTCTGACATGTTAACGTATAGTATAACGTGTACACTTATGATTTATCAGGCATGATACATTGACAGAATTAGTTATTGCTTAGGCTCAGTGACAGAGTTAGTTATGGTTAAGGCTCAGTGACATGCAAGCTTACAGCTTCAGTGGCGGTATACTACAGAGACTTATTTAGATACGATTTTAGCATGGTAAGCATGATGAAGTGACCAATGAAAATAAGATTTAACAATAGTTTGTTACGATAAAGCGACATATGAGAATACTATTTTAGCATGATGTGTTACGATAAAAGGACATACAAGAAGACCATTAAAGCATGGTGTGTTACGATAAAGCGACATATGAGAATAAAGTTTCAGCATATGCTTTGTTGATAAATTTGGATAAATTCCAACATGGTATGTTACGATACAGTTACACTGAATAAAACGGTTAACAATGCTACGTTCTGATGCAGGTTTTTTTTGAACGAGACATTTATTTGAAAACATATTGGTAAGTTTGTTTGTTGCTCGATAAAATAACCATAAATGTTATACATTGTAAATGGGCTACTATCAACAATTGTTAATAGCCTAAATTTCAACGAAAACTTAGTTAACTTTCATAAATTGCCAATTGTCCTGAAATCGTGAATTAACGTGCAACTTTTGTAGTTAGATAAAGGATCGTATTTCAACTGAATTATTACAACCGCTGAATGACTTTTGCTCATTCCTATCGAGTAACATTAGATACTGATATGATCAAACTTGTTTGATAACCTTGTAATTGAAGAATATGATAAGGATCTTCCGAATATAGGTGTAAATCACGAATTGTGTATCCGACATTCAATTATGAACATTGAATAAAAATAAGAAGCGAACATAAAGAAACAAGACACATTTTCATTCAAAAAATAACATTTCATTGAACATGTGCCGGGAATGTTGGAAATATTAAACTTTAATTTCTATTAAATAAATTCGGTAAAGTCTTGACAAAATAATTCAGCACTGGTTTGTAATTGGTGAATGCGATGAACTCGTTAAGTTAAGAACTATACAGCCTTGAAAAAACTCAACATGGAAATTCGTTGGCATTGTTCTTTGGGTAAATATTTGTAAATTCACTAGAGTTTGAGCTTTAATGTTAGTGGAAGTCCACGTCCAAATCTTCTATCGCGTCCACAACAGAACTCAAGGCACGGACGTCTCGGCGCGTGCGAGGTTGTAGGTTAAAAAGGCACAGGGCATGGAATGTTCGCCGTAAACCACGTAGCTTTCCAAATCTGCCCAGAAGAGACGAAATCCTCAAAACAAAGTTTAAGAAAGCGAAAAAACATGCACACTGAAATAACACCCGAGTTACAATGACATACGTGAGTTGAGTATATATATGAAGATAAGATGATTAGCTGTTCAATCAATTACACTTTGTCCCTGCCCGCTAGATGGCGTGTGTACGGTCCGTACACTTTGATCCTTCTTATCTGCATCTTGTTGTGACCTCGTTCTCCCGAGAAATCTCTTACGTGCAGAAGAAATCGCAGAAAATGAGTCTCATATCCCATGATACATTCGTAAATCCGTTAACACAATTCTCATGACGTTAAGTCCACGTCTGTCCATACATGAGTATTTCAGCTACGCACAAAGTCACATTCATTCAAAAGATTAAAAAAATAAATCACAAATTTTCGAACACGCCATAACAGTTAAACAGGCAAATGCTCTTTCTGAACAATGGTTTGATATGTAAATGTTACTAATTAAAGTCCCGAGCAAGCGGGTCATACTGTGAGACAAGAGTCCATCCATCAGGCTCCGTGTTACGTGTTCCCCTCACACAGTCGCGCTGTTAACATCGCCTGTAATAGGCCCATATCGTTCCGCATGGGCGATTCACGTTCCTTCTGTCAAGCCAGGTGACATTCTCCATAAACAATACATACTTCTTGCCTACTTTAAACTGTACATTTTGCTTGACACTTTCACCCGATGCGCTTCATGCTTCCATGGTTACGTCTGACGTCACGCGCCCGGATGGACTTACTTACTTACACACTAATACTGTACTACCGTTTCCTATGAACTTTCAAATGCTTTGATAAATGGTCTGAACGGGAAAATCGCTTCTCACAAATTTTACACTGGTAGGGTTTAATTCCAGAATGGGAACGTTTATGTCGAGCCAACTCGTCCGATCTGGAAAATCTCCATCCACACCCGGGCCACGTGCATTCAAAGGGTTTCTCACCTGTGTGTCTCCTCAGGTGTGCCTTCAGGTGGGATGACTTACTATACACCTTGTTGCACCCGGCGTACGTACAGTGGTATATCTTATCCTCCAAACGGTCGCCCTTGTGACTTGCAGTTTTTGGGGACGGATCTTTGAGTGTCCTAATTTTAACGTCCTCTAGAATACTAGTATTGGTCAACAGAGACTTGGCAGCGTTGGTAGGGTAACGATAGTGATTGGCGTGGGCAGTCTGAGCATGTGTGGTGTAGGCAACCTGTCTCTGGATGAGCGAAGGATGGTTCTGAAGTTGATGTTGGGGTGGCAACGCTGTTTGACGGTGCGGCTCATTGAACGCTGCTTTGCTTGCATAGTTGTGCATGAGGTTTTGCAGACCTACCCCTAATACTACGAAATCGTTGGTGCTGTTTGGAACTGTAAATGTCTCCATTGGTTCCATGTCTTTACGCTGAGGCAGTACTTCCTTCTGGACCGGGTAGTTCTCGTTACCCATTAGAGGATCACACTGGGGTTGAGGCGGTTGCACTATAGGAGCAGGGGGAGCTTGAACAGGCGGGGGAGGGGGTAGTTTGGGAGGGTCACGATTCACCCCACCTTTCTCAACTGCATCAACGAGTCCTTGACTAAACAGGTAATCCAGGTACACGTCATCGTCCAGACTCTCCAGACTCCACACGGACGACGACGGACTGTGACTCCGTAGGTCGTCGAAGCTGCTGCAGTCGCTCTCTTCCCCAGCCGAGTTGAGCCGCTGAAGGGTGAACTGCTCCCTCTCCAGGGAGGAGACGAGAGGCAGAAAGTCTTCCATCCTGACCCCCTCAAAGAGGTCTTCTATCCACGAGTCGGCCAGTGTGCTGGCTGTCTGTCCACTGTGATGTGTTGATGATGTACAAGCCGGTGACAGCGCTATCTCACTGCTCTCAACTCACCCACTGGCCACACGAGGGATACCCCTGTCGGGAAGAGGCCGACTATATATAGCGCATCTACTCTCTCCCTTGCTATACACAGCGCGCCGCGATTGGCCAGTGACAAACCGCAACGACGAGCACATGTGATTAAAGCTGAGACTTTTCGCCCTCTTAAAGTGTAATTTTACACCAAATCATTTGCATACAATCCTTTCGCAGTTCCCAAGTCCAAGCATGTTTGACCATAACCCGGAGTGTGGCACACTCACTGCAGTGGAAACTCTGCACTGCGTTTGACAGTCCCGTATCCGTCAGCTGATGGTCGTTACACAAGACCTAGTTCTAACATAGATTACTGCTATCCTCTGCTTGTCACTGTCACACTTACACTGGGGAGTAGTTTGTCATTGCTCGCTTCTACCGTGTTTAATATCCGTGGCTTGAACCTACACTCACCCCGCGACACAACCTCCTCCAGGGCCGAGCCTCTCTTTACCTTTTCCCTCCCTGTCATCCACAACCCTCACACACTCCGCATCCCGTCTCCCATAGCCACTGACCGCTCTCTGTTAAAGGGCTCTTGTCATAGATGAATATATGCACACTCACTTTTTCTACAACCTCTTTAAATCACCAAATATTACTCCATAATATCCGCTAGTGAACTCCCGTCTACACATGTCCCTCATCAGACTGCTTCCCTCTCATGCCAGTTAGTGACTGTCGCTGCAACGTCGCTTTGCTGTGATGCAGCATGTGTTGTTCCGGTGTGCAGTTCACAAACTAACAGTGAATGAGTCGGCGTCAAACCCTCGCCTTGTCACAGCCACTAAACCGTTTTACACTCACAGCTCAAAATACTACCGCTATAACTCGGACGATTTAAACTCTCATAACCCAGTGTTAAATGTTTGTCCTGGTGGTCATTATGCTTCCCGTGGATTATTGGAATTCCGTCTCTGTCAGTCCACATAGGCTCCGACCCACTGTCCGCAATCCGTGTTGTCTTATTGGACAGTCCCTTCCAGAGCCTGCTTAAATACAGCCATGAATGAATACATCAGCAGCGCTATGGTTAAAGCTCCCCTCACGCGATTTGGTTGACTCGGTCTCAGAAATAGACGAAACCAAACAAGCCGTCGTGGCCTCAACCAGAACGCTTCTCCTTACATCCAGTCATTGTGTTATGTCAACATTTCCCATCTCATTTGACTTGTTTAAAGCCTGCCATTTACATTTTTACCTTGGACAAGGTGAAAATAACGCTCGACGTCACCAATCCCCAACTATGTAGTTTATGAGCACATGTGGACTGTCTGAATATTGCGGTTGTAAACTGCTTATTATGCAGCCGGTGTTTTGGGATAAATTAAAATTGGACACATGTTACCGACATTCATTTGCAATAGAAACAACCTGTATGTATGTGAAATCAATGTTTGCTCTCTATCCTGCATGTATTAGTATCTGAACGATTTATCTATTATAAAGTTGTAATAACAGTAGCCGGTGTGCAATGTTTGGGTTTACTGATATACACACGACTGGCTACTGTATAGAAATCAATTCACTGTATAGAAGTACCAGCGAATGATAAGTCGTTTGACAAAATAGAATGTACGTTATGAATGAGATCGTGCATAAACGACTGCACTATATGTTGCACTGTACCTGCACTGTGTAATGGTAGATATCACGGTATCAACACAAGCAACAGTCATAGTAATTGTAGATTTGAATAACAACAGGCATGATCGTACTGGTAGTAAACCATTGTAGTAATAAAATATAACTGAGTAGCACATGAATTCATTCATTCACGAAGGAAGTAACAAGTATGTGCAACTGAAAAAGTAACTTCCGTATAGTTAGGAATAGTGTAGTTAGTTGTCGTAGTAGTTTTAGAAATAGTAGTAGTTGCTGTTCTCAAGTTTGTTAACTGGATAACAATAGTTTTAGTTCATTCTAATTAGATGGGTATAGTGTAGTTGTCGCATAAGTAGTAGTAGTAGTAATAGTAATAGTAATAGTAATAGTAATAGTAATAGTAATATTAATAGTAATAGTAATAGTAATAGTAATAGTAGTAGTAGTAGTAGTAGTAGTAGTAGTAGTAGTAGTTGTTCTTCTTCTTCTTCTTCTTCTAATGTTTGTTGAATTATTATCAATAGTTTGAGTACATCTTAGTATTAGTAATAATGTGAGTACTAATGTAATATTTGTATCCGTAATGTTTGTTGTTGTCAAAGCAGCAGTTGCAACAGCAGAAGATGTAGTAATCAACGTTAACACCGAGTATTTAACAATAGTAGTAGTTGTTGTTGTAGGATTAGAAGTGATAGTAGTAGTAGTAGTAGTAGTAGTAGTAGTAGTAGTAGTAGTAGTAGTAGTAGTAGTAGTAGTAGTAGTAGTAGTAGTAGTAGTAGTAGTAGTAGTAGTAGTAGTAGTAGTAGTAGCAGCAGCAGCCATGGTAGATACAGTAGTAGAAGAAAGGATTTTAATTATTGTGGTGATACAGTTATTGCAGTAGTAGTTGTTGTCTTGGTAGTAGAAGTAGTAGCAGTTATGGTACTTATAGTATGTATAGCAGCAGTAGAAGTAGTAATAGTAGTATGAAGAAGTAGCAGTAGAAGCAGCAGTAGCAGTAGTAGTAGTAGTAGTAGTAACAGTAGCAGCAGCAGTAGTAGTAGTAGAAGCAGAAGCATCATTATTAATATTAGTAATGTTTAAACACCAACAAATACTGTCATAGTCCATGTTCATTTACAAAAGTGTACTCTCGTGTAATATATATAACAACATAAAACATGGCTATAAACACGTACATAGTGTGACACGTTCTAGCTTATGAGACACTAAATCCTGTTAACTACAAGGTAAGGAAGCATAAAACATCAAAGTAAATTCTAGAGGGGGCATCAATCCAACACAACCACTGTATATAATATACGATCCTGGTCGACTTTAAGATAGTCTACCTTCCTGGTTAATGACAACGCAAGGCAAGGGAAATGAAATTTTTAAAAACTTTGTATCAAACTGTAAAATGTCAGATACACTCTTGTGTAACATTTGCGCCCAGGGTGTGGAAAAGAGAAATAAAAGGCAACCTATTTCAGACCATATGAAAAAAACTTTAATTAGACTCTAGTTTTATCGCAGGAATAGTTTAATGATTACATGTGGTAATTTTGGGGATGAACTTGGTATCAAATCCAGTAAAACGTGATCTTTGACGCACATTGCTGCACAAGAACACACACACATTGTATACAGCTTCCTCAACCCTCAAATATTATCATAATATAAGAATGATAAAGTGAAATTTTAAAAATAACCAATTTGAATCAAATATTATTTTATTTAAGCCCAAAATGACAAACTGTCGGTTTAGTAATAATGATATATAACTATTCACTTCCACTGTATAAAATATTTGAAAAATTGTAGGGGGACAAAGCATAATTAGTTGTCAAGGGGGAAAGGGGTTTCAACTTAAGGGTCCTAAACACTTGTAGACGGCGCCAACCATTATAATCTCGGAGATATATCCAAGCTCAGACCCTTTAGCAAATCGCGTACAGTGTCAGACACTTGAATCACGTGCATGAAACGAGATTTGGTACTACGCGAGAATGGTACGTTTCGAGATTTCGCGGAGGAACTCGTATCGGCCACTTGACTCCTTCCGGTTTAGATGTTCATTCACAAGTGAAGTTGATACAAATAAAGCTAAGGGGGCCGTCGTATGATTTTACTGGTAGATGGTATCAGAAACAATGCACAACATTTCAAACGAAACGACATCATTATGTTAAAGGAAGGATTCTTTTGTCTCCTCGGCTTGAATGTAATTTCCGCGGTTCAGTAACATTTACAGAAGGTCACAGTGTTTCTCACAACATAACTCGGTTATTCCCCTCTAATCGTTGCTCAAAAGCTGGCATTTTCAACTTGTCCCTGGTAAAGCAGATTTTGACACACTAAAGGAAATGCTTGTCCCAGCTTCTTATAGCTTGACCTTTGACCTAAAGTTGCTCTAGTGGAAGGAAGTGAGGATGTAGTTGACAGGCTGTATAGACTTGCACGGGCTCCTTATGACGTAAGATATTCATGACAATAAGCAGACATTTTCTATCACCAAGATCAATCGTCCCTGCTACAACTTATCGTTCAATAAATTTGAATGAATGAATATTAGTAAAGTCACTTTTTACCAATTGGTTTCTTTGATGATAACAAATCGAAAGACTTTCCAAATCCAAATTATAAGTTAGAAACAGTTTGTATAAAATGTAATTTCAGATATACATCTGTTATCAGCCAAGAAAAGGTTTATTTCATCACTGATAACGCTACATTGAAGTATATTATTATATGATATGTAGCGTAATAATTTCATGGATAACATGTATGTTGTCGCCAAACAGACATGACATTTTAGATATGTGAATTGAAACAATTGTATTATAGATTGCTTACGTATTTTCGATAAACAAAAATGTGCCTGTATTAGTTCAAACCATGACTGAGAGTACTGATTTTTATTATAAAATCAAAATCTGTATAGAGTTAGTGCATCATATTTTGAGTTTTTTTACATCGAGAAGTACGATAGGTGCAAATATAGCAACATTTGCATTGATGTATAATTTTTTGCTAAAATTATTCCCAATGTGTTCTGCAACCTTGAGAAAGTCATATTTGTTGCTACTAAGATAATGCTGACTTTTGTATGCAAATACCGCCGATGCTTTTTTTTTAAATGTTGCATTTACTTCTCCTTTGTCAGCTTTACATTGTTTTCGTTAAATGAATAATACTATATCAGCAGTTGAAAAGCTCATCATGATATAAAAAGTGAACTCTTTTCTGGATTTTTCCAAAGAATACTTGCAGTGTAGACATTGTGCTGATTTTGAATATGTTTGTTAACGATAAAATATAATAACTGAAAACTCTTGTATGCCTAACACAATACACCTTGACTTATGTAAGAATTAAAGTGTATATATATGTTCCTTTTACAAAGCAAATTATTGCAATCGGCTTTATACATTTTCTGACCTGTTCATGATGCTTGAAATGGAGTTTCCTCTGCACACCGGAGCTTGAAAACTTCGCCTATATATATATGTACAAGTGGTCTTGCAATTCCATTCTTCGTGCAACGAAAGGCGTGACCCGTCTTCCTTTGTGTTAATTGCCGTCGAGTAGGTGCATTGTAGGTATTAACATACAAGTGAGGACGGAATTAACTCTTGTTTAAAGAAATAACACTTTTTATCAAACAATTCAATTTGTCACGTTGAATGTAATGGTCTATGTTTAGCATTAGAGGTATCTGGGCAACATATGGTGAAAATTTATTATGTAATTTCAATACTTCCTACATATGAAATATGACCATAACCTCAATGGTTCATACTACCATACAATAACAGCTCTGTTGGACATGAAGGACTGGCTTTTCATATTTCATACACAATTAGAGTGTAATAAAAGTGCACATGTTCCAAAATTCAGTTTATGCAATGTCGGAAAAAAATCATGTTTATTGATTGAAATGCATTGTTGAAATAATACAATGTTTCTTAATAGAGAAAATGCATTGTTGGAAAGTGTGAATGTTACAAAGATGCAGTGTTGAAATAGTGCAATTGTCCTAGATTACGAAGATGCATTGGAATACTACAATATTTTTTTAAGGTGAAAAAGTTCCTTTATTGAGCGAATGCATTGTTGAAATAGTGCAATTGTCCTAGATTACGAAGATGCATTTGAATACTACAGTATTTTTTTAAGGTGAAAAAGTTCCTTAATTGAATGAATGCATTGTTGAAATACCGCGATGTTCAAAATTGGGTGAATGCATTGTTAAAATAATGCAATGTTCAAAATTGAGTAAATGCATTGTTGAAATACTGCAATGTTCAAAATTGAGGGAATGCATTGTTGAAATAAAGCAATGTTCAAAATAGAGGGAATGCATTGTTGAAATAAAGCAATGTTCAAAATTGAATGAATGCATTGTTCAAATAAAGCAATGTTCAAAATTGAGGGAATGCATTGTTGAAATAAAGCAATGTTCAAAATTGAGTGAATGCATTGTTGAAATAAAGCAATGTTCAAAATTGAGTGAATGCATTGTTGAAATACTGCAATATCCAGAATTGAGTGAACGCGTTGTTCAAATAAAGCAATGTTCAAAATTGAGTGAATGTATTGTTTAAATATTGCAATGTTCAAAATTGAGTGAATACATTGTTGAAATACAGCAATGTTCAAACTTGAGTGAATGCGTTGTTGAAATACTGCAATGTTCAAAATTGAGTGAATGCATTGTTGAAATTCTGCAATGTTCAAAATTGAGTGAATGCATTGTTGAGAAAGTGCAACTGTTCCTTAATTCAGAGAATGCAATGTTGAAAATGCGTAAATATTCCTACATTGATTGATTGCATTAATGAAATGGTGCAATGTCATAAATTGATTAAGTGTAATTTGTAATAATGCAATGTTCCTAAATTGAGTAATTGCATTGTTTAAATGGTTCAATGTTCCTGCATTGAGTAAATGCATTGTTGAAATAGTTCCGATGTTAAGTTGACATCATCAGATATAGGGAGTACAAATTTTGAATTCTTCAACGCAGATTTAGAATCTGTTTTTCAATTTTTTTTCCTTTAAGGTGAAAAAAGTTAGAGCGACAAACACTTTCCAACACTGATTGTAACATTGCAGATCTATTCGTATCTCTCTTATAGTTCTTGATTTCAAACCTCGTTTCAGCGGATTTCCCAAAACATGTTACCGTTATCACAGCCTGACGTAGATCTTACGTATCTGTGTAATTTGCCATCAAGTGTGCTTGGGTAAGCAAATTACTCCTTTTATTTTTTTTCTCAATAATCCTATCAATGTAAGACTTATTTTGATTATAGTTTGACCTTGTTCCGGTTTTGAATACTTAGAAATAAAATAAGAAACCATATTTCCATTAATACTGCTTATCAGTATCGATTTCATGAATAGAATATCACAACCCGTCTTACTGTCGCACCTTAAGTACGTGTAGGTTACAGTTGATAAACATAATCCTTATATAACCCGGCACACATGTTGGATGACCCACTCTCAAGTTTCCAATTACACATCACACTACTTAAAGGAATGTTCGAAATCGAGAATAAAGTTCAAACATGCTATTTGCGAATTGATTCATTTAGTGATCGATTATCCATATCAGTTATTATGATTTACACTCTTCTGTGAACGCATATTCAATAATACATTTTGAAATACTTACACACTTAAAAAACGCTGGGTTTTTTTAAATCTTAAAGGGACAGTAGCTCGTATTTAGGGGGAATGTAAGGTGATGTCAGGAAAATGAAAATTAATGGTTCCAATTGAAAGACAATGTATTTAAACTAAATGGAGCAGTAATAATTCAAATATATAACGTAAAGTTTAGCCATGCGATTTCTTTCCCTTACACATGAATTAAAGGTGTTCACACAAAATGGCCACCAATGGATTTTATGTGAATCTTCATGTTTTGTCCTCTGACTATGGATGATTTGTGTGTGTAATGAGATTTTTGACACTGTCAAAACAATACATTTAGCATTAACTTACAATTATCAGTGCAAAATAATTAAATATAAATTTATCAAAACACGTGCTACTGAACCTTTAAAGGGGCAGTAGCACGTTTTTAGGGGGAATATAAGGTGATGTCAGGAAAATGAAAATAAATAGTTCCAATTGAAAGACAATGTATTCAAACTTAATGAAGCAGTAATAATTCAAATATATAACGTAAAGTTTAGCAATGCGATTTCTTTTCCTTACACAAAATGAATTAAAGGTGTTCACACAAAATGGCCGCCAATGGATTTTATGCGAATCTTCATGCTTTGTCCTCTGACTATGGATGATTGGTGTGTGTAATGAGATTTTTGACACTGTCAAAATAATACATTTAGCATGAACGTACAAATATCAGTGAAAACTTCAAAATATGATACTATCAAAAAACGTGCTATTGCCCCTTTAAAACATATACTTCTATTCAGTGTAACAAATCAGTATCATTTATATATATATACTAATTGAACATCGGTCAAAACATTTCTATCTGATACCTCAATTTGTAACAATTCTAAATCAATTAGCAGGGAAATACAAATGTCCAGTAAAAATTATTACTGCTTACGTAAATCCATTTATATTCCTTTTAATATCGAGATAATTAAATATCATTTTAATTAAGTCTCATTCAAATGTGACCTTGACGCAAGACTATAAAACTGTCTTTGGAAGAAAAAATTGCCTATTCCACACAATTAAACATATCAGAATTCAGTTTTTACTTTCACCTCAAAATATTCATCATTAGATTTTTCTTTGGTGTGTCATGTATGTCGGTTTCGATTAATATTAAAAATTCATTTACTACCAAAATTTCAATACAAAACACGTAAATGTGATTGTTCTTGTCTCCAAGCTCTGATTACCATATTAGGAATGATAATGATATCGAGAAGATTATCGTGGTCCTAATAAGGAGTGGTCGAGTAAAGTTCAGAATTAGATATACTTAGACAACTGCGCAGAATAGTCTTTGTATCCATGTCAATCAAGCGCTAATATCATTCAGAAATGTTGAATTATGACTCGATTGTTAGTAATAATTACTGTCATAGTTTAGTCACTATCTATTGTGCCAATCTATGAAGTTGATAACTTATAACAAAATAAATAATTTCATATTAATTCGATCACTGCTTTATGATGTTGTTTTAAATGTCTTTATATTTCAAGTTTTTTTGCCTGTGAAAAACAATATTTTATACAGTAACATTAAATAAAAATTAATACTATAGTTAAAATTCAACACTTCTATTGCGTTTTTACGAAACAGTTTGAAATTCATCTTACTTACTTGAGTTTTCATTACAACTTCTTTATTGTGAATAGTAGAATATATTTGTCGAGGAAGTAGACATGTGTAAATCTTCAAAACGAGTTAAATGTATATTACAAGTAAGTTGTTATCGTATTTAAGTAAAATTGTTTTGGAAATTAATATGTGCACATACACTATTACCCGTCTTATGTTAATTTATCGGTATATAATATTTGTTTTAAAAAACAGACAAAATAATTCTTGCGTGAAATTGTTCATATCTTATCTTTGGACATTTAATCTGAATGTGAACGTTTTATTCATTTTATTTAAATTAAATCTTTTTTATTTTATGTTTTAAAAAAAAAATTCAATGAATGAATTTTAAACTATTTCTTTGTTATGTTCTGTTGATTTTCATTCTCAACTCATGTATAGCATCAATCACTGCCGTATTTAAAAACAATCATATAAAATTATTTTTCCTGATTTTGGTTACTTGGAAATAAATCGCGAATGAGTCTCCTAGCTATAACCGTAGGTAGCATAGTATTGAGCATGCTCAAATGTATCTAGCGTACTTATGTTGTCTATGCGCATGCCCACGGACAAAAACGACCTTATATTGCATTGCATATATTGCGCACGGCTTCGTATGGGGTATTAAGAGAAAACTCCAATACGTTGAACCAAGGCTATGGAACCATTTAATGATAATGAACAATTAACGATTTTCTCGATACAATATATGATAAAATCATACCCTGTATACTCGAATGAATGATGTATTCACGACGAAATAAAATATCATTATTACATAAAGAATAAAATGAGCTATCGTTTACCAAGAATAGTATATATTGATAGATATTTAAGCAAAGACGCCTAACAACGCAAGTCTATAAAGATACGGCGATTGGTATTAGCCCTCGGCTTGACTCTATGACCTTAGCGTTAAGCATTGTCATTACGAGCCTTAGATATATTTTAAAACATTCAGTTTGTTTGTGTATGGTTATCTTAATACAAGTACATAAATATATAAGTGAATACCATAAGAAATTTTTTGAATTATGTAGAAAAGATAAATAGTATATTCACTTAAAATATGTTACGTCCAATTTCAATGACGCACATGCTTATCATAAATTTTACTTATATTCTTTAAGAGTAGTTCCCAGTCGCATAAATAAACGTATACATTTATTAAAAAAAATTTATGTTGAAATAGAAAAAGAAATTTTGCTCGATTTCGGACATGCATTAAAAAAATGGCTGCTTGGCGCATTGCGGGGCTATTTGAAAAGATATAGATTATCTTGAGTTTTACAACCTTCAAACATTCTACGGTTTCAGGTGTTGAAATTGTGGGTTATCAAAGCAAACATAACAAAGTAGAAAATATGTTGCGTCTTCTTTGAAAAATAACCAGGGTGATACTGTACGTACCAGTCACCAGGTGGGTATGTACGTATAAGGAAGTGGTAGAAGAGGAGTTTTTAAATCAAATGGGTATGTAAACCAGACCAAGGGTATAGGGCAATATGAGAGAAGGTTTTTAAGAAGATTGATGAGGTGTATGGTGATATAGGTTTATTCGAATGTATATTTAATAACGTTTTTACATATCATGTTACATATCTTTTGAATTGAAAGTAAACAATATTGATGTATCATCAGCAATCACATTATCGCAAACGTTAATCCGCCTTTCTTCATTTAACGATTGAATGTAGTTTGAAGTTCGTGTATAATCGTGTATGGTTACGGTTGATACGGACTTACTTGTTAACAATGACTTTGTTACTGCTATAAGATACTTTCATATAGTATAAACGATAGTTAAACCGAGGTCAGGGGTAATATCAGTTTGGTACTTAGTCTCTTCAATGAAACACATCTAAAGTTTGATAAAAAATCAAAAGGAGGTTGATTTTTCTTAAAAAGTTAAGTTCCCATGTCTTCTTATAAACTTGCTAAGGCTTTTATCTTAGTGTAGGATCTGGATGAGTAATATGAGTTTATAATCATTCATGGTCAATACAGTTTTGTTAGCTACCTACTGTAATCAGTGGAGAAGTAAACAAATACCACGAAACGTCGTGTACATATAGAATAAATAAGTAGTTATCCACAAACAGTGTCTATCATACATGCTGTACACACTATTCGGAGGTTTCTTAACATGTTTACGATCTTATACAAAATGCCTAACGGCAGTTTTTTTTGTAGTTACAAAACATCAGGTGTACCGGATACAGGTAGATTCAAGATAAATGCAATACGTCAATAAGTAGTAAAGTCTCTCATTTCTCTCACAACATTCCCAAGGCACCAACAAACGAGTCACTCTCGACGTACACGGTACCAGTCACTAGGATGGGTGAATACATCTGGGCCTTTCAACATGTGTTTCAAAAAGAATTAAGAAGATTTAGTTGTTTTTCAAAGTATTTTCATATCTCTTTATTTTCGAACAACGGAACGGCTTGTTATATCATTTTGGGCTTGCAATGGAATTTTTCTATTCATTTGGCTATAGATATACTTGCTGTAGGATCTTTATAAAGTGCCTGATCATACACTTCCCACAGCGTTATCAATCAATATCACTTATCACTTTGATTGCACCCAATCAGAATTCTATATTTCTAGCCCAGAAAGTGATCCCCTACAACAGAGGTTACGTGGGAATGGGGTAGACTTGTAAATGATCTCTCTGGAGAAAATGCTTGTATAACTGAACAAAATTAAAAACGATAAATGATTTTTTTTAAATAATGATCAAGTTACATTTTCTTATTTACCATAATATTAAATGTTAATCATTTAAAATATTTTTTTAGTCAAGTATGTGTGAAATTATTTTTATAATTACCCTGTAATGCTACTCATTGTTTGTGAAAATGTTTCATAAATATCCGTCTTGGTATAATCCAGTATTTTGAAGACCAAGACAATCGATATAAGGCTTAACAGTGGACCTGAACTACACTGCTCTCCCTGATTTAAGTGATTATTGAGTTCAGGAAGGTTTACAATTGAAGCCATTAATCCATCATCTAGCATTTTAAGCTGTGCATCTTGACTTGAGATGTTATTGAACAGCGTGTACCTCCTTAACTAAATGGGTGGAGAAATTCTCTATTTAAATAGGGTTTCATTGTGTACTGAAATTTTAAGTGCAACACGTCAGGGGGCTAATCGTCTTAACAAATAGTAAAAATTTGGGAAATAATTCACTTTAATGTTCAGTATGAGGTTTTTAAACAGTCAGTTTGTGAGTGAATAACGATGCTTTGAATTCTAATTTACACTGTGTGTTTTGTTTGATTTTAGGGGCACTTTTGGTACAAATCTATTCTTGGTTTTAATTGTTACTTGTTTTCAATCCTGTAGAGGTTAAATATTAAAAATGCACCAACGGAATGATGATAGGATCTTTCTAATCAGTTCAAGTAGGTTTGAGACGCAGGATTTTGTTATAAAAAATGTTACTTTTTGAATTATTTATCATGGAATCGTCTATGAAGACACCAACAAAGGTTAATGACTGCGTAATGATAATATATTTTATTGAATTTCTAGCATTGTCGTGCTTCAATAATAATGGGTCGGAGAAAGGCTCACCATTATCACAAAACATATATGGAAGTCAAACTTAGATGTTTTATTATCTATTTCATGAAATATCTATGGAAGTAACAATACATAAACTGGGAGGGAATAGGTTGTGATTTTTTTTTTAATTAAAAAGTCAAAAGATTAAAATGCATGGTTAAAGTCTGCAGTCCTAAAATAATATTGACTTATCAGGAGTATTGTGTCTATAATAAAAATACTCATATATCTATATCACGCTATACAATTACAAAAATAAACGCAATATTTGTTAAGCTAATTTTGATCTGTTATGGAAAAACACAATGCTATGATGTGTGAATATCTTAGTGTGTGGAAACAGTTCATCAATATGGGAGTTGAATGATATATACTGCTGAAAAAAAGAAAAAGTATAACGTTTTTCGAATTCGTAGTTAAGTTTTTACATCTGAATTGTGCGTACGTGCAATGTTTATCACGACAGTACGATAAAGCCTAATCGAGTGCACCACGTCTCCGTGTGTGATCCTGTATTCCTGTATCTCTCAGATCATCAAATGACTTTGAGCTTGTTTACTTGTTCTGATAACACACATTTAGTAATCTGATAATAAGAAAATATAGGTACGAGTTATTTTCGATGAATTTTTATAAAGATTCGGATTGAACAATAAGATTATTTTTTGGCTAGAAATTTGTTTGCGTTGCAGTCAATAATGCACTTATATTCAAAATGTATATGCAAAAGAAAATGATTTAGCAAGTGCAGTGGGAATTCACTTGTGCATAGCATGAGGTTTTTTCTTCTTTTTTTTCTTTTTTTTTATTGGTTACATGCATTTTTTATTGGGTACATGCATAAGTTTTACTTACTCCTTGTTGCATCTTAATGATTTCATAAACTCATGCATCTGGTAAAAGTCACCTGAGCTATGATTACAGACATTGTACAGAGGACATTCATCCAAATATGTTACTTATAAACATCTTACCATCTTCAATTTAAAAAGCATCTTCTTACAAGTTGCTTTAATTAAGTATGTCACAGAACACTTTTTATAACATAAATTTTATACGTTCTCTGTTACGTAAATCATAAAACTTACTCATTGTATATATCTTGCAATATAACTTGAACATGAAACTAAAAACTACATTATTTCAAGCATTTTGCAACGTGTTTATTACTTACACTTTACATCTTACCTATAATTTCATGCATATACATCTGCTCTTTTTCATGCATCTTACAACGTCTGTTTTACTTACAATATGTACATCTAACCAACAATTTCATGCATATACATCTGCTCTATTTCATGCATCTTGCAACGTGTTTATTGCTTACTCTGTACATCTAACTAACAATTTCATGTTTCTTAAACTCCTGTTTTACTTAATTTGTACATGTAACCAACAAGTATGTTATGCATTTACAACTTCTTTGTTCAATGCATCTAACGATGTGCTTTACTTAAATAATGAATGTACAACGACTCTATTAAATGCATCATACAAGGTCTGCTTTACTTATAATGCACGTGTAATTAACCATTATTTCATGAACGTACAACTTCTCTATTCCATGCATCTTACAGCGTCTGCTTTACTTACACTATGCATTTCAAATTTCTCTATTCCGTGCATCTGACAATGTCTAGCTATCTACTTTACATGTACCTTCCTTCTTCGTTAATGAACTCTTTGTACAACTGCACATTATTGTATTGTACTCTTATTAAGCTTCTCAGCCGGAAAAAATATATTTCTGACTATCATTCAGTTACAGTGTAAAGGTTGGTCAACGAATCACTCTTAACCTTCCTCTTTATAAACAAGCAACAGACCAAACCTCGTTAGTTTATTTACGGTTTATTTTCGAACCCAAATAAATAACATACGAGAATAATTAAAGTATCCGCTTTCAAACAGCGTCATTATACTGTTGTTGTATTATGCCAAAGATAAAGGTTAGTTGTCTTTCCAACTTTTCGCAATTAAAAGAATATCATGTGATGGTTCGTCACACGTGAGTGATTAGCGATACGGTTCGTTAAGTGCCAATTCCAAGATGGTGTTGTGTTTCGTTATTATTATGAAATGAGATCCTACTTTAAACGTTTGGTGTTACGGTTTCGAACTCGATATGCCAACGTGATGATAACAAGGGTTATAGATGTCCACACTTGACCTGCGCTTACAATTATTGTAAATACATTTTGATGTGCAATTTAGAAAAAAGTATCCTAAGAACAACTGATCAAACTCGTGGAATTAATGAAGCATTCATAAAATCGTAATTAAAATCGTTTTGAAAATCATTTCACGAGACCGGATTTGGGAACGGGCGATTTTCTCTTTTGAGGTTATACATATAAAATATTATAATAAGGAATAGAACATTCAAATGTAAAATCGCACCTCTATGAATATATGATTTATTCTAAAAACACATTCACCTTAGGCATGCTGAGCTGTCAATTTGATTGTCAACAATGAGATTTGCAAGTATTAGTTTGTTTACTCTGTAATTAGGCTTAAAATGCTCCACAATCCTAGTTCGCCCACTTGGTGATACTTGTAAACATCAGTATCACTTGACCGATCGTATTTCCCACTCGTGTTACGAAAAGCCGAGTCGCGATATGTGTGACGTCACAGTCGTACTATTCTCCCAGCGATTAGCAGATGGACTTCGCTTCTCGTTAGTATAGCGTCTTGCGACATTTGGCAATTAGCCAGGGATGAGATTAGCTAAGTCGACAAAAACGAGTTTGGGCAAGTTGATGCTCGTGAATACGAGGATGAAGAACTATACTGGGATGGTGCGGTGATACCGTATCATGATACATGGGACTCTTACTCGATAGTATAAGACCTATTTGGCTGTCTGCCAGGACCGATTTATACATATCAGCTTGTCAATAGCTTTGACAAATGTCGTAATGTGTAATTAGATAAATTGTCTACTGGATTCGTTGAGTCTCCACTACAGCCCTTATTTCACCGTTTTTAGAATAAGCTCATTTGAGAAAACCTGATATTATTTTCTGCAAGCAACTATTCATAACTAAACACAATAATTTGAAATGCTCTTTTCGGTGTTTCATTATTTTTTAAATCCACCAGGATCATATAAATCAACTGACATATAATAAAGAGATAATGTTGTAGACCCTGACAGGAAGTAAAATCTTAAAATTTATATAATTGCAGATATATGAACTGTTTAAACCGTACTAAGTATAAACCGTGTTAGTTATTTCAGACTTTGAGCAAAGTGATAATGTAACCTGTCTTTGTAAATTATGTTCGCTAGCTTGAATGTTTTTGCAAAGTGGTGTAAATGATAGAACGTTTTCGTGTATGGCACAAATAAAGAAATACATTTTCTGGTTACAGCCATAATACAATAGCCACATGTAAATTCATAATTCCCAGTGAAGGGTCTTCAATGTATGCATCACACACGTGGGTGTTCACGAAGATCGAGACTAACATTTAGTCTTAGAAGTATTTTTTCAATATTGACAATAATTTTGAACAATTCTTGTATTATAAACAAATGTATCCCAGAAGATACCTAAAGCTGACTGATCTAGACTTGCTATACTGCAGTAGACTTGGTTGGTCGTCAAGTGATAGTTTTTGCTTTAGGGTCTGGATGACATACTAACCAAGATCGACAAAGGATAAGAAAACCTAAAATATAAGAAGGTTTTTAAGTTTTTACCTTTATTCTTCAATCAAAGGCTTAATTCTCCAGGTTACGGGATACACTTTGCACAGATAATATATCGTATTATGTTACATTCAACATGTTGAAAAAATTGCAGTGTACAAACGATCCAGAGATTGTACGAGAGCTTCAATGATTTTCTCCATTTACGTTTATACAAGCGTGTGTAGACACAGGCCAGATAACAGACCCGAGACAACATTTAGTACATATCTATCTCCTCTGGTAAGATCTCCAGCGTCTACGTGTATTTAACTGTAACTGTTTGCGAGAACATATAAAAATATGTAGTCGACATACGATAATTATTGCAATACAACATTTTATTCTTACAGTAGCCATGGAGGGGTCCCTGTTTCTAAACTAAAACACGGTCACTTTATAGTTTGCTTTCTTCTTTCCGTAATTGAGCAGAAATGTTACCGAGTAGACTTTTATTTCATCTTTCCTAAAGAAAGAAAGCAGTGAAAGAAAAGTATACATTAATAACCGACAAATCTCTTTTAAATGATTACATAAAAATACATGGTAAAATCTAGTGTAGCGCATCAATTCAAGGCTATATTTCTCTCCGCCAAACCCTTAATTAAAATTACGTCTTACATTACCAGGTGTGTATTTCTTAGCCTATACATGTATATATCTTTAACGGCTGGTGACCATGCTTTTCCGTTTAATCAGAGACTCTATATACAATATATAATGTCTCTGGTTTAATTAAACATACTCCTTCATTTGATTCTCTTACACATAATTCTTAATTGTCATAGCTCTATATAATATATAGAGGATACTTATTGTTGTTTTCCAAATACCAGGTTTATTTCATCAAGAGTCATGGGTAAAGTTGATATTTCACGAGTGGTGCAGCCACGAGTGAAATATCAATTTTACCCATGTCACGAGATGAAATAAACCTGGTATTTGGAAAACTGCATTAAGTATTCTATTTATTATATGATTTTTTAATGAATTGTGTAATTAAAATGACTTTAAAACTGGAAAGTTAACCCCTTTTGTTCACATGGCTGAAAGTAGTTCCGGCACCTGACCAGTGACGATATAATATATCGTCACTGGTCACAGTGAAAATATAATATATCGTCACTGTTGCCCGATAGACTGTTTATTTCACTGATAAAACCCAGTATTTCATCTCTGATCATATAATAAATCATTATATGTAGACGTTCATATCACATGGACCAAATATCAATTTGTTATGAGATCATCGCCAAGAATTCTTCAGAATAAAATTCCTTGCTTGGTTCCGAGGATGGTCAATATTTTACCCAGCGATCCTTACAATCTTACCAATAATAATCTAGACAAAGAAATAAGAGATAAATGCTATCTATAAGCACGTTGGTCCTGTCTCTCACACTCATACCTACATCCATTGATTGATGGCTCGTGATTGTCTACCTGCCTATCTTATCTATCGTTACCTATATCTATCTTAGCGCCAGGCACTGGCAATCAACCAGTGCAGCTATCAATGAAAATGTGACTTTCATTGAATTAAACTCCATCTGATTAGTGAAGTGTTTCTGTTTATAGTTTATAGATGCATGAACATGTATACAATGAAATGACGCAGTACTCCCGAAATAGTATCTTTAAATGTTTGGAATGGAATACGTATTGTTAAAATTATTTTTGAAGTATTCACAAGATCTTTATAAGTGAATTATGTTACTCCAATATATTGAGACCTATCAAACCTGTTTATGGTAACATGTTATGAGTAAATATTGATGAAGTTTGTTTTGTAAACACGCTATTATTATTTCTTACCATGCATAAAATATAAAGATGAATACAAGTACATGATGTTGCACACAGCTGTACACGCGATATAAATATTAGGAAATACTAGTAATTTCGTTAGTGGTCTCCAATATCTTCAAAGATTGTAGATTACCTCCCTTGTGTATTTCCGGTGTAAACAAGCATGGAAAAACAACGAGTTCCTACCCTTCAAGAAAGTTTATCCCATTCTTTATCACAGTTGTCATGTGATGAGAATTTTGAATGGAACAAAATTTGTATCTGTAAAAGATCTCGAGAACTACGTCAAGGCGAATTCGTTATACCTAAAGGAAGTTGTCCAAAGTTTGTTGAGGCGGTACGTTGTCAGAAACCGCAGTCCTGAGACTGACGTCTTGAAGTTGAAGTTGATCTTAGTCATGGCAGAGAAAGATTCACTCTGACAAGTGTTGTATAGGCCTATAGGTTTTGACAGTTTGATAATAAAAACTATATACTAATGTCGATCGTTAAATCTATATACAGGAATTTTAATGAACAAATTCTATGTCTATATATATAGGTTCTCTTACAAAGATAAGATAATTGCTTATTTTATCTATCGTCATTTCAGTGATAAGAACTGTTCAAAGTGTTTATGAAACATGATAAAGAATAACTATTCTAGTTCTTTCATAAACAAAGTCGTCTCCTGATAATATCATAATGATTGTCGGAATGTGTCACTGGCATAGGTAGTAGCCTGTATAGAATCTGTACAGTTTCAAAAAAACAATATACTCATAATTTACAATTATTCAGAATATATAAAACATGAAATATTAACTTCACATTCATTTATTCCTTATTCCATACTGAAATACAGCACATGTAATATCTCTTGATATATTTCACCTATCACTTGTCTAGTTGTCATTCTTTCATATAATCTGTTGCAGAATCCAGCTGTATTGCTGAACTACATTCAGTCCCACTTACCTCAGCTACAAAATGTTGACCTTCCTTGTGAAACAGTTGGCTCTGACAAGTTCAACCATTTACGACTACATGTTAATCGTGAAAAGTCATTCAGAAATGTAATTGCAAAAGTACTGAAAGAAGAAAAGAACTATGGACATGTTAAATCAAACTCATCAACAGTGGTTGCTCTCTCGCTTTCTGACCTCTCGTGCAATGCAAAGGAAGAACTTGTGTTGACGCCATCAAGTCTCCGACAACTCCTCATCCTACAGCATGTACAGCAACTACTAACAGCACATGGGTAATATTTTATATCATATATAATGTGCTGTTTGAGTGGCATTCTAGAAGTTGTTGGTATAAGGAAGACAAGAGTAATTCTGTGGATGAACAACTTTTTTTTTTTGACAGTAGCAACATTTTGGTATAGATTCTTATACTGTTTGATGATATGCTTGAAAACAGTATAAGAATCTATACCGAAACTTCACTACTGTTCAATAAAGAAGTTGTTCATCCATAGAATTACTCGTCTTCCATATATAATGTGTATACAATAATTGAATAGAGGTTCGACAAATTAATGTTGAATGATTGTAAAATCATGATATCTAAAATGAAAACCACAGGGACGTGTATCGTCGAAAATAACAATAAATATGATATCAAAATGAAAATGGTTGTTCTCTTCTATATATAGAAGAGAACAACCATTTTCATTTTGATATCATAGAAGAGAACAACCATTTTCATTTTGATATCATATTTATTGTTATTTTCGGCGATACACGTCCCTGTGATGAAAACAGTCTTTTGTAACATGGTATGGTATCCTGGATGTTTTTTGTGCTTTTTTAAATATTTTTTTTGTATAGCATATGTTATGACAGTGTAGATTGGTACATTTCATTCAATATGTGATATTCAATATTTCTTTGGTCTATGTGCATCTTTCAATGAAAGTGAGAGAAATAATATACTGGACAAAATGATATCTCAGTTTTTATGACTTATGTTTTAGCAAATTGTCAATGAATCAATCATAAATTTACAAATATCCCATAACTTTTTTTTGTCCAGTATAGAAGTGTATGATGCATAAATCACATAATTTTGATTTATGGCCTTGTGGTCGAATGGATAAGCTGTTGATTCTTTATGGGGTGTCGGATGTTTAGGTCCTTGAATTTGAAACCATTAAGTAACAAAACTAGATTTTGTTAAAAAATTGCTTTCTTTTGTTATCTTTCAGGTACTCAACAAGGCAAGTACCAGTAAACAGATCTCCTCAAGTTGAGGGTGTTTCTTCTTCTCTTGATCTTGAAATAGCGACTGACAACTACCCCAGAGATTCTGACAAATTGCAGACAATAGTCTCAAGACTTAGGAAATCTAAGTTCAGAGAGATTCTTCACAGAGAAGGGAAGGGAGATAACTCTGCCAGTGGGACTGAAAGTGTTGTGATTAATCTGAGGCAGTTTATAGAAGAGTCTGGGTACTGCACTGGAAAACTTGGCTTTGATAAAAATCTTCATCTTGTTGATGGTAAGATAAAGATGTTTCTGGTCAAAGTGCGCCATATAAGTATGCATATTGGGGCACCAAGTATTATGATTTGATTCTCCTAAAACTTTTCTGAATTCTCTCTATATTACTCTTGATATTTTCAAAGGGAAGCCGCGCCAATCACATGTGTTGTATCCAAATCAAAAGACCAATGAACAGAGCTGTAGCAAAAAATGCATTACGTCACCATGTGGGTAATACAAAATATTTGGCACATTAAACTGTGGAATATGATTTCGCTTTAAATGTCATGTTAAAAGAGAAACAATATTTTCAATAATCGCAGAATCCACTTTTTTATAACCCACGCGATTTAATTTCACGCTGGGCTCGCCTGGCGATTTTAAAGTAATGTTTGTGTAAGAATGATGGTGACATCGAAAAAAGACTTATGTTTACTAATAGGTAGATCACTTACGACCACGTGACAAGTCATACTTAACGATGTCACTGAATGTTTACGTTGAAAACATGTATTTATTATCAGAGCTACTGAATTTGACTCGTGCTATATTTAGAATATGACCTACATCGCTGGTTCCATACGGTTACTATAAGGCCGCGGCTTAGCTCAGCGGAGCTGGGTTGAAATCCCGTCAGATCATCGGAAAGTATTTTGTTTATTATCTGTAATACTACAGTTAATAATTAACCAGCATGACAAGGAGATATGGTTTTGGCAGTACGTTTTGCACAATTTCCTGTCATTGTCAACGCTACATGGCAACCCATGCAGTGCTTTTACTTCAAGTAACAACATCACAATGCCATAACATCATAAATTGTCACTGTCACATCACTGTCTTGATAATCTAGTGTTGTTGTGTTCAGAGATTTACATTTTTTCTCTGAGATCTCAAAAAGAGTGAATTTGAATGATAAATAGAATATCACCCTCGTGTGTTTTGATTTGAAATATACCAACAATCGTTGATGAATGTAAACAATATTTATAACTTTCAGCAATTCGTGTTGATAGAAATTAATTTTGTGAAATTAACTTTGAGTAATACCCGTGTTAATATAACTGCTGTTATCCAGTGTTGTATATTATCACCCAAATTGTTCGACAAATCACAATCTCCTTCATCTGCCTATGTGGCACCAAGCATGCCTTTTTAAAGGCTTTTCTTGTTATTAACAAATTTCCAAGAAGATGATCAAATTTGAACACCGAACTTGTCCTCTGTATCTCTACTGTCACTGCTACTTAGAACTCTGTCACTGCAGTAAATCTTTTCACAATCATTTTGGCATTTGTTGAATGAGCAGTTTGAATATTTTCTTTCAGTGAGCGACGATGAGGGACCAAATGAAGTCATTGAATCTGTTGCAAGGTTGCAGAGTTGTTGTCAACATGGTGAACAGGTTCATGAAATTTTGATAACATTAGAAATCTTTTTTTGTGATGTTTTAATTGTAAACAGAAAGTAGTCACTTCAGGATTTCCCTTGGAATCTAATGACATTGTCTTTTGTTGGTGTTAAAATTCGTTTTAAATGAAAGAAGTTGACCAAAGTAAAATGATTAACAAAACTCTATTTTATCAATTTCTTACAGATCTTCATGAATAGCACAAGCAATAAAACACATTTTGTAATTCAAAGGTTACATCAGGTTTATAATAAATAAGCTTCTGCCTTTTGATTTTTGAACAGTGTGGGCTCAAAATGGCCAACAACTGGCTTTCACACTGTTACTTCCATCATTCTGTGTTAATATATAATTGATTTTCATTATTTATTATTATTATCATTAATTGATAATCATTATTATTAATAATTAGCAATACATTTATTAATTAATAATAATAAGTAATCATTTATTTATTTATTTAATATTAATAATAATACATTAATTATCAATTAATAATGATAATAATAATAATAGATTTATTATTAATTATTATTAATAATAATAATAATAATATATTAATGAATAATTATTTGATTATTGTTATCAATTAATTAATCACTGCACAGGTTGTACACATAGTGAGTGAGGGTCGGTGCTACACCCAGCAGCAGGTGGATCTACTGTGGAGGATGGAGCGGGGGGAGACAGAGGGGGAGGTAACCGGGGGAGGAGAGACGAGAGAGGAAGACAGTTTAGCTGTGAACCAGTCACACCTAGTCCTCGGCTCAGTAACAGGGAGAGCAGGACAACACTGTAGTCTATCAGCTCAGGAGTTTATACAGTTAGTACTCAGTGATTGTCTTATACTAGGTACGGAGCATTCTCCCAACAGAGGCAGAAAAGTCATCTTGATCCCACTTCTATTTAAAAAAGCCTAGTGTCTTGGTTGCAAGCAGGTTTCCTTTGGGAGAAATTTCAATACAAATTATTTTTTAAATTTCAGCCAAAGAAAACACTTCTCGCATTGAAGGGTGGTTCCTGTCATCGAGTCCTTTGCCAAGAGTCAGTAGCCAAAATGATGACTAGCAGCTCTGATTCGAAACTAACTTTGATGCATCCAATGAGACTTCTCCTATCTAGCCTGTAAACACAGCTTATTTGAACAGAGGATGGAGTAGGATGACTTGAGCTAGTTCTGTGGGGTGAGAATTGCTATGAAATAACCTTGGAAATAGCAAGCCGAAAAATTATAGTTGAAATTTCAATGGTAAATATGACAGAAACCTCAAAACAGTAATTCGTTAATCCTGTATTGGTTATTCCTATAGATTTTGAATTTTCTGTTTTCAGGATGCGGTTTGAGCAAATGAAGGAAGCATCCGTTATGAAATATGGAGATGAAGTCACAGGTACTTTTCATTGTTTTATGGGAAACTAAAGTTGTATCTATTTTGCCTATTTGCTTTCTGTATTTTACTTTCTTGTGATTTATAGCAATATTGACTTACTGGTGCTAATCTATTGCAGGTGAAGGATGGGAGACAACTCTGTCTGGAATGACGGCAGCTAGTATTGCATTTGAGATGCTTAACACTGCAAGTAGAAACACTGTAAGAAATGATTGCAAGATATTTTTTTACAAAATATTTATGTTTTGATTTTTGTTGCTAACTTTCTTTCATAAAGTTTGTTTTATTTATCTTTTGTTACCTTGATAGTAATTTAGATACTTATTTAGAATGTATTTTCTAATTGCTTATGACTAAACAAATAAAAAAAATTCAAAGTTTTATATGAAAATTCACTAAATCAGGTATGCAAATGTGCTGTATTTGAAATAGTTTGCTCCTGGTGACAACACAATCTTTCAAACTATTACCAAGTATGAATGTTATTACCAAGTATGAATATTATTAATCTCAGATACTCCAGTTTGTTAAATGTTCACCAATTCTCTAACAAGCTTTACTCTCTAACGATGAACTACATTAGAAAGCAATTAAATATGGCACCTATTGTTTCATCCTCAAAAAGACTCCAAAGTCGGCTTTTTGTTTTAGAGAGGACAGAGAATCGTAAACATCAACCACATCTCAAACAGGATCCTGGAGTTAGAAAAGGATTAGTTCAAGTGATGTCAAAACCCACACCCGCAGCTACTTAATCTTACAATTTTGTTTGATTCTTGTTTGTTGCAGGTGAAACTAGACCTGTCTACAGAAGAGCAGCTTGGTGCGGAGATGAGATCAGGAGCGTTTGTTATGTACAACTGTGCCCGACTCTCGACTCTCTTCAGGCGCTTTAACGATGAGGTCAAGAAAGGTCAGATCTGTTTATAATTCCTGGCTTGGGGACAGAACATTTTTAAAATCATCTATTATATTGAAAAAAATCAAGGGCTATTCCAGTTTGTGGGTATCGGTATATGTTAGTGAATCTCATGAAGATGCTTTTGATTCCATGCATCTTTTATTTGTTTTAAAGATGCATCAAAATTAGCCCCATTACTTTCCCTGAACAGTACCCGTATTGTAACTATTTGTTTTTTGGGAGTTTTTTCCCCTAGCTTGTCCATATTATTTGTGCAACTGATTTTTTAAGAAATAAGAACCATGTTGTAGCAATTAAAGTTGTTTGTTGTATCTCCTAATTTGAAGAAATGTTTATTTGCTACTCATTGTTTAAGTCATATTTTGTAGGTGTTTATCCTCCTCTTCCTGATATCGATGAGGTGAACTTTGACCTTTTGAAAGAAGAGGTAAGTTTTGAGAGTATGATTATACAGAAGACTACAATGTAGAAGCAGAAAGATGAATGCTTCGGGGGGAAAACACTGCCAATGTATATAAACCGCCTATAAGCCTACCCCCTTTCTCAACCCCCCAAATTCCAGTCAAAACCTAGTATCTCATGTATAGGCCAACCCCCCTCCTCGCAGCTCTATATTATTTATGTATATTTATTGCTATGATGACCATTTTTAAGCTACTGAGCTACTGTTAAGCCCTGCTTATGGCAATATTTCAGCCAACGTTGTCAGGTCTTGTTGTTATGACCAAACTGAACCTAGCATTTAAATGGGGTTTTTTTTAAAATAACAGGCAGTACCTAAACTTAGCTTCATGATAAAATGTAGCCATTGTTAATGTTGAAATATCCTTAAAACATTTAAAGGGACCATTCGAGCAGGGTATTTTTATGGAAACGAAATTCAGGAGGACTTTCCTGTTTACAATTATAAGATTTTTAGCTCATCTGGCCTGTAAGGCCTGATGGGCTTATGGCATGGCATGGTGTCCGGCGTCCGTCCGTCCATAAACTTTGTGGAATTTCGACTTCTTCTCCTGAACCATAAGACCTAGAAAGCTGAAACTTTGTGTACAGACTCCTTGGCTAGTGAGGATTATAAATTGTAGCTTTGGTGACCCTGTGACCCCTAATAAGGGCCACCTATGCCACGCCCTAAAAACCTATTTTAATCTTCTTCTCCAGAACCATAAGGCCTAGAAAGCTGAAACTTTGTGTACAGACTCCTTGGCTAGTGAGGATTATAAATTGTAGCTTTGGTGACCCTGTGACCCCTAATAAGGGCCACATATGCCACGCCCTAAAAACCTATTTTAATCTTCTTTTCCAGAACCATGAGGCCTAGAAAGCTGAAACTTTGTGTACAGACTCCTTGACTAGTGAGGATTATAAATTGTAGCTTTGGTGGGCCTGTGGTCCCTAATAAGGGCATAAGGGACCATGCCCTAAAAACCTATTTTCATCTTCTTCTCCAGAAGCAGAAGGCCTAGAAAGCTGAAACTTTGTGTACAAACTCCTTATCTAGTGAGGATTATAAATTGTAGCTTTGGTTGCCCCATGGCCCCTACAAAGGGGGCACCACATTGGCCACACCCTATAGCGAAATCAAATGTAAAGCCTGATGAGCTACAGAGCCCATGGCTCTATTTTTACGTGATAATTTCACACTTAATTTCAAATATGCTTGTGAGGTTAGCATTTCAGTTGTTCAAGATTTAACAATTAGACAAAGAATAAAGTGTATCGCTCCAAAAATAAAAACATTGTGAAATAAAGTCAATTAGAAGCTACGATTGTGGAATGCATTACTACGACAAAATGTTGTCGTAACTGATAACTTTTATTATGATTTATTTGTAAATATGCTCCTCTATCAAGTAGTTATTTCTTAATTTTGTAAATGAATATGCATAATACAGCACATTTGTTTTATCGCAATACTAACATTTCAAGATGTTTAAGTCATATTTCGGATGAAAGCCGATCGATTTGTACCTTTAACAATACACTCTGACTATTTTTGTGTAGTAAACAGATATTTTACCCCTATTAGTTTTATCCCATCGCTGGTTGGATTTCTTAAGTGGATCTAAATCAGTGTTTGAATTGAAATAAGCTAAAAAAAATGCCAAATTTTGTAAATTATAATGGTAAAATTTAAGGTAAAGCTCAAAAATTTACCAGTCCCGACCAAAAGTAACCAGTACCGGGCTGTCGGACGGGCCTTATTTCATACACTCACACTGTCTAAATGCTGCTATCCCGATTAAGCCGCTTACAGACTGGACGTCTAGCACTGTCTAAGACTTAGTTTTGAGAAGAGTTGTTACCATAACTATAAGTTTCTGTTACAGGAGGAATGGGAGCTACTGTTCAACTATGTGTACAGTTACCCTGATGTGTTGTACCAGTGTGTGGAGAGAGTTGATTCTACTGATACTGATATACATGCCAAGATCTACACTCACAAGGTTTGTAGTGCTATAATTGAAACTTGTCATTCAGGTTGTATATATATATGCTAACACTTATATATGCTAAGATATATTATGAAAATACATTTACACTTTTATATCTTACACTTTGTTATTATTATTAATTGTAATGTAAACAAAAGTCTTAAGAAGGGAAGGAGTTTGATGGACTGAAGACCTCACAATTCCAAGCCTACCTTACCATCCTGAAAGTCAAGTAAACCTTATTAGGATGTTCAATGAATGAGAAAAACTAACTACCTGTATTCTGGATTACAAGTTATTTATCTATGTTTACTATTTATTACCCTTCCACTTGATAAAGGCGATTGCATATTAACAGAGTCAGCTCCTTTTACAATAACAAAAATTGCTAGCAAACTATCTTGTTTTTCAGAATTGTCTAAAGACTTTAGTTTTTAAGCAACAATGAATGCTCACTTTTTATCTTTAAGATGCATATTTACTTTAAAAGTAGCTTATTTGATTAATTTAATGTATGTCACTTCACTTGCATTTGAGACAAGTTAAAAATATCTCCATAGATTTAGCAATGCCTCTAAATGTCATCAATCGCTTCATCATCAATGTCTTTGATAAAGTTTCTTTCTTCAGATAAGCAACTTCCTGATCAACTTTAGCCGAAGTCTCAGTTCTTACTACAGTCGGATTCATATACTTGGGGTAAGCTTAATTCTTTGTCAGATTTTAATCGTGATGTGTTGATTTATCACTTAAGATACACCTTCAAAAGGTTGAAAAAGAGTTACCGGTATGTCCCTTACACTGAAATCATTTCTTTGAAGAGAAACTGCATTTGCTTTTCACTAGTTGCATAATCCAAGCTGATAACATTGTAAAATCATTGAGTTAAACCGATTTCAGCAGTTTGGTCAGACCGTTTAAGCATACTCATCCCAGGACCACCTTGTTCTTGGAAAACTTCATAGTTCAATCAACAAATTAGCATCATGATAAATTGAATCCCACACCCTATTATATCTGCCGCTGAGTGAGTAATAGGGCCTCCTTTCACAGAGCCCTAAGTCAATCATATGTTCTTAAGGTAACATTAGTGCAATGGTATTACAGGTAAAGAACGGGAGTTAAGGTCAACATTAGTAAAGGTTGCTTTGTGAAAGGACGCCTTGGTATATATATTTCTACACATTATATTCCAGGATGGCCGGAGCCACCTTCTGCCGGTGATGTGAACTAAAAAAAACTAAAACTAAAAACTATATATATTATGAACTAAAACTATATATATATTTTTACGTGTTCTGTTCCAGGATGGGCGGAGCCACCTTCTGCCTGTGATGTATGCGAGACTGCACCTGATGAAGGCTATTCACCAGGTGTTGAAGAATGGACTACACTTGATGGGGTTACAGCCTCCATCTCAACTCTGAGCGGATTGAGTGGACAAGCTTCATTCAGAAGATAGCAAATCTCACTCAAGTATCTTTTGATTAGAAATCCTGCCAGGGCAACTTTGTCTGCAGTAGAGAACTGTTCTATACGCAGTATGTTTTGGTGCAATGCTTCACTGAATTTCAGCGTAGTACCACCCATGATTCGCTAGTTCCAACCGATGCTCGCATGTTTCACCGCAATGCATAGCCACAATGGTGTTGCAGGCTTTCTCCCTGCAATAATACTAGCAGCCGCGATAAAAGTGAAATAATCTTGAAAGCGGCGTTAAACCCCACATCACCTCACCTCACCTTTGATTAGAAACATCTGATTAAAGTTACAATAACTGAGGCTTGGAGTTGTATTTATAATCCAAAATCATCATTCATTAGTTGGAAAAAACATTCTGCAGTTGAATTTGTATTGATGTGAGGTCATAAGCTTTAACATTACTAGTGTATGATGTCACAGCATTGTTATGTTATGTTGTCGATGCCATTGCACAATGTTAACTTATTAAAGCTATATTTCCTGTTAAGGTGATAGATATGATATTCCTTTGGTTATTTGTCGGCAAGAATGAGGTCAAGAGGTTGAACAAAACCTGAATCTCACTAGTCTTGTCCGTTGCTTTATGAACTTATGAACTAAAACATGCGTTGTAAGTCAGATGCATGTGTAGAACTTGAGGGTAAAGCAATTTAGATCTTAGAATTAAGAAAGACAGTTTGTTTAAATGATTGATCAACTTGACTTATAATGACATTTAAATCAAATCAAAAGTATGTTTGCCGATGATGTGTTGTCAAGATTACAATGTTATAAAATAATAAAAACTCTCATCGAAATACATATTCTTCTTTTGTGTGATTAGATGAGATTGAATACATGCAATCGTTTTTCCTTCTAAAGCCAAATATCTCAGATATGCATTTCAAACAATTTATCTCAACTTTGTTACTTGACTTTGTTGGATAAGTTGAACACCTGGTAGAATAAGCTGCTATACATCCAATGCTTATCACTGATTTCAATATTTGTTTTTCAGTAGCTAATTCACAGTGATTTTAATTATCCTCTGTCATAATTCTTTAAAAATATCCCATATTTTGTATGCTTATGTGACAATTCATCTGAATATAAATTTATATAGAAGCAGATACCATGTGATCTTTGATCCTTCACCATTTTTCTTCAAATTCACAATCTGATACCTGATGAGCTTATAACCTAAAACTTCTAACACCACCTTGGTTTGAATTCTCTCCCCACAGAGGTAGGTCAAGTCATAAAATGTTGATACAGCCTCTGTTATGTTACGCCGAAATCTGTGGGTTACGCCAGCTTCCCCTGGCGGAAAAAAAATTGCACCACAATCCATTTGAATTTCTTTATCGAATGACAACGCTTATCACATGGAAAGGGTGGTTCATATCACAACGCCTCTGCCATGATTCAGTAACCAAAATGATATTATTAGAACAGCGTCGCTGCACAACTTATTTTGATTGTCTCCATTTAGGTATCTCCCATATTACCCCACAAACTCTGCGTAATACAACAGAGGCTGTATCAACATTTCATGACTTGATCTGCCTCTGTGGGTAGAGAATGCTTGGTTTAAAGAAATTAGCAAAACACTTTTTCGGTTGAAAGAATATATTTAATAGAAGTATCATGAATGTTATTTCCAATGATTACATCAATGATTGAGTATATACAAGTGTTAACAAATGATTAGTTGATTCATGATTTGAAAGCAAAACAATAATAACAATATGAAGACAAATGCCTGAATGTACTTACTTGAATTTATAAAATTAAAAGTACTTAAATATCTAATTTCTAAAGCTTAACTTTCAAACAATCACAATTACTGAAAAGTCAATGTAACCAAGTTAGAGGATTATGAAAATGCAAAAAAATAGTAACTTTGTAACATGCATACTTTCATTTACAAGTTATATAATCATCAAATCATGTTTTCATCTTAATGGGTGACATAACCTGAACCACACCTTTCTTAAAGTGTCCAAGTACAATATTTGACCATCATCAACATGTAAATGGCCTCCACAAATCGTAGCATCAGGAGACATATGACTTCATTTCAAACTCAATAGAGAGTTTCACCATAGAGTGTTTCATGAATCTGAACATTACATTGATACGGTTAAATGTTTTGATATTCTCATGAATGGATTGACTGAATAAGTATTCTGCAAAACAAAATGCAATCAACAACAAGTTTTGAAATGAAAAATATATTTGCAAAATTCTGAAATTTTTCCTGAAAATAAAGTCATTGTAAAGAGAACATGTATTTAAAGATCAGGTGTACTCTAACCGCCCTAACAGAAATCATAATTCATAATTCTATTGCAGCAAGATTCTTTGTCCCAAAATGACTTAATAATTCAAAGCAGCAAAATCTTCTTTACCATCAAAATCTTAAACAACCCAAGATCTCTTTGACCATCAAAGTATTCCACGACCCAAGATCTTGTTGACCATCAAAATCTTGCACAACCCGAGGACCTTTATACCATCAAAATCTTGCAAAACCCAAAATTTCTTTAACCATCAAAATCTTCCACAACAAAGATCCTCTATACTATCAAAATATTCCACATTACAAGATTTCTTTTACCATCAAAATCTTCTACAACCCAAGATCTGTTTTACGATCAACATATTCCAAAACCCAAGTTCCTTTATGCCATTCAAACCTTACACAACCCAGGATTCTTTAATCTTTAATTACAGAAGGCTTACAATTAATCTAAAGGCAAGCTTGGTGGAGAAAACAATAATTAAAAAAATTATAATTAAATCTCGTATTAATATATCCAAAAACGAAATAGTAAAAAAAGTATAAATTATGATTGAAAACTTCTAACACAGCCCTTCTATTTGAGGTTCCAATTGTAGAGAAGGGATGACTGCAATACATTTTGTAAAGTCTATACACAAAGAAGGTTAAAAACAACAGGGGAATCATTAACTAAAATATTCCCTTGAACAAGAGATAATGATCTAAACTGAAATAAACCTGACAATGTTCTTGATGTTCTATTTTGAGCACCTATCGTGTGACACATAATGACTGAGATAATTTTGGCTATGTACAAAAAGGTGAAAACAGACAAAAACAGCGAAAAACATGTGATCTGAAACGGACTATTTGGAGGAGCCATTGAGAGTGACGTTGTGACTGCGGTAGACGTTGGGTAGAGTATACACAGAGAAGGTGAAGGCTGGGGTGAAGGACAAGGCAGAGATACTTCGCTCCATCTTGGGTCGCTGTGTCTTCCTCTTGTGTAGGGGACTTCCCTTCACGAAGTTGTTGAAGAAGTTGGTCAGCTTTGTAGGGGAGTTGCTCCTCTTTGATCTCTGGCTGTCACTCTGAAGTGACACAAGCATTAACAATCTTATAGAGAAACTTTTTGAATTTCATGACCTTTCTTTGAGGATTCATGTTCAAATACCATTAAACTTTAAGATGATTTCCAATGGAAAATCGTAAATAGCTGTCTGTCTGTCTGTCTGTTAGGGGTGTACCGTATATTTCAATGTATAAGGCGAGTTTTTTATGCCAGAAATTAGGGGGTCGCCCAATACACAAGGTCAAAAACTAGAGGCCAAGTGAGGGGTATCTGCCAACTCAACAAGTCAAGCGGTAGGTGATTTCGTAGGAGGATATTTCGGTGATTTCGTAGGAGGATTGGACGGTGGTTTCGTAGAAGTAGATTTTATGTTAGAGGATGGTTGAGCATTGGCAATGTATATTTGTGTTGGTTGTTTTTATAAATAAAAATCAAATGGTAAGTATGATGTTAAATAATGATCAACATTTACTAGCAACGACTGGAAGATGATTAAATTAATTAATCGACTTACGCAATCAGTGCCTAATTGATATTTAGTGGCAATTGTTCTCTATATAAGTGATTGTTTATTCAGAATCAATTGTAACAGTGTTGTTTCCTTTTCAGAGGATGTTAATCACTTAGTAGGCGCTTTCGAAGCGAGGTTATCTTTCGATCGTACCACTGAAATTACAATAACATACATAAAAGATTATTCAAGAATCTATATAATAATATCACTCCTACGAAATCACCCGCTGTGGGTGAATAGATATAGGCCTTCGATGAAATTATACCATTATATGTGTATCAATAATTGAAGCTATCAGACGTCAGTTGTGTCATCTTTTGGCTCTTTTGTTTTGATTACAGCAGTGGTTTAATTTCTGGTTTAACATCAAAATCTATGAATCACTATAACAGTGAACACAGTATCATTGAAATGATACTTTTTCAGAAATTTTAAAGGGGCAGTAGCACGTTTTTTTATCATTTTATATTTTTAAATTTTCACTGATTATTGTAAGTTAATGCTAAATGTATTATTTTGACAGTGTCGACAATCTCATTACACTAGCCAATCATCCATAGTCAAACGACAAAGTATGAAGATTCACATAAAATCCACTGGCGGCCATTTTGTTTGAACACGGAAAAGAAAGAGGAATCGCATGGCTAAACTTTACATTATATATTTGAATTATAACTGCTCCATTTTGTTGAAATACGTTGTCTTTCAATTGGAACCATTAATTTTCATTTTCCTGACATCACTTTAAATTCCCCCTAAAAACATGCTACTGTCCCTTTAAGAAAGAACAGATCTTTTACTGTATGCCACCTGGACTTTCTCTTCCAGAGTTTAGGATTTCTTGAACAACAACGTATACTATTATACTGAGTAGTTTATCTGATCTTTTGTATTTTAAGACTTAAGTGTACTGTACGGACGAAAGTAAAGATATCAACTTCGGAATGAAAACAGCAAGCATAATAGCCTTTTACACATAATACCAGAAGATAAGAAGGTTTTGATAACGAGTTCGTATGGTAACTCTTTAATTACTTTATCAAGCCACTTGAACTGAAAATAATAACTTAATCAGAACATATAGGAAACAATTAAAAATAAAAAATGCACATAAAAGACAACGCTCTGCCAGAAACCCGTCTAGTTCTTCTGCTTCTGTTTGTCATGTTGATCTTACGTTTTTTATATTTGTTTATCATATCAAAGCATAATTTGATCTATGTTCAAAAAATATTTCAGAATTCGACTTCAACGCATAATTGACATAAGACATAGTCCACAGGTGACAAATGACGCCGTTTCAAAGATTATTCAAGGCTTATTTGCCAATGTTCAGTTCAGAACGATACAGCTCTAGACCTTGCTGGCTTGCTAGCATCAGTTGAGTTGGCATCATGAAGGTTGAAGGACAGGAAACAAGTGTTTGCCACTAACATGGCAATGTCCCCCGCCGCTTATGCTGAGTTATTATAATTTGGTAGACAGCATGCTCTCTATACATATTAAATGAATATTAATATAAAGTAGATATAGTTATAATGACTGAAATATCTTCTAGCACACATTCCACAAGAGCTGTGGTGATTTGAAAATGTGTAACCGTTCATGAGATATCACATTAACAAGAGATTCAAAGGTGGTAAAAGTCCCATAGTGACCTTGAATAAAAGGTTAAGGTCACAATAATCACTTGGTGTCTGCATAATCCGGTCATGTAGACTGACGCCAAATTTGAAGACTCTGAGTGAAATGGTTCATGAGATATCGCGTTTACAAGAGCTTCAAAAGCGGTCAAAGTGCCAAAGTGACCTTGAAAATAAGGTCATGGTCACCGTTATTGACTGGTGTCTGCATATTCCCATCATGTAAACTGACACAAAATTTGAAGACTCAGAGTGAATGGTTCATGAGATATCAACAAGAGCTTCAAAAGCGGTCAAAGTGCCGTAGTGACCTTGAAAATAAGGTAAAGGTTACCATTATCAAGTGGTGTCTGCATATTCCCGTCATGTAGACTGACACCTAATCTGAAGACTCTGAGTAAAATGATTCATGAGATATCGCGTTAACAAGAATCCGGACGTACGTACGGACGTACGGACTGACGCCGCTGAATTCATAGTCTCCCGTTCCGCGTTGCGGCGGGGGACAAAAATTCAAAAAAAAAGTAGTTCAGTGAATGGTCAACCTTGTCTGTACCCACCTGGTGAACGCTGTGATTGGACGAGTCCGAGTCGGGCAGTGTTGAGAGAAGATCCTTCAAGGTGAAGGTCGGGTAGTCGTCACTATCTTCCTCGTCGGCCAGGTACACGGTGAATGTGTCGTGCACGCTTGATTCTGTACACAGTTAAATGGAAATTCTTTAGATTTTATTCATTTTTAAAATTCTCCACAATGTATTCCTCCATTCTATTTTACTTGCTTACCTCAGCCTTGATGCCTCTCAACAATCTCATTAAAATAAGATCATAGCTCGTTTTTACGCAGATAATAAATCTAACAAGGCCCGGTGACTCCTAAGAAATCGGGCAGGTTATGGGAGGAAGTCTATTGATTTGAGGCTATATAATTATTTATACTTATCGTTAGTGTATTTTCCCCAAAGAAGGTCGGTATATTGATAAGAAATGCCATCATGATGCATACGAAGTGTATGCATACAATGTAAATCTTCAATCTTCTTGAAACATGATAGCTTTGTTAATCCTTGGCATGCAACATGGACCTTGCAACTTTTAACTAAGTATCACTGCAATATTCAGGTTATTATTTTCATTACTGTATCATGATGATTCCTACAAACATATTCTGTGTACACAACTCACTTCGAGCCTCCCGCCGCCTCTTTGACGAACCCGTCTTCTTTTGACCGCGGATAATGGGAGAGAATTTCTCTGCAGTTGATGCTTTGGCGTGTCTTGGGATTCCACTTCTACTCTTGGCTGTGCCTTTATTTGTCATTCGTGTCTTTGGAAAGGCAGTCTTTGGAGACCCAGTAATAGTGTACTTCTCTGCAGCGAGCCGAAGGTCCATTCTCGGCAGGGGAATAATGGACTGGTTGCTGTTTGGAATAATAGTTAAACATCTTCGTTTATGCACGGCTTTGGACATGTATTGATGGCACAAGGTGTAGGACATGAAAGATTGTTTGTTAAAATATTCCGCAAAAGAGTAATGGAGCGTGCTGTCCAAGTTAAGCACTCTGCTTTAGAAACTAAATCTTCATAATGTTTTCATTTATCTCTCTATTGTTTTACATCTACACAATCATAGATTTGGTTTTAATTCAAAATGCAAAAATATAACATTGCTCTCATTATAAGTTTATATTTGATGAAAAGACTGACTTAAAATGGTAATATGACGATTCACAAACTAAGTGCTCCATCTGTAAAATCACTGTACATGAATTTCATATATTTTTTCTATCCCAGTTTAAGGGACTACGTCAATATTGTCAACCAATTATTCAATTTAATTTTAAGAATAATATTTATGATAAAAAACATTGTCACCTAAATGTCAGTTGCAAAATACATAAGAATAATATTAGAATCTGTGTAGAAGAACTGTAATCAATAGTATCATTGTATCTACATGTTCATGATATACAATTATGTACTATTATGTATGTATATTATGTATAATTATCATATTATATTATTAATTATAAATATATAACTTACTAATGATGAGTATGATATCAAATCAAACCTTGAACCAAGTACATTTAAACACACCCATGACAGCGTAAAATACATTTTGTTTTAGATCGTATTTTCGAACAATCGTTGACAGCTTACCTTCATTATAAAGTATTCGTTTCATTATAATACCAACAATGTGAGAGTGTGCTTTTGCTTTGACTTTTTTCACCTTAAACAGATGTCTCCCCTGTCGCATCTGTTCAATGTATCCAACAATCAATATATCCAATAAACTTCAAAAGGCATAACCTCGAAATCAAGTGGTGATTGGTATAAAGAAGACCAGAATTGTGCCCAGGAAGCAAACATCACATTGTTGCCATAGATAAAAAGAGAGAAAAGGTACTCAACCAACAAAAAGGGCTACATGAAATATGGTAGGTAGTATTACAACATTGCACATTTGGTGATGATTGGCCCAATAGCTCGTGAGTTCTGCTCCCAAACCCATTGCAACGCCTACGCCACCGTCTAAACCCAGACAGGACAGTTCTCCCGACTCTCAGGGGAAATATATAACAAGACACTTATTCTCTCTTGACCACCATTGCAGCATTTGAACAGAACATACGAAGCAGCTTTGCTCAAAATTAAAATCAAAATTTCAAATGGGCCTGTTAACGCAAATAGAATGAAAATTCGTGATATAAATTATTTAAGAAACGGTCTTATAATCTTGGTGTTTAAGACATTTTTTTCAATAAAGATACAACAAACCTGGTTTTCTGCATGATTCCCCTCTTAATCCAGCCAAGTCTCCTCTCCACGCCCGACACGTAGGATGCGTCACTTGGAACACAGGTGAGCATGTTGTCCGAGCTGCGGGCGAGCACAGAGCGCTGTGTGCGGAGCAAGGGGAGACGACCCCCAGCCCTGGGCAGCGCCTTCATCGGGTCGGTCGACTTGAGCTCTGTTATACATTGAATCTTAAATCAGACCAGTTAACTTTCATATTGAGTGTTTTTGATAAAAATTCACCTGAACTCTACATACATGTATGTTATTTGAGTTCTGCTCCACAAAGGTCATGTTTTGTACCTTTTCACTGGACAATCAGACCAGTAAACGTTGACACCTAACTGTTTTTACACTCTTAACCAGAACCTGATTCGTCAAATGGTTAGCTGCATATCATATCTGAAGTCTGCTGCCTATATGTCATTTCAAGTCACACTCCACAGGTGCCAATCAGCGACATGGCTGGGGAGCCATCGTTATAATTTAGTCTTAGTTTGTGATTAGTTCAATATAAGAACATGATCGATCATACTTAACATAACTACCATAATTCACACATAACAACTATATACTTGCTCAGATAAGAAACGCCGCGAGTGTAACATTTGATCAGTTTAGTCTGATAGCCAGAGTATAATAAGTTTATTTAGGAAGAGCATATACACGATGATACCAAATCAAGATCTCAAGTACTTAAATTTTGGACTACAATTCTCAAATTTCGTCTTGGCTATTCAAAAGCATCTCAAACTCGTTAATGAAGCTTGATTAACGATATAAGAGATTTCAAAATAACGACAAACCTTTATCAACAGACGGTCCACGGAGGCTCAGGGAAAGTAAACTCTTCTGTGTTCTAGGACAATTCTTTGAGGGAATAGATGCCACCCTACTTCGGGCTCTCGTCTGTGAGGTGATCTGTTCAGGTGTGAGGGAATTATCAGGTGTTTTCCGGACTTCATCAACTAAGGGCAGGCTTGAACACTCCTGACCCAAATCCTGAATATCAACGAGAGTTATTGGACTTGGAGACACAAAGCTCTCAAATTTTTGAGGATCAATGCTGGCTTGCGTTCCATTTGAAGACAAGCTGCTCTTGCTTGAATCTGTGTTGGCCTCCGTACTCTCAGGAAACTGTGTATCTTCTGCCCAATCTGATTGGTCAAACACTGGCTCGAACTCTAGCTCAGTCATTGATTCAGAATGTTCCTGTTCCTCATCCTTTGGCAGTTCTCTTGGAGTTGGCCCCCGGCTCTCGTTCCGTGATATCTGTCTGCTCTTCCTACCAATGGATTTGGGTGCATGTTTCCTGCTTGGCTTTGACCTCTTGGATTCTCTGCCATCAGTTGCTGCACTTTCATCTGAGGTACTGCTTGATGTTTTCATTGTGTGTTGGCGGATCTTCATCTGAGCCCGTTTGCGTTTCTTTGGCTTTCGTCTTTTCCATCTGTTGTAACGCTTATCCACAATGGGAACGTAACAGAAATACCGACCAATGGGTTTAGGCAGATCTGAGAAAAAGAGAGAATATGCTGCAGTCCGTATGATTTCCTTCACATAATTGAAAACCATGCAAAATACTCAAGATATATGCAGATAACATTAACCGAAATAACACAAAGTAAGGAAAGATATTTGCTTCCGCTAAAAAACTTACCTGGGTATGTTTGGTTTTGCACATTCCTACTGAGTCGTCCTTCACAGATCTTTCTAAAGAAGTTAGCATCATGTTCCTCCTCGCGGATTTGCTCCTCTTCCTCTTCTTCGTTCTCCTCTTCCTCGTCCTCTTCCTCTTCATCATAAAATTGCAGATCAATCTGTCTCCTGTCCGGGTTATAGGAATCAATCTGGTTATATGATTCGCAACCCTCTTCTTCGTGATCATAGACAGTTTCAGTTGGAACATCTACCTTAAGAGTTTGAACCTCCAAACTGGCATTAAACGCTGATTCATCTTTGCTAATATCTGAATGATATTTCTGCTTGATGTCCCTGCAAATTGATCTCCGTACACCCTTTGCAATAAACCCAGTTGCTGCTTTCTTTCCTTTGACCTCCAATGTTGGGAACTGATCTACTGCAGATGTGTTACAGTCAATTTGACTCTTGAAGGTTGATGGTCTCACATCACCTTTACTAACTGATCTTGTAGAAGACCTACTGTATGATAGATTAGCATTGCTGACACTATAGCACTTCAAATTGCTTTGTCGGCGTTCAGGGCTACATCTGCCTTCTATGACATCATATGAATTCGAAGTTTGACTGCAACAACAGGAAGCAGAAGTGTTGGTCGTGGGGCAGCACGTTCTACCATTGTCCACGAAGTGTTCCTCATCCTGTTGCTGTGGATGTGCCGCACAGTTACACTGAGACCCACCTAACTCTCGTATGTCGTTTGCTGTCAGCGAACAGGCTATTTGGACTGTTGCCATCCCAGGTGAATCAGCATGGTAGTGATTATCATCTTCCTCGTGGAGTTCATAAAAGACATCATCAGAAGTATCACAATGAAACCGCATCCTGAACTCAAATGCTGATGTTGCTGCCCGCTTTCCCTCCCTGGAGTGAACAGATAGACGTGAAGTCTTGCCATGGTGAGAAACCCGAGATAAATCCCGACCCACATATTCAGTTTCACGACTCTCAAGGTCCAAGCTGCCTGGTGGACAGCTATCAGTGCGGACATCTACATCGTGACACCAGATGTCTCCACATGTCATGACGTTGAGACCGATCTGTGTATCTGTAAGTACAATTTACAATTATTGTGCTTGTGTTCAAAACTTAAAGTATTATGTTCTAAAAATATTAAATAATATTGCTAGAGTTAGTTATTTGTTGTTGGTGGATCTAGTAGGACTTTGTAGTAATAACATCAATTGACTTTTAAAATTTGATATCAGGCGGCAGACTGATGTCTTTGTCTTCGTATTTTGAGCCGTTGCATAACACAAAGCCAAAGAATTTGTACATATGATTTCCACGATATATACAGTAAGGTTTATTTTCACATTACTTTCATATATATTTCCTATATTGGGTTAATAGGCAGATATTTTTTTCGACACAGTTTGTAATTTGTACACGAAAACAGAGATCACGCTTACCTGAATAATATTGTCTACACGGGGCCAAGGGGGCATCGTGTTTACTTCCGGGTTGGCACTTTATCCTCTCGTGACCTCCACAGAATCCCTTGAGGTCCTCTCTAGTCAAGGCCATTCCGTCCATTGAGCCAGCCCGACTGTTGCCAGCCCTCCATGGGCCTGATATCGTGTCCGGGGTTTGGGTCATGGGTCGGGTGTCTGGGGTTCGACTTCGGGACCTTGGGTCTGGGCTCATACATTCTTTGCTCCAGTACCTCGGGAACAGCGCTCGAGATATCTCATCTATATGAAGCAAAAATTGCGGATATATTTAGTAAGCTCGGGTTTATCATATTGAAATGAATGTTAGTGATTTCTTTTATGATTTACGTAATTGCAAACATGATTTCAACGCTTCATCATGATTAAAATAAACTTTGACAGGTATCTATACATTTAAGATTTACGTTTAAGAAGATGCATACAATGTCACGATGGTGAAAACAAAATCATGAGATAGATCGATTGATTTTAAAATATATGAAAACCATATTGATGTTAGGTTAAAAAAACATTTAAGATAGAATTATGTGCAGTATTGCAATGTTTACATTTGAAATCAAACTTGTTACATATAACCCTGTAGGGTGGTTGATAGAATCGAAAGAACAAATATTTTGAAGCAAGCGCACTTAAAATACTTCCAAGAATCCTGATATATTTTAGTGAAGCATTCGTAAAAGGTAACGACAGTGAGACATCAGTCTACCTTTTGAATACTTTCTTCCAATTGGCTTCTTCCTCTCCTTCACCGTCTCCCCCTTTCTGGCTCCTCTCACTCTGGACGCCGTCAGGATGGATTCGAACCACTCATGGGCGTAGTGGGCTGACATTCGGTTCTCACAGCGGAAACAGTCGAACGATTTGTTTACTATCCTGCCTGGCTTGTAGTCCTGTATTTCAAACAAATTGACTTTAAACTATCATACTATTAATTATGACTGGGTAGATTATATCAGAATTTATAGGAAATGTTTTATACGATTATCTTTTTTTCCGAATTCTTAATGAATGCGGTACGTTGTCCCCATACGTTCAAGATTCAACAATGATTTTTGATATTTTTTTTTCTTCAAATTTGATCTTTGAACTAATAATTTTTCGATCAAGCATTATCATCAACATAATGCCGGGGGATATCCTGATTAAAAGTTATCTTATGGAATCATGCTCCTTGAATTTCGTTTGCAACACAAATAACTTAAAGGGACAGTCGCACGTTTTTTTTATAGTTTTATATTTTTAATATTTCACTGATAATTGTAAGTTAATGCAAAATGTATTATTTTACAGTGTCAAGAATCTCATTACACAAGCCAATCATCCATAGTCAGAGGACAAAGTATGAAGATTCACATAAAATCCATTGGCGACCATTTTGTGTGAACACCTTTAGTTCATTTTGTGCAAGAAAAAGGAAACGCATGGCTAAACTTTACGTTATATATTTGAAATAATAATGCTTCATTTAGTTTAAATACATTGTTTTTTAATTGGAACCATTAATTTTCATTTTCCTGACATCACCTTATATTCCCCAGAAAAACTTGCTACTGCCCCTTTAAGAACACCTCGAATTTCATTATTGTGACATTCTATAGTTCATATAATGAATTATCAATATGATGCTAAATATAACGACATTTGGTGCCCTAAACCATTATTGTTGACTTAACATAAAAATAAAATCGAGAAATTATTTGTCAAAATCAAGATACATAGTGTGAATCAAGACATGAAAACGCATCAAACTGAAGCAAGGTAGAATGAGGAGATTATCATCCCGCTAACGCACTTCTTGCCTTGAGATAGAAGTTGCTACCCACCTTCCCCTTGGGTGGTTGCTGCTCTGTGGGGTAAGGGAGACCCAGACCACCGATATTGAGGGACCTTATTGGCACAACTTTCCGACTTCTCCGGAGGGGTGGCGATGTAGTTTGACTTTGGTGCTCGGCCGATACTGCTTTAGTGGGGCGCTCCATTAATAGCTATAATATAAATTTATCAATCATAATAATAGTTATGAAACATATTAGATGTATTTTTTTAATATAAAATAAAGTAAAACAAAGTATATAAACAGTGAACTTCTTTATTGCAAAAAATCTTGATAGCATCTTAAATGTTAATAAAATAAGTACTGTTGAAATGTATATTATTAGTTTAAAACGCAATCGATAACGTTATTTGAGAAATATTTTTTTAAGTTCTCTCTGTTTTTAAGAAATTCTGAAATTCAAACATAACCAAACTAATCAGGACTTCACACAAGTACCGATGTGTCGCTGAGATTTCACTTTGGTAATGACATTCGTAAAGAATTATGGGTTTTTATGATCCCTCTATATTTAGGTTTATATAGGGTCCTTTATTTTGGAAATTTCACCAAAGTAACCAACTATACAATGCATACACCAATATATCCTGAAGATTAAATTTTGAAGGGGATCATTTATAAAGAATTTTGGTCTTTATGTTCCATTTTCAAGAAAAGGGAAATAATAATGATTTAACCAAATTATCGGGACCTTATACATATTCAATTACATGTATGTCCTTGAGATTCCATTTCCTTTTAAATATGCATGCGTAATTTATTTTGTCTGAAATATTATCAATTTATTTGAAAGTTGGTTGAAGTTCTTTATATCATTTTTTTTAAGATACTTTACCCAGTAACCCTTTTTTATAATTTTAAATATTCTAAATTAAGTTGAATGCTTCAATTGATAATTAAGAACAACCTCACAAATGAGACTAAACGGACAATACACTGTTATAGAACTCACGGGTTGCTTCCAGTCAGTCACGTTGCTGTCGCTATGGACGGGGTTCCTGCCGGTAACGCTGAGACAGTGGTACCCCTCCTCCTCCCCCTCCCCCCATTCCCCTTCACTCTCCGTCAGCGTCCCCTCACTCAGGGGGGACGGGTACATGTATTCACGGGCCAGGCTCATGGGCGTCTAAGTGTAGAAAAAAAAAAAAAAATTTTTTATTCATGCATTTTAATTTTCTTTATTACACAAATCGATGTCCTTGATCTTAGAGATAACTGTATCTATTTTGCGCATGACATGTCACCTTGACTTGACTTAACATTTGTCACATCCACAATCTGCAGAGGCTAAAGTAGATAAACGTATATGATATTATGGAAAAAGAAAAAAAATATCACATATATATATCACATAAATCAACAAATAAACGTCGAACACAGTAAGGGCACATAGTCGTTATCCAAACTAGTATTAATCAAAAACCTCTCAAAAAATATATATCAACATTCGCTAGGGGTGACTTAGTCTAACACTCAGATTGAAGATAAGTACAATGAAATAAAAAAAAGGCCTCTTAAAAATCAATTCTTTGTTTGTAGTTAACTACAAAAATCTATAGTGTCAGATGCTCCATTTTCACATCAATATAATAATTTTTTTAGAGAAATATTCTATCTCAGAAACTGAAATAATTAATCAAAATTAATTGAAATTATCAAAACAATATTAATATCCTAAGACCCAATATCTGTTACCTCTCCGAGTCTGGGGGAGCACGTGGGGGTGCCTGGGCTGGCAAAGAAACTGATGAGTTCCCTGTGGGTTCGTTTCTTGAATATGGTGGTCCCCCGGAGGTTGGTGGAGGGGGAGAGGGCCCCCTGTCTGGTCGTCGTGTCGTGTATGGAGGCTCGACGACATGCAAACCCCTAGAACAATATTTTTTAATAAATCGTAACATTTGCTTAGGATATCCTGAAAACAAAAACAGAGTACTGAACACGATAATCACAACTGTAAAGTACAACCTATTCAAAACAAAACAATATGGAATAACACCAAATTTAAACTTCATTAAAAATTACATTAAGAAAACATACAATATTGATAAGTATAATGCTTTCTCAACATGCAGTTACTCAAAATTTATGAAATTTTGGTCAACCTGCCACTTGCTGTTTAATGACTAACAAAACTCTCTTCGCATATACCTTTGTTTTCACTTAGTTATGAAAAAAAAAACAAGTTTGGAAGTTCATACCTTTTCCTATGTTACCAATTCTATCAAGTTGTCCATATCAAACTATCAAGTTGTCCATATCAAATTGTATACTGTATCCTGTTACTACTATCATGTTGTATGTTAACGAAAATCGCATGTAACCATATGTACCACAAAAAAAAATTATTTAAAAAAAAAATTTAAATAAATTAATAATTATTTTGATGTGTAATTAGGTTTCTTATGATGGTTTAACTATCACCTGAATCTCCTAAGTCAGAGTATCTACTTCTTATATTCTTATGTTCATACTTTGTTCTCTTTTTTCTTTTTTTTTCATCATTTGTTTGTGGGTACATGCACATTTCAGTTCAAGATACATGGAAGGTGACATTTCACATAGCATTTCAGAATATCTTGATTTGCCATTTCTTATGACTCAGAAATGATATTACGTATGGGGCCGTTACATTCGTGGTATATCTGTTTAGACCCGCTAAATTGCGTTTAGGCATTGCATAGTACTTACATAGGCCTAATGTGCTTTGTGTAATAGGAGATTTCATATACGACAAAAAAATCATGTTCCCATGACGAAGAATATACACAACATATAATAGTCATTATTATGTAATCGAAAAACTTTAACCAATCTCCGAAATGTACATACATGCTTGTCAAAATGAGGAACTGTAATGTTATTGATACAGATACGAAAGTAAACGGAATTGATACTATTCGTTGAGTTTTTAAATGATTCCTATAATTAGTGAAATGAAAAAAAAAATTATATATTATTCAATCCTTATATTTCAACCTCCTCCCAATGTATTTTGAAAACATATAAAGAATTGTTATGAATTTTCAAATTACTTTTGTAAAATGTTCATTAAAATGATAGATTTGAAATGATAGATAAAAACCTTAATATAAGTCTTCTAGTAAATGAACAATGTGTTTATGCATGTTTACAAAGTATCAATTACTCTCTAAGTAACCCGATGCTGAGTTAAACAATAGCAAACGTAGTCTAATTCCTGCAAAGCATTCCGTATTATAATTATTATGCTATTAATAATCAAAATTATTTGCAAACGTGGGAAATGTTTTAATTATGTGCATGTAAATGTTTCCAATGATAAAACTTTGGTTAATTAAAGGGGCGGTCCTATCAAAATAAACGGAAATTTAAGGAAAAAACGAAATTCGAGAAGACGCAGATGCATTCTATTCTTTGTCATTTTTTAAAAACTAGAACAACTGAAATGTTACCCTATATGCCTATATGAAAATAAGTGAGAAACAATCCCGTATCGATCATATATAAGTATAAATAAGGAGGTACTCTTGATTTTGTTTCCACAAAGTAATATCCTGATAGTATTGTGTTGGTTTAAAATTTGCCTAAAACAAACTATTAAAAGTTACAAAACAAGTGAAAGAGAATACAAATTCACATTCACATACCTTGCTGACTCGGTTCCTTGTCTGACAGAGGGGGGACTGAATCCCCCTGACCATGCGAGGGTGTCCTGTGTCCTCCTCTACCACCGACACGGGGGTGGGGCATGCGGCCCTCATGCCGATTTGAGCGGATCAGCTACCATTCTTCTACATTGGCTCCGTCGTCAACAAGCCTCCACTGATGGCAATGCATTGCGAATGCTGTCTGTGACGTCATTACAATTATGACGTCAAACGTGCACATGGGTCACTTAGAGTGACCTTTTGTGTCTATAAAAAATTTTATGGCAATTTTATAATACAATGTCATGTTTGAATCTTTATTTAAGATCATATAAGTATAGTAACTTTTTCCTGTTTTCAGGTCAACACAAATTTATGCATCGTTCATTTAAGACATAATATTATCATAAGTTTCGGTAGTTAAAAGTATGTTTTATTTGTCTTAGAAGATATTCTATCAAGATTTAATATGACCCTACTACATCCTATTTAGAGAGATGTTATGTAACAGTAAGTATCATGATTTCAAAGATAATTTGGTTATTTGAAGCGTTTGTAAAATCCTTATCATCGGGAGATAACTCTAAACTTTCACACCAACATTCTTCTCCGGAAGTTAAAAGTGGAAAGCGTCATGTTGCTAATGCCTGGTTGAAATAGGTTCACTTTGTAAGTTATTACCCAAGAATTTGTTCTAATTGTGCTTTCGTAAATGTTGGTCGTGAATCTATTTTCGTAGTCAGTCGAATTGTGTAATATCATGATTACTATCGTACGTCTACTGTACTGATAAACAAACACAATTTACTATTTTCAAAATTAATATCTACAAATAATTTCGAGCCTCTCGCTGTAAATTATTTTTTTACGAGACAAAGTATGCATTGAAATTTTGTTTACATGTCACAACATATACAATTTTATAGAAAAATGCATTATAATGTATATAGTTGCACAATGTTTGCTGTTCACTGTCACTTGCAGAGCTCTTGGACAGTTTGTTGCTGTCAATCATATCCTTCAAAGCAATTATCAAAAAATCTGGCAATTTTTTTCTGGTGATTTCTAATGTATGAAGACATCTGTTGCAGCACCATGGAGCATTACACTATTCTGGGGAGGATTGGAGAGGGGGCTCATGGCATCGTCCATAAAGCTAAACACATTGAGGTACGGTATATATACAGTCAAATAAGATGATATCATCTATAGACCTAGACGATCATGCTCGCCTTGGTACTAGCTCCCCTATGCTCCGCAGTTACTGGGAACGGAGGTTGACCGGAGATAGTCACGGCGAGCATACATCGTCTACTATAGACCCATCGCATCTGTAGACCAAACGTCGACCATCTTTCGAAGCATTTGCCTAAACGCCAGCTTCAGAATTGTCAGTTTTATGTCTAATACTGCCGATCCTTGAGTTTTGTATGCATGATCTGAGGCATAGAATGGTCCCTAACCTGAGCGCCACATAGTGATGCCAGTTGAATACTCGCCAGGGAGTTGAATTGGAAAAAATGAACGGACGGTGAAAAAATGCCATTGAACAGGGGACACAACAAGCGCCTTGATCAACCACGAGTGGATGGATATGCGTGCTATATAAATATTCATATAATAATCTCTAGCTTACTATGAGAGAAAGCAATAGTCCAATCAGAAAGTAACCGGCTAACAGTTGTCTGTAGGGGCGCTGATATCAGCGCAGAAAACTCAAGGGTCGGCAGCAAGGCATAAAACTAGCACTTCGGAAACTGGCGTTATAGGCCTTGCGTAGGAAGTTGGATGATGACTTGATTTTCATGATTTTTCATGATTTTTTATCATAAAAAACATATTTTTGCAGAGTGGGGAGGTAGTAGCATTGAAGAAAGTACCCTTGAGGAATCTGGATGACGGCATTCCAAACACAGCGCTCAGGTGAGGATGGGTAACATTATCCCCATTAGTTGCATGTAACCAGTGAGTATGTTCTGCGAAAGCTACCAAGTCATGACAGGCAGATCCAGACATTTATAAAGAGGGGTTCGTAGTGTTGTTCCTAGAGGGGTCCTTGGGAAATGTGCCAACCCTTTCAGCTTGGTGTCCCTTAACATTTTTAGATGTAGGATACTTTAACCATTGCAAAATGGCCCACCTGATAAATTGTCAAAATACCCTCCTCAGCTGATCACCTAGGAACAACACTAGAGTTTTGGTTTACCTATAATTTTTTTTAAAGTCTCAATGGTTGAAGCCCTGAACCCACCTCTGCAACTGCCACTCCACAAGCTGACTAATCACATCATCATGTTTAAAACACGATGGCATCAGCGGTGTAGAAACAATCATTCACTGATGTATACTTTCCCCTAGCTCTTGACACTGAATGCTTTTCTGGACACTTTGCAATTAGTCAGCTGAGCTTAGAACCAGAGTGGGCGGGTATTGCAGTGGTCAGTGCTTTCGGTATCAGGAGGTCCAGGGTTCGAATCTCTCCAGTGGTCAACAACATTATCTGCAGTATAGAACTGTTATACACAAGTAAGGTTTGGGTGCCATGCTATACTGAACTCCAACGCAACACCACCCTTGGTTCGCTAGTTCCAACCAATACTTGCAGGCTTCACAGTAATACATAACCATTAATAGTGTTCAGACTTTTTGCCTGCAATAAAACTAGCATCCATGATATAAGTTCTATACTCTTGAACATGGCGTTAAATCTCATGACATCACTTGCTTGACAACGACATTAGAATCTATGTCCAAATGTCGCTTACATAGAATAAAGAAGTTGTTCATCCATAAGAATTGTCCTTATTGATAGAAGTATTTTTTTGAAAATTTTTCATTTTAGGTATTTTGATAATTCATGTCGCCTCAGATTCTTTCATGTATTTTCAGGGAAATCAAGGCTTTACAGGAAATTGAAGATAACCCATATGTAAGTTATCAAGTTGATCATATAATTCCTTATATTTCTCCTTCACATGACCAATTTATGGTCTTTCAGGCAGTGTTCGAAATATGTTTAAGTTTCTACAAGCAAGCAGGGTTTGGGTTTTGAAAAATTTACCAGCCTTCCTTAACAATCGACAAGTGAAGACTGTTAATATCTCTGAAATCATACAAGCCAGCCACCTCTTCTCCAACATGCCAATTCCTATAGTAAGCAGTAATTGGCAGACGAGCATGACTTAATCTGATAATTTGTTGTATATATTTTATATATCTATATAATTGTGATTTAAAAAAAATTATTTATGCAATTTTTGTGTGAAAAAATGGAATCAGGCAATCTAAAAAAAATAAAGCTCTATGTTAGTGTATAGATCTCACCAGGCTCCATTGCTCGAGCCGTCAGTTTGATCTTTGACATCATTCAAATCCAGCCAATCAACAAGTGCATCCCGCAATCCAGTTACCAAAACTTTTGTGACAAACTCGCTATCTGACTTGACTTATAATGACCTCACTGGTAAGTCTGATGACTTGATTAACCCTTACGATGTGGGTATATATTTTGGCTCTACAAGCCCACGTGGCGGAATTGTTTTGTCCGGTGCCAGCCACCGTTATATCCTGATTGGCCGCTTCTTTATTTTTGTGCGCGGATATACATATGATACATGGAAATAAAGACAATTCTCTTCTCTATACGATGATGTAAACATTATAAAATTATCTCTAATGGTTCGTGAGATATAAATGACGCAAGGTGGGTACCCTCAATCATTTTGAGGTAAAAAATAAAATTTGCGGCACTTGTCGCAACGCTTGCCATTTCTGTGTTTTTGTGCGCGCATATACATATGATACATGGAAATAAAGACAATTCTTTCTTCTACACGATGATGTAAAAATTATAGATTTATCTCTAATGGTTCGTGAGATATGAATGCCGCAAGGTGGGTACCCTCAATCATTTTTAGCTCACCTTTACAAAGTAAATGTGAGCTTATGTCATGGCGCTTCGTCCGTCGTCCGTCTGTCTGTCCGTCCGTCCGTCTGTCCGTCCGTCCGTAAACTTTCACGAAAAAGACTACTCCTCCTAAACGAATTCAGATATCATTCTGAAATTGTAGTATGTTATACCCATGGTGATTCCTCACAGAAAGGTAGACGTTTCAGTTTTGAGAATCCAAGATGGCCGCCATGACAGCCATATTGAATTTTCAATTAGATTTCATGAAAAAGACTACTCCTTCTAAACGAATACAGATATCATTCTGAAATTGTAGTATCTTATACCCATGGTGATTCCTCACAGAAAGGTAGACATTTCAGTTTTGAGAATCCAAGATGGCCGCCATAACAGCCATATTGAATTTTCAATTAGATTTCATGAAAAAGACTACTCCTTCTAAATGAATACAGATATCATTCTGAAATTGTATTATGTTATACCCATGGTGATTCCTCACAGAAAGGTAGACGTTTCAGTTTTGAGAATCCAAGATGGCCGCCATGACAGCCATATTGAATTTTCAATTAGATTTCATGAAAAAGACTACTCCTCCTAAACGAATACAGATATCATTCTGAAATTGTAGTATGTTATACCTATGGTGATTCCGCACAGACAGGTAGACGTTTAAGTTTTGAGAATCCAATATGGCCGCCATGGCAACCATATTGAATTTTCAATTAGATTTCATGACAAAGACTATTTCTCCTAAACCAATCATTTTTATATTGTATGTTATACCTATAGTGATTCCGCACAGAAAGGTAGACGTTTCAGTTTTGAGAATCCAAGATGGCCGCAATAGCAGCCATATTGACTTTTCAGCTGCAGATGACAAATCATTATTATCAAATTTTAAGCTTTCATCAAGTGATCACTGGCACCATATAAATTCTCTAATTTGAACTTACTAATCATAATATTATCTTAAATATGGAATATTTAAGATTGTCGTGCAAGTTGCTCTATATTTTTAAGTGTTTCTAAAAAAAATTAAGATGAAAGACAAACATAATTGATTAATTTGTTTAAATTTTTTAATGGCAACTAGCTGCAAAAAACAAATCACATTAAACATGTTAAATTTTAAACAATGGTATCTCCTTTATATTCCTTTAAATACCACACATAAGGGGTCAACCAGAGTTCAGATATTCCACTATGCTGTCTAATACACATCCCAAGGCAGGCTGCTAGCATCACAGTGTCAGCTGCTAGTCTGTTGCATAATCAACCTGACCCAATTGATATGGTAGAGCATTATGCTATATGGCCATGGCCCATGTTATATCTCTGTGTGTTTGTATATGAATGTATTTCTGTTTGTATGAATGAAAGGTTGTTATATTACGCTGTAAGTGTGATTGTATGAATGAATGTATGTAGGTTTATACTCCATTGTTAATTCATCATTATTCGTGTAACATTATGTATGTAATGCAATGTATTTCTACAATGTTTTAATAGTTTTTTATGTTTAGTCTCTCATAACCTACACGGTGGTTCCTGTACTTTTATTCCATGTAAAAATGTTTTAAAGATGGACTGAAATGCTATATGGCAACTTTCAGGATTCGTGAAATAGTGATTACAATTTGACATTGACTCAACTTTAAATTACTGAAATCGACCTAGAAACGGCTTAATTACGACTGTATACATAACACTGCCTAATTAGGCCGGCGAACAGAATAAAACGCACTGAAGCGTGACTGCCTCGTGACGTGTTAGTAGGCGATGTGATACCCCGTTGTGTGCCCTCGTTATGCAAAACAACACAAGCTAACAGTACAGCTCAATGTTTAACCGTTGATTAAACACCCTAAACAACATCCCAACATCTCACACCTTCAATAAATCGGTAGTTTATTTATTCAACTGGCAATTTGTATTGATGAAAACGTAAGACCCTGATTAAAAACGAAGTTGTGCGCATAATGCTACAGCATGTAGGCCTAGATGGTCTCGCTTTGCGCAATGTTGCCATAAGACTGCACGTGAGAACCCGGATGTATATGTAAACAATTGCTCCCGTGTGAACTGTTTTATCTTCGTGCACAGTTGTTGGTTGTTATTGAATATTACTTTAGTAGCACAGCAGAAAGGATGTAATTATACAATACTATTTTATTTTTACATTTAAACCATTTTTTAAGAATTGCCTTTGACTTCATTTTGTAACAGGATAAAAAATATATACGTTTTTCTTAGTTATTTCATTTAGTGATGGACAAGTTACAATTCTCAATGAAAGACATGTATTGGATGATCACTGATGTCTTGTTTAAAACATTATTTTAATAGGGCATTTCACTGAAAATCTTAATGTTTTCACTCTTGAACATAGAGGTGATATTTTCCACAACAATACCCGATACATGGCCAAACAGAATGAAGATTTATTAAATGAACCTTATCCAAGATAATTATCAGATAGAGCAAAAACGGTATTCCTAATTTCAGGTTAATAGGTTATAACTTACCAATCGGAGAAAAAAGGGATGTTAAGGAATACAAATGCTATTTGATGTTACCTAATTAGCTGATGTCATAAAATAGCCAGGTGTTGATGATTGTGCATTATATAACCTACCTGCTATAGTCATCATTATATAATAATAATATTATCATCTAATTAGGAAACAGACAGGAAATACGATAGACAGTAAAGTAATTGTGTAATAAGTGAGTATCTGATCTAAAGAAAGTAAGTAACACCTGCAGACCAATGTCATTGTTTATTCAACCTTTTTACACAACGTTCAAATGTAAATGTGAGCATTGTATATTCGGATTATTACCATAAATCAGCCCAATACTTTGTGCCATGTTTTATATTTTACTAATCTCCCGTTTCTCTGCATGCCAAACTGTTCATTCAGTGAAAATGCGAACTCGAAGCAGAAAATCGGTGTAGTGATCGGAACACGTGAGTTCGATGTAGATTGTCACATTGCTCTGTTTGACTTAACACAGCGGGTCAATTTGGCGTGAAACCATCAATATGATGGGAATTTGTCTACGGAGACTTCATCAGGCGATATTCTAGGACAGTTGACAGCAACACAATGATATAGCATACTGTTAATCCCTTTGAAAAGGCAGAACTGCGGATTTCGCCTATCATTTTCCATATAAGCAGACGAACGCTTCGCCTACTGCCACGTCACTTCCGGTATCCCTTGCCCGTGGCCTCTCAGCCTTGTTTTGGTTTGTCGCTGGACGGCGACAAGCAGACGCCTTGTTACGCAATGTTTACTTAGCTGTAGCTTCATTGAGAAACTGTGTATCGTTGCTGTTTTGGCCTAATATTTATGTTATATAGTTATTTGACCAATATCTTTCGAAAAATAAATTTAAAAAAGGTTATACAGCGGCTCTTTAAATATATTGACTATGTACAGGAAGTGAGACTTTAATAAACATCATCTCTCTCTCTCTCTCTCTCTGTATGCAATAAAAGTTATGGACTTGTATTCTCATGACAGTGATATGTTCTTTCTAAGAATAACAACAAATAATAACAGCTCTCTCTCTCATGATAAGTTGATGTGGAATAAATATGCAGATGAAAATCGAAAAGGGTTTAGTAAGAAAAGTAAGGAAATTTGATTTGTCATATCTCTCTGTTGATTTGACAATGCAAAAATGTTTACCATTATAGTACTGTATGAGTGTTACCGGTAAATAAATTGATACTTTAATGAAAGACATCTCATGGTCACTTGACATGTAAATATTACGTGAACAAAATAAACGTGTCTTATGCATTGCTGTGTTTATGACTTTCCTCTCAATCAGTCATTCATTTTCCTTGAAAAATCTGTACTCTTGGGATTCTCAATATCCCATGCAGCATAACCATCAGTGAAATAATCTTGAAATCATATTAATGATTCACTACAAAACAAATGTAAGTGGCCACCATCCTGTAAGTAATGAATGACATTTAAATGGATACACCTAAACCAATCAAGATATCATAATGAAATTAATACGGATGCCCACATAAAAGTAGCATTTTGAAGATTAAAAAGTACAAGATGGTCACCAATTCAGCCATAGATATACAAAAAAGTTATACAAAAACCTACTGCTTGTTAACTTATCATGATTATATCATTCGTGTATTAATGTTTGTTCAAGCTCTAGTCGTTTCCAAAAGAAGACTAGTATTTTAAAAGATAAAAAAATCATGATGGCAGCTATAATCAATTATATAAAAGATGGTTACATGTATAATTAAACCATTTTACCACATCATTCATTTTAAGGTGAGCTTCTGTACCCTCGGTACTTTTATTTAGAAAAGGTTTGATATTTTATATCCGGGAGCAGCCAAACCTGCTTGCAGTCAATTATAGCCTTATCCTGAAAGATACAAATTTCGCCAAGAGGGCTTACGTGCCATTTTATATTTGGCCCGTAAATATCACGCGCCCCGCATCGTAAGGGTTAATTGAGTCTGGTGAGATCTAGAAGCTAGTGAAGCAATATATATTTCAATTTCTTGAGAAATGGAATCATCTTGCTTAACTGAAGTAGATGGTACGTTAATTTTAGAACTTTGTTTACCTAAAGGAGTCATACAACTGCCATCTTTTTACTGCATTATGGAGCTAGTCGATATTGATTGATACACCTGTTCTCTTGCCCCCAGACTGTGAAGCTACGCGAGGTGTTCCCCCACGGGACGATGATCGTGCTGGTGTTTGAGTACATGCTCTCTGACCTCTCGGAGGTCATCCGCAACTGTGACAAGCCTCTCTCTGAGGCCCAAATTAAATCCTTCATGCTTATGCTGCTCAAGGGTGTGGCCTTCTGTCACGAAAACAACATCATGCATAGGGTAGGTACACTGTGAGCAATTCAGGGGCGGTATTTCTCAAACAAATAAGTCAAAACATAAGTTTATTTATCATGTAATGAAGGTTGTTATCGATGCAAAAAACCTATCTGACAAACTTGGTATCCAAATCTGATAAACATGGAAGTGAGGTCAAAACACAAACTATTTTCTCAAAACTCCATACGTATCATGCAATAGGCTCGTATAATACAAATTTTATTTCTTATAGATATCAATGATATTGAAACACACTTGGTAACTAATCTCTATTTACAGACTTAAGTTGTTTGATAAAAACCACCCCAGAGTTTTGAAATTCATGTTGATGCTTTATATTGAAAGTCAATGTAATGATTTTTCAGTACAAAGTTTTCATATTCCTGTTAAATGATAATGAATTGCAGGTCTAAAGTATTTTGTAATATTATATTTGCAAACTGTAATGACATGATAACCTACTTTACAAAAGTAGCCTTCAGGTTTCTTTGCTTGAGTTGTGTTTCCTGTTATTTGTTTTCTCAGAAAGATTTGTAACTGTTTGATCAAACAATCATAAAAAATAGTAACCTGATGCGATATGGTGAAATAAAACCAGTGACATATCTCTAGATATCAGCTAATTTGCATTTATCAATTTTTGCCTAGCAACCAATGTGTGCAAAGTTGACATATTTTGATGTCTGTGATTTCATTGATAAGTTCTGTTGAAAACTCCTTTTCTTCTTCACCAGGACTTGAAACCAGCCAATCTCCTGATAAGTTCAACAGGTCATCTAAAGATCGCAGACTTTGGACTGGCACGTGTGTTTGAGAACAAGACAGATCGACAGTACAGTCACCAAGTGGCAACTAGGTTTGTCTTATACATTGTGAAATGTCATCTTTTAGGATCTCCTGTTGTAAACTTGTTGAACACTTTAGGAACTGTTATTTCACTGTCTATCCTATCAGAAAGCAGTGTTGTTCCTAGACGAGGTCCCGGGGATATTTCCCCACTCTTTTGGCTTTGTGTCCCTTAAAATTTGGAGAAGTAGGATACTTCTAACATTGCAAAGGGAAAATTGGCTAGGAATTGGTTAAAATGACCCCCTTAGGTACTCACCTAGGAACAACACTGCGAAAGTATCTAGCAGAAGTTGAAATCTTACCAGTATTATAGTCATTTTGATAATTGAAAAACTTAAGCATGTCTTCAGTGGACTCCCAGATACCTACATGTGTAAGATTAAGGAAAAGCTTTTTGATTGTTCACTGTTGCAGGAGTTAGTAACTAAAACTAAGGTTTTATGAATATAAGATATAGATTTAAGTGTACCATTCAAAAAGTAACAATGATACCTTTGGTAATTGATACTGTAAGAGGATACAGCGGAAAATTTGGTTTAGGATATTTGAGTTAACTTGCTTGAACATTTATTGAGATTGGGTGTCAGATATTGACCTCATTTGAAAGACATCTAATTGTGGTTTAAAGATAATGTTATGTAATGACATTAAATAGGACTTTGATAGATTTGACTTTAGATATTTAAAACCAACATCAAACCCTTCACAATTATATTTGTTTAATACATAACATTACCTTTAAACCATAATCATTTATCAATCAATTGAAATATTAACTAAAAAATCTGACCATAAAACAACCCTATTCCTAGGATTCTTTTGAGTAGTATACTTTATGGATTATAACTATCATGATATGATACAGGTGGTACAGATCTCCGGAGCTTCTGTACGGTGCAAGGAAGTATGATGAGGGCGTTGATCTCTGGTAGGTTCCAGTTTTGTTTGCATTTTTTTTATTTCGGTCCTTGCATTTCCTCTTTATTCTGATCTAAATTTTGAAACCATGAAATTTGTTAGTACAAAAGTTTCAGAGATTGTTGTACTCTTGTGCGGTATTATTGATATAATGGTATATTGCAATACAGGAATAATGTGATACGAATCGGGTCACACTTTTGAAAATATCCATTATATCGAATGTTTTATATTTAGTTTTTTCACTCTAAAATTTTAAAAAACTACATATCAAAATAAAATTTGATTGACGGAAAGTTCTTTACAAAGTGTGAAGTTGTGTTGTGAAAATTGCTCAAATATGTATACAGATCATAAACAGTGATTAAACAAAATATTCCTTTTCAAAATGACCCATAGCTTTGCAATGAGGATAGTTCTTAGCGCTCATATAAGGACAACATAGCATCCAAATTCCTGAATTAAAGAAATACAAATATATTGCAATACAGAAAAGAGGAACAATACCCATCCTTACTTGTTTAAACTTGATGACATGCATGGGGTTTTGCGAAAATATTTCTTGTTTTGACCTTTATTTTGCATCTTAATAAGATTTTGAGGCAAATCGGATACCAAGTGTATCAGATAGCATTATTGCATTGCTAACACCCGCCATTATATGATAACTGAATTTCTATTTAAAGATTTTTATATATAAATAATATGTGGAAAAAGTCAAATCTTATGATTTTGCTGAAATATATTTTTCATCTTTATTTTCAGGGCTGTTGGCTGTATTTTTGGAGAACTGTTGAACAACTCCCCACTCTTTCCTGTATGTAGAAAAATCGTAATATTTAAGACTGCAATATCAAATACATCTTTATGCTTTTATTCTCTCTTGCTTGACCATGCTAGAAGACAATGTATTTTTTTCATTTGAATATGATAGTGGAATCATAAGTCAAGAATTCATAAATAATATATGAAACTTTACCATGATAATTAAAGGTTCATATGTAAACGACATAATTTTCATTTTAAAGATTTAATCTAAAAATATGAATTTTGACCAGATAATGTAGTCACTAAATGGGAAGTATATATTATGAATTGGCTATCTCCTAAAATCAAATTAAAAATTAAAAAAATTGTTATATATTAACTATTTTTTTTTTTTTTTTTTTTCCCAGGGAGAATCTGACATAGAGCAACTGGTGTATGTACTAAGAGTTCTGGGGACGCCTAACAACGACATATGGCCTGTAAGTTATTCTTGCTATTACAGCAGAGTTGAGAATTAATTTCTCTACAAAATCTTAGAAGTTCACTCAACATACTTAACATCTTCCTACGCAGAGCCTAAAAGGCCAGTTTCCAAACTGTCATTTTATGCCTTGCTGCATAGCCTTGAGTTTTCTGTGCTTGCTCTCTAGTCTGTAGGGGCACTATAGCAGCACAGAAAAGTTGAGTCTCTGCAGCAAGGCATAAAATGACAGTTTTGGAAACTGGCCTTTTAGGCTCTGCGTAGGAAGATGCATACTTAAGAGTTTTCTCCAATGTATGAATGTTTGCTTCACTTTTTGCTGAAAATTGGCTCTTACGGTCCATAACAATAATTCACCACTTTCACCTTCGTAGCCTACTAGGTCTGATGCGTTCTTGATAATCCAGCGCTTTTGTTCCGATAAATCTTCACTACAGCCTGGAAAAGTTAAAGGGTGTTTATCCTGAACCCAAATACCTACTGCCGTGTCCATGCTATCCAATCAGAAATGAAACGCCGACACCAAGTGTGTAAACAACTCAACTGTTCTTGACATCAAGTGATCTCATTGGTTGTTACCTCATACAACTCAAATAACTTTAAATCCTAAAAACGGTGACTCGTGATAACGATTGCTTTTGTCCGGAGTTTAATAAAAAGAAAAAGATCAGCAAAAACCTTTGGTAAACATGTGCTTTAAATCATAGGTTACAAACCGAGTAGTTTATTAACTTTGAGATGTTTTGTCTTGATGAAATATTTTCAAAAGGTTTCAATCTTAATCATTGGGATAGCGTTTCTTTTCATATTTAAGTTTTAAAAAATAGGATTATATGACTTTTGCAGAAAGAAGTCTGTTTGTGTTTGTGTTTAAATGTTGGTTACTCAAATAATTCTCGATAGAACTATTAAATTTAGATCAGTAAATATGTATCTCTCCGAAATAATGTTGCATTTACCAGCATTGTTCCTAGAGCGGGTCCAGTGGGAATTTGCCCACCCTTTTGGCTTGGTGTCTCTTAAGATTTGGAGAACTATGATACTACTACCACTGCACTGGGTCCCATATGCTCAGAAAAGGCCAAAACTCCCTCAGCTTATCAGCTAGGAACAACACTGATTTACTGTATGTAGGTATTGTATTGTGACCTAAGTATCGTGATACGTATTGTATTGTGAGGTACCTGTATCGTGACATCCCTTGAACTCATGTACAATGGTTCCAGGGTATGACGGAGCTCCCTGACTACAACAAGATCTCCTTCCCCTACAACCCTCCGATACCCTTCGAGGAGATCCTCCCTGACGCCTCGCCGGTTGCCCTTGAACTTCTTAAAAAGTTCCTGGTTTATCCCACAAAGAAAAGAATTTCAGCCAGGGAGGTAAGTACAGATGAATAGGGTCATAACTATCTTTCTAATAAAGCTGAGGAATATATGGATGACAACTTCTTTGTTCATTGTATGCGACACAAGAATCTGTGTCAAAACATCGCATACAATGAACAAAGAAGTTGTCATCCATATATTCCTCAGCATTATTGTCATTCCAACTTCTAAAATGCCTCTCAAGAAGCTAACTTTCTTTCTGCATCTGAGATAGATTTTATGAATGCTTCGTAAATTAATATTACTAATTGACAAAAGTTTTTAGAAACTTTAAAGCCTTGTGTTTTCATGCTCAGGGATAAAGAACTCAAGGTCACTGACTTACTAAACTCAACCTTTGACTTGCCCATAAAATCACTGAAATGTCAATGACATGCGTTTTTATGAATAATTAACCACCTAGGAGCAATGACTTTCAGAACATAGTTTTCTGTCATAGTGCAGAAATCTGCTTCAACTGGAAAGAGTTTTTAGCCATTGATTGGTTCTTTTACTGCTTGTTGCCTAAACTGTACCCAGAACTTGCAAACAGAGACTTGCAAAGGACTATAATCTTGTTATTAAGGATGAGTGGTATTATCGGTATATTGGTATATTGCAATACACAACCAACATTAACTACTATATTTAATGTTTTAAAGTTAAAGAATTTCCATCTAGAATTGCAGAAAAACACATCCCAAGGAAACATGATTTTACAGAAAGTTGTGATGAAAGTGTGAAATTTGGAGTGAATATAGAAAAAATTCATGTCCAGTCATTAAATAATTTCCATTTACAAAACAGGAGATATGAGAGCAATGATTTCCGTTCTTATTCTTGTCATTTAGTCAAAAGAGCATGCAAATATTGAAATTTACCAATATATTTAAATATGTATTGCAATACCAATATGAGGAACAATACCCATCCTTAGTTGTTGTGTCGTAAAAAAAAATCTAAACCTGCAGTTCCTTGAGAAATTGAAATAAAAAAGTTCCATTTAAATTCAAGATAATTATTGAATTGTTCTATACATTTTTCAGGCTCTTCTTCATCCATATTTCTTCACGGAGCCACTACCAGCCCACCATTCCGAGTTACCGATTCCACAGAGAACGCGAAGAGTAGGTTTGCAGTTGAAGCGCCAGGCACATGAGTACAACATCGACCGTCCCCTCGGTGATTCCCTACTGGACCCTGACCAGATTGCTCCTTACTCTATCAGGATCAGATAGCACAGCAGGGCTTATTGTTGTATTGAAGAACTTGATATTTGCTTAACTGTGAAAGTTGTTGCAGGATTCTAACATGACAGCTCCTTGCTATATCAGGATAGAATAACACCGTCTTGATTTTCATTTTTGTGTTATTTTTTTATGTGTGAAAATTCTTGCACAAAAGCATCTTACTGTACAAAGATAGAATAACAAAAAAGTAGGTTTCTTATTGTTTTATTATTTATTGAACTGTGAAATTCTTGCTGGATTTTGCCATGTTATCTTTTAACTCTACCAGCATAAAAACAAGAAGGGATTAATATCTCTATATGTATGTTGATATTTATTTTTGTGTAAATATAGTGGGTTAGTATTGAAGAACATTATTTTTAGTCTATCGGGATGAAATAACTCATACTCATTTTAGAAATGTGTCGATATTATTTAACAATTAACTTAAAGGTTCATCACATGTCTAAATCATCAATTATTTTGTTTCCTACATAATAATCTACATTCCGTCCAGCAGCCATTATGATGTGGTGACAAAGAATAAATTGTTCAAGAAATTTTCTTTCTGTTCTTTTTAGCTCATCTGGCCTGAACGCCAAATGGGCTTATGACATGTATGGTGAATTGAAAATCATCCTTTTCTCATCCATCTATTTGTCCCTTTGTAAATACCTATGTTTTAAGGCTTCTCTAGAATCACATTCTCTCCTAAAAAGGGATGTAAAGATGTAAGCCTTGATCGAACATCTGTTGTACATATAAGAAGCAGTTACGGGCTCCAGAGCGTGGTACAGGGTAGTGGTTAGCTTGTAAGGCTTATGATTAAGAGGTCTGGGGCAACAAGCAGTTACGGGCTTCAGAGCGTGGTACAGTGTAGTGGTTAGCATGTAAGGCTTAGGACTAAGAGGTCTGGGGTAACAAGCAGTTACGGGCTTCAGAGCTTGGTACAGTGTAGTGGTTAGCATGTAAGGCTTAGGACTAAGAGGTCTGGGGTAACAAGCAGTTACGGGCTTCAGAGCGTGGTACAGTGTAGTGGTTAGCATGTAAGGCTTAGGACTAAGAGGTCTGGGGTAACAAGCAGTTACGGGCTTCAGAGCGTGGTACAGTGTAGTGGTTAGCATGTAAGGCTTAGGACTAAGAGGTCTGGGGTAACAAGCAGTTACGGGCTTCAGAGCGTGGTACAGTGTAGTGGTAAGCATGGAAGGCTTATGATTAAGAGGTCTGGGGTTCAGCAACTTTGTGTGCAGTAGAAAACTGTTCTACACGCATTAAGGTTTGGGTGAATTTGCAGCGCAGGTTTCACCCCAAAGCATTGCCACAATCGTGATGAGGGGCATTGGGTAGCACGTACGGCTCGGATCAGGGAGTCCTGTTTCAAATCCTGCCAGGGGCTCGGCAACTTTGTCTGCAGAAGGTTACTGTTCTACGCACAGTCAAATTTGGGTGCAATGCTACCAGTACTACAATTTCAGCTCAGTTTCGCTCATGGTTTGCTAGTTCAGCTGATGCTCACAGGTTTCACCACAATGCATAGCCACAATAGTATTGTAGGCATTTTCTTTGCAATATGTGGTATAATTTAAATATCTTGAATGTGGCGATAAATCGTGAATCACCTCGGATCCACTCACCTCCCTGCGATGATACTAGCAACTGTGAAATCAGCAAAGTACTCTGGAAAGTGGCATTAATCCCCACATCATCTCACCTATTCGGTCTTCGTTCAACACAAATTATTTGATAAATCTCAACAAATAAAAATACTCCTTGTACGGAAAGATTCCTATTGTCATCAAGGCATTCCCATAGTTCAGTTTCTAATAATGTGAATGTGAAAAGACTCAGAGTACATAGTGCAGTCCAGTAAGTTCTAGCTCCCCAGAGCATATAAAGGAATTACTGTGATTTGTAAGATGAATGCTTTTGAAAATTCTGTGTCGACAGAATATAGAAATTGAAATTGGAAGTCTTGTAAATGGGTACCGGTACTCTTTGACTAAATGATGTTCTTAAAGGGACAGCCCTATCGGGTAATTTTTGTGGAAACGAAACATCCCTGTTAATAATGATTATTACTCATTCCAATAAGCTACTCCAAAAGTAAAAGTCGTTTTTGATTTTTGATTGTTTTCAAAATGTTATAAATTGCTATAGCCTTTTCTGATAACAAGTCAACATTAAGTAACCATTGCATTAATGCAGTATAGCTTGTAGAGACTGTCTTACCACACAGGTCCAGTAAAGTTCTTAATCAATTCAAATCATTTATTGTGATTGTGCAATTATTGTCATAATGATTTACCTCTTTGTATATTATCATTGAAAACAACAACACAACAAAAGTAGTTTTATTTTACAAGTTCAATATAGAAATGACCTCGATGATTGTGCATGCTGCTTCCTGTGTAAACATGGACTCGGTACTCGCTGGGCTGAGGATACTCGTGCTTGGTCTCTTGATTTTCTTCATCTGCATCATATAACTCAGGTATAGGCCGACCCCCTCTCTGACCCCCTAATTTCTGGTGTCAAATTCTCGGCTTATACCCGGTCATATACGGTAAGCTTGAATTTTGAAGCTCTTCATGCATGCACGTGCCTGTTAGCCTGTCACGTGTTGGCTACTTTCAGTTTTGCCTTGTTTGTGAAGAGGCCAGCGAGCATATTTCTTTGTGTGATTTTAGAGTTACTAACTCTTTTGACATTGCAGGGCTTGCCCAATATTAAAAGGGATAGTTGTCACATACAGACCACAAGCTCTGTATGCTTTAAAGAGGCAGTAGCACGTTTTTATGAAGATTTTATGTTTTCAATTTCTCACTGATAATTGTATGTTGATGCTAAATGTATTACTTTGATAGTGTTAAAAATATCATTACACAAACCAATCATCAGTCAGAGTCAGAGAACAAATGATAAAGATTCACATAAAGTCCATTGCGGCCATTTTTGTGTGAACACCTATATTTCATTTTGTGTAAGAAAAAGGAATCGCATAGCTGAACTATATTTGATTTATCACTGCTTCATTGTCTCCCGCCTAAGCGGAACGGGGACTATAAATTCAGCGGCGTCTGTCCGTACGTCCGGATTCTTGTTAACACGATATCTCATGAACCATTTCCCTCAGAGTCTTCAAATTTGGTGTCAGTCTACATGATGGGATTACGCAGACACCAGTCGAAAACGGGTACCTTGACCTTATTTTCAAGGTCACTAAGGCACTTTGACAACTTTTGAAGCTCTTGTTTACGCAATATCTCATGAACCATTTCATCAAATTTGGTGTCAGCTTACATGACAGGATTATGCAGACACCAAGTTATTATTGTTACCTATCCCTTCTATTCAAGGTCAATACAGCACTTTGACCACTTTTGAAATTCTTGTTAGGGTGATATCTCATGAACGGTTACACATTTTTGAATCACCACAGCTCTTATTGAATGTATGCTAGCAGATATTTCAGCCATTATAACTATATCTACTTTATATTATTCATTTAGTATGTATAAAGAGCATGCTGTCTACCAAATTATAATAACTCAAAACTGAATTCAGTATAAGCGGCAGGGGACATTGCCATGTTAGTGGCAAACACTTGTTTAGTTTGAACACATTGTCTTTCAGATGGAACCATTTATTTTCATTTTCCTGACATCCCCTTTATATTCCCCTTAAAACGTACTACTGCGCCTTTGAGGGACTGAACACTTCAAAAGTCTATGACTTATACCCATAGCATGCATATTCTCTATTCACAGTAACAAAAGCATCATGTATAGGCTTCAAACTAATTCCCCCTACAATGACTATCAAACGATGATATTTCACAAGCAACAGATGTGACCCTGTGTAACATATTGATATCATCTTAAATAGGAAAGAAATGTCAAGGTTCGATCATCAACAGTCAGCCGGCGTTGTTTTCTTTAAACGGAGAATGCAAGAACAGCCTTGTCCATGTACAAAAGTATTCGTCACTTAACTTAATTTCCATAGACTTCCAATTGAGTTGCATAAATAATTTTCGTCGATATAATTTCATCGTAAACTATTCACATTTTGGTCGCATGTGACGAATCAGTATAACTCTTTAAATTTCCATTGGGTATGTAATATTTGGAATGACAATAATTTGATCAATGTTCATATATAGGCTACAGAGTTGTGAAACATTTAACATGGCGCTCTATGGCAAACGTCATTCATTCCATTCACTTGATGACAAAAGTTAAACCAAGATCCAACCAGAATTTATCTCATGGAAAATAGTTATGAAACACAATCAATATTGTCTATGGAAACGTGTGCAAGTATGCAAGGTATGTTGAGTGTTTGAGGCCCGTCCGAGGCGAAGTGACCAAGGATGGCCCCACAGACGAACTAGTAGGGCACTTCGCCCACGTACCGCAAGTAAGTTCATTAAAGACATGTACAAAGGGAGAGAGGGTTCGTAAACGATATGGAAATAAGAAGAGAGGGGTTAGTAAACGATATGTAGATTTGGGGGAGGGTTAGTTAAGGACATGTACAAAGGGAGAGAGGGTTAGTAAACAACATGTAGATACACTTAACCCCAAAAGAAACTATCCACTCATTCAAATTTTCATTGAAAAATAACAAGACACGGTTTTCTATCCTAACAACATTTTATCTAATACTGAATCATTTGCACATCATCAAACTTTATTTGTTTTGCAATAACTCGTTTATCTTACAGCCAGGAAACGTTTTATTAACACTGGTGTGAAATGTTAATTTCCATTTTTTAGAAATCGAAGTTTCGGATCATATGTTAATGAATTTATGGAATATGGAGTCCATAGTCATCAATACTTCGTATGTCCACCTTCAGCTGTTATGCAGGCAAACACTCGACGTCTCATTGATGTCGTGAGACGTCTGACGGTGGCGTTAGGGATGCTCCCCCATTCATCCTGTAGGGCTTGTTCCAGCTGCCTCAGGTTGACTGGAGGGTTTGCTCTATTCCTGATTCGCCTCCCTAGGCAGTCCCACATGTGTTCAATTGGAGAGAGATCAGGAGAACGTGACGGCCACGGCAAGACGTTGACGTTATTGTTGTCCAGGAATGTTGACACTGCTCTTGCTGAATGTGCAGGCGCGTTATCATGTTGAAACAAAGTTCCCGGGTGATTCTGAAGAAATGGCAACACAACAGGACGAAGAACTTGATCAATGTATCTTTGCGCAGTCATGTTACCCATAACGATCACCAATGGCGACTTGTTTTCTCCTCGGATACCGCCCCAAACCATCACACTTCCCCCACCGTGCGCCTGGACCTGTGCAACACAATTTGGAGCGTTTCTTTCACCCTGACGGCGATAAAAACAAAACCTACTTTCATCGGTGAACATAACATTTCGCCAATCACGAAGCTGCCACCTTCGTACACGTCTTGTCCAAATTAATCGGTTATGTCGATGTTGACGTGTCAACGTTGGGCCACAATAAGGTCGACGGGCCCGAATCCATGCTGCTCTTAACCTCCTTCTGACAGTTGATTGACTAAGCACCCTCCAGAGAGCCGTAGACGCCGATTCTGCAACTGTCAGGAATCGATTTCGGAGATTGGGAGTTCTTAAGTATCGGTCTTCCCGACGTGACGTCACACGTGGTCTACCTGTACGCGATATATCTAATGTTGTTCCCGTGTCCCTATAACGTTTCATCAAATTTTCGATGGTTTTTCGATGACAGCCGAATGTTCTTGCAATAAGAACATTTGAAGCACCCATGTCCTTCATACCCAAGGCCCTGTCGCGCTGTTCTGGTGTCAATCTAGGCATTTTAAAATTGGTTTTATATGACCTGGCTCACATGTGAATTGATCGCTTGCTAACTCACTTTCAATAATGAATGTGCGAAATAATGATCAAAGAAAAACGTGTTCTCTCAGTTTTCAACAAAAGTCATGAAAATCACGTATACAAGTTCGACTGTACCTAATCAATTTCTGAGATGAACAACTGAAATGTTACATGTTAGTAAACGACATGTTGATAGGGAGAGAGGGTTAGTAAACGACATGTTGATAGGGAGAGAGGGTTAGTAAACGACATGTGGATAGGGATAGAGGGTTAGTAAATTACATGTTGATTGGAGAGAGGATTTGTAAATGAGACATTGTCTGTTGATGCAAAGAGAGGATTTGTAAATTATGTTTTGAAGGGAGAGAGGATTTGTAAAGAAGACATTGTTTGTTGATGCAGAGAGAGGGTTAGAAAAATACATGTTGATAGGAGAGAGGGTTTATGAAGAAGACATTGTTTGTTGATGCAGAGAGAGGGTTAGTAAATTACATGTTGATTGGAGAGAGGGTTTGTAAAGAAGACATTGTTTGTTGATGCAGAAAGAGGGTTAGAAAATTATGTGTTGATGGAGAAAAGGTTAGTTAATTATGTGTTGATGGGAGAGAAGGTTTGTAAACGGTATGCAGATGGGGATGGTTTAGCAAACAATATGTTGATAGAGAGAGAGAGAGAGGGTTTGTAAATGATATGTTAATAGAGAGAGAGGTTTTTGTAACTGAGACATTGTTTGCTGGTGGAGAGAGAGGGTAAGGATACGAGTGATGGTGATACGAGGGTTAGTAAACGATGTGTTCAATATATAAAGAGATGGTTTGGTCAGCGATATGTCGTTAGAGAGACAGGGTTTGGTATCTGATATATAAATGGGAGAAAGAGTTTCTAACCGATTTGTTGATTGGAAAGAGGGTTTGGTAAATGATATGTTTTGGGTGAGAGGGTTTGGTTGAGTATTTTGTGATGTGAGAAAGTAGTGTGAAGTTGTGACATTTAGATCATTCAACTTTCTGGAGTTTTCGTGGAAATTGCGGTTTCCACGGACACGCTATTTAGAAATGTATTTCCGTGGCAAAACTCAAGAACAGTTTGGCCTAGCTTAACGAAACTTTGTATGTTGACTTATCAACACATATAGTTTGGATTTTCAACTTTCTGGAATTTTTAATTTTTCCGGTTTTCATGAAAACGCAACTAAGAATTGCGTTTTCGGAGCGTAATTTGAAAACTATTAGGGCTAGCTCATTGAAACTTAGTATATTGAATAATTATGACATGTAGTTGTGACTTTTGGGATTTTCAACTTTCTGATTTTTTGGGGGATTTTTCCGGTTTCAATGGAAACGCAAGTTATAGACGTCATGCTACTGCACCCTTACTCCTCCTCTATATACGTCATGTAACTGTACTCTTACTTCTCCTCTATATACGTCATGTTACTGTACTCTTCCTCCTCCTCTATAGACGTCATGTTACTGTACTCTTCCTCCTCCTCTATAGACGTCATGCTACTGCCCTCTTACTCCTTTTATATATACGTCATGTTACTGTACACTTACTCCTCTTCTTTAGACGTCATGTTACTGTACTCTTACTCCACTTCTATAGACGTCATGCTACTGTACTCTTACTCCTCGTCTATAGACGTCATGCTACTGTACTCTTCCTCCTCCTCTATAGACGTCATGCTACTGTACTCTTCCTCCTCGTCTATAGACGTCATGCTACTGTACACTTACTCCTCCTCTATAGACGTCATGCTACTGTACTCTTACTCCTCCTCTATAGACGTCATGTTACTGTACTCTTCCTCCTCCTCTATAGACGTCATGCTACTGTACTCTTCCTCCTACTCTATAGACGTCATGCTACTGTACACTTACTCCTCCTCTATAGACGTCATGTTTCCGTACTCTTACCCATCCTCTATAGACGTCATGTTACTGTACTCTTTCTCCTCCTCTATAGACGTCATGTTACTGTACTCTTACCCCTCCTCTAAAGACGTCATGTTACTGTACTCTTTCTCCTCCTCTATAGACGTCATGTTACTGTACTCTTACCCCTCCTCTATAGACGTCATGTTTCTGTAATCTTACTCCTTCTCTATAGACGTCATGCTACTGTACTCTTACTCCTCTTTAGACGTCATGTTTCTGTACCCTTACTCCTCCTCTATAGACGTCATGTTACTGTACCCTTTCTCCTCCTCTATAAACGTCATGTTACTGTACTCTTCCTCCTCCTCTATATACGTCATGCTACTGTTCTCATCCTCCTCCTCTATAGACGCCATGCTACTGCCCTTTTACTCCTTTTCTATAGACGTCATGTTTCTGCACTCTTACCCCTCCTCTATAGACGTCATGTTACTGTACTCTTTCTCCTCCTCTATAGACGTCATGTTTCCGTACTCTTTCTCCTCTTCTATAAATATTACTGTACCCTTACTCCTCCTCTATAAAAGTCATGTTACTGTACTCTTCCTCCTCCTCTATATACGTCATGCTACTGTACTCATCCTCCTCCTCTATAGACGCCATGCTACTGCCCTTTTACTCCTTTTCTATAGACGTCATGTTTCTGCACTCTTACCCCTCCTCTATAGACGTCATGTTACTGTACTCTTTCTCCTCCTCTATAGACGTCATGTTTCCGTACTCTTTCTCCTCTTCTATAAATATTACTGTGCTCTTACTCCTCTTCTTTAGACGTCATGTTACTGTACTTTTCCTCCACCTCTATAGACGTCATGCTACTGTACTCTTACCCCTCCTCTATAGACGTCATGTTTCTGTACCCTTACCCCTCCTCTATAGACGTCATGTTACTGTACCCTTACTCCTCCTCTATATACGTCATGCTACTGTACTCATCCTCCTCCTCTATAGACGCCATGCTACTGCCCTTTTACTCCTTTTCTATAGACGTCATGTTTCTGCACTCTTACCCCTCCTCTATAGACGTCATGTTACTGTACTCTTTCTCCTCCTCTATAGACGTCATGTTTCCGTACTCTTACCCCTCCTCTATAGACGTCATGTTACTGTACTCTTTCTCCTCCTCTATAGACGTCATGTTACTGTACTCTTACCCCTCCTCTAAAGACGTCATGTTACTGTACTCTTTCTCCTCCTCTATAGACGTCATGTTACTGTACTCTTACCCCTCCTCTATAGACGTCATGTTTCTGTAATCTTACTCCTTCTCTATAGACGTCATGCTACTGTACTCTTACTCCTCTTTAGACGTCATGTTTCTGTACCCTTACTCCTCCTCTATAGACGTCATGTTACTGTACCCTTTCTCCTCCTCTATAAACGTCATGTTACTGTACTCTTCCTCCTCCTCTATATACGTCATGCTACTGTTCTCATCCTCCTCCTCTATAGACGCCATGCTACTGCCCTTTTACTCCTTTTCTATAGACGTCATGTTTCTGCACTCTTACCCCTCCTCTATAGACGTCATGTTACTGTACTCTTTCTCCTCCTCTATAGACGTCATGTTTCCGTACTCTTACCCCTCCTCTATAGACGTCATGTTACTGTACTCTTTCTCCTCCTCTATAGACGTCATGTTACTGTACCCTTACTCCTCCTCTATAGACGTCATGTTACTGTACCCTTTCTCCTCCTCTATAAACGTCATGTTACTGTACTCTTCCTCCTCCTCTATATACGTCATGCTACTGTACTCATCCTCCTCTATAGACGCCATGCTACTGCCCTATTACTCCTTTTCTATAGACGCCATGCTACTGCCCTATTACTCCTTTTCTATAGACGTCATGTTACTGTACTCTTTCTCCTCCTCTATAGACGTCATGTTTCCGTACTCTTTCTCCTCTTCTATATATGTTACTGCACTCTTACCCCTCCTCTATAGACGTCATGTTACTGTACTCTTTCTCCTCCTCTATAGACGTCATGTTACTGTACTCTTACCCCTCCTCTATAGACGTCATGTTACTGTACTCTTTCTCCTCCTCTATAGACGTCATGTTTCCGTACTCTTACCCCTCCTCTATAGACGTCATGTTACTGTACTCTTTCTCCTCCTCTATAGACGTCATGCTACTGTACTCTTCCTCCTCTATAGACGTCATGTTACTGTACTCTTACTCCTCCTCTATAGACGTCATGTTTCTGTACTCTTCCTCCTCTATAGACGTCATGTTACTGTACTCTTACCCCTCCTCTATAGACGTCATGTTTCTGTACTCTTACTCCTCCTCTATAGACGTCATGCTACTGTACTCTTCCTCCTCTATAGACGCCATGCTACTGCCCTATTACTCCTTTTCTATAGACGCCATGCTACTGCCCTATTACTCCTTTTCTATAGACGTCATGTTACTGTACTCTTTCTCCTCCTCTATAGACGTCATGTTTCCGTACTCTTTCTCCTCTTCTATAAATGTTACTGCACTCTTACCCCTCCTCTATAGACGTCATGTTACTGTACTCTTTCTCCTCCTCTATAGACGTCATGTTACTGTACTCTTACCCCTCCTCTATAGACGTCATGTTACTGTACTCTTTCTCCTCCTCTATAGACGTCATGTTTCCGTACTCTTACCCCTCCTCTATAGACGTCATGTTACTGTACTCTTTCTCCTCCTCTATATACGTCATGTTACTGTACTCTTACCCCTCCTCTATAGACGTCATGTTTCTGTACTCTTACTCCTCCTCTATAGACGTCATGCTACTGTACTCTTCCTCCTCTATAGACGTCATGTTACTGTACTCTTACTCCTCCTCTATAGACGTCATGTTTCTGTACTCTTCCTCCTCTATAGACGTCATGTTACTGTACTCTTACCCCTCCTCTATAGACGTCATGTTTCTGTACTCTTACTCCTCCTCTATAGACGTCATGCTACTGTACTCTTCCTCCTCTATAGACGCCATGCTACTGCCCTATTACTCCTTTTCTATAGACGCCATGCTACTGCCCTATTACTCCTTTTCTATAGACGTCATGTTACTGTACTCTTTCTCCTCCTCTATAGACGTCATGTTACTGTACTCTTACTCCTCCTCTATAGACGTCATGTTTCTGTACTCTTCCTCCTCTATAGACGTCATGTTACTGTACTCTTACCCCTCCTCTATAGACGTCATGTTACTGTACTCTTTCTCCTCCTCTATAGACGTCATGTTTCCGTACTCTTACCCCTCCTCTATAGACGTCATGTTACTGTACTCTTTCTCCTCCTCTATAGACGTCATGTTACTGTACTCTTACCCCTCCTCTATAGACGTCATGTTTCTGTACTCTTACTCCTCCTCTAAAGACGTCATGCTACTGTACTCTTCCTCCTCTATAGACGTCATGTTACTGTACTCTTACTCCTCCTCTATAGACGTCATGTTTCTGTACTCTTCCTCCTCTATAGACGTCATGTTACTGTACTCTTACTCCTCCTCTATACACGTCATGTTTCTGTACTCTTCCTCCTCTATAGACGTCATGTTACTGTACTCTTACCCCTCCTCTATAGACGTCATGTTTCTGTACTCTTACTCCTCCTCTATAGACGTCATGCTACTGTACTCTTCCTCCTCTATAGACGCCATGCTACTGCCCTATTACTCCTTTTCTATAGACGCCATGCTACTGCCCTATTACTCCTTTTCTATAGACGTCATGTTACTGTACTCTTTCTCCTCCTCTATAGACGTCATGTTTCCGTACTCTTTCTCCTCTTCTATAAATGTTACTGCACTCTTACCCCTCCTCTATAGACGTCATGTTACTGTACTCTTTCTCCTCCTCTATAGACGTCATGTTACTGTACTCTTACCCCTCCTCTATAGACGTCATGTTACTGTACTCTTTCTCCTCCTCTATAGACGTCATGTTTCCGTACTCTTACCCCTCCTCTATAGACGTCATGTTACTGTACTCTTTCTCCTCCTCTATAGACGTCATGTTACTGTACTCTTACCCCTCCTCTATAGACGTCATGTTTCTGTACTCTTACTCCTCCTCTATAGACGTCATGCTACTGTACTCTTCCTCCTCTATAGACGTCATGTTACTGTACTCTTACTCCTCCTCTATAGACGTCATGTTTCTGTACTCTTCCTCCTCTATAGACGTCATGTTACTGTACTCTTACCCCTCCTCTATAGACGTCATGTTTCTGTACTCTTACTCCTCCTCTATAGACGTCATGCTACTGTACTCTTCCTCCTCTATAGACGCCATGCTACTGCCATATTACTCCTTTTCTATAGACGCCATGCTACTGCCCTATTACTCCTTTTCTATAGACGTCATGTTACTGTACTCTTTCTCCTCCTCTATAGACGTCATGTTTCCGTACTCTTTCTCCTCTTCTATAAATGTTACTGCACTCTTACCCCTCCTCTATAGACGTCATGTTACTGTACTCTTTCTCCTCCTCTATAGACGTCATGTTACTGTACTCTTACCCCTCCTCTATAGACGTCATGTTACTGTACTCTTTCTCCTCCTCTATAGACGTCATGTTACTGTACTCTTACCCCTCCTCTATAGACGTCATGTTACTGTACTCTTTCTCCTCCTCTATAGACGTCATGTTACTGTACTCTTACCCCTCCTCTATAGACGTCATGTTTCTGTACTCTTACTCCTCCTCTATAGACGTCATGCTACTGTACTCTTCCTCCTCTATAGACGTCATGTTACTGTACTCTTACTCCTCCTCTATAGACGTCATGTTTCTGTACTCTTCCTCCTCTATAGACGTCATGTTTCTGTACTCTTACTCCTCCTCTATAGACGTCATGTTTCTGTACTCTTACTCCTCCTCTATAGACGTCATGCTACTGTACTCTTCCTCCTCTATAGACGCCATGCTACTGCCCTATTACTCCTTTTCTATAGACGCCATGCTACTGCCCTATTACTCCTTTTCTATAGACGTCATGTTACTGTACTCTTTCTCCTCCTCTATAGACGTCATGTTTCCGTACTCTTACCCCTCCTCTATAGACGTCATGTTACTGTACTCTTTCTCCTCCTCTATAGACGTCATGTTACTGTACTCTTACCCCTCCTCTATAGACGTCATGTTTCTGTACTCTTACTCCTCCTCTATAGACGTCATGCTACTGTACTCTTCCTCCTCTATAGACGTCATGTTACTGTACTCTTACTCCTCCTCTATAGACGTCATGTTTCTGTACTCTTCCTCCTCTATAGACGTCATGTTACTGTACTCTTACCCCTCCTCTATAGACGTCATGTTTCTGTACTCTTACTCCTCCTCTATAGACGTCATGCTACTGTACTCTTCCTCCTCTATAGACGTCATGTTTCTGTACTCTTACTCCTCCTCTATAGACGTCATGTTTCTGTACTCTTACTCCTCCTCTATAGACGTCATGCTACTGTACTCTTCCTCCTCTATAGACGCCATGCTACTGCCCTATTACTCCTTTTCTATAGACGTCATGTTACTGTACTCTTTCTCCTCCTCTATAGACGTCATGTTTCCGTACTCTTTCTCCTCTTCTATAAATGTTACTGCACTCTTACCCCTCCTCTATAGACGTCATGTTACTGTACTCTTTCTCCTCCTCTATAGACGTCATGTTACTGTACTCTTACCCCTCCTCTATAGACGTCATGTTACTGTTCTCTTTCTCCTCCTCTATAGACGTCATGTTTCCGTACTCTTACCCCTCCTCTATAGACGTCATGTTACTGTACTCTTTCTCCTCCTCTATAGACGTCATGTTACTGTACTCTTACCCCTCCTCTATAGACGTCATGTTTCTGTACTCTTACTCCTCCTCTATAGACGTCATGCTACTGTACTCTTCCTCCTCTATAGACGTCATGTTACTGTACTCTTACTCCTCCTCTATAGACGTCATGTTTCTGTACTCTTCCTCCTCTATAGACGTCATGTTACTGTACTCTTACCCCTCCTCTATAGACGTCATGTTTCTGTACTCTTACTCCTCCTCTATAGACGTCATGCTACTGTACTCTTCCTCCTCTATAGACGCCATGCTACTGCCCTATTACTCCTTTTCTATAGACGCCATGCTACTGCCCTATTACTCCTTTTCTATAGACGTCATGTTACTGTACTCTTTCTCCTCCTCTATAGACGTCATGTTTCCGTACTCTTTCTCCTCTTCTATAAATGTTACTGCACTCTTACCCCTCCTCTATAGACGTCATGTTACTGTACTCTTTCTCCTCCTCTATAGACGTCATGTTACTGTACTCTTACCCCTCCTCTATAGACGTCATGTTACTGTACTCTTTCTCCTCCTCTATAGACGTCATGTTTCCGTACTCTTACCCCTCCTCTATAGACGTCATGTTACTGTACTCTTTCTCCTCCTCTATAGACGTCATGTTACTGTACTCTTACCCCTCCTCTATAGACGTCATGTTTCTGTACTCTTACTCCTCCTCTATAGACGTCATGCTACTGTACTCTTCCTCCTCTATAGACGTCATGTTACTGTACTCTTACTCCTCCTCTATAGACGTCATGTTTCTGTACTCTTCCTCCTCTATAGACGTCATGTTTCTGTACTCTTACTCCTCCTCTATAGACGTCATGTTTCTGTACTCTTACTCCTCCTCTATAGACGTCATGCTACTGTACTCTTCCTCCTCTATAGACGCCATGCTACTGCCCTATTACTCCTTTTCTATAGACGCCATGCTACTGCCCTATTACTCCTTTTCTATAGACGTCATGTTACTGTACTCTTTCTCCTCCTCTATAGACGTCATGTTTCCGTACTCTTTCTCCTCTTCTATAAATGTTACTGCACTCTTACCCCTCCTCTATAGACGTCATGTTACTGTACTCTTTCTCCTCCTCTATAGACGTCATGTTACTGTACTCTTATCCCTCCTCTATAGACGTCATGTTACTGTACTCTTTCTCCTCCTCTATAGACGTCATGTTTCCGTACTCTTACCCCTCCTCTATAGACGTCATGTTACTGTACTCTTTCTCCTCCTCTATAGACGTCATGTTACTGTACTCTTACCCCTCCTCTATAGACGTAATGTTTCTGTACTCTTACCCCTCCTCTATAGACGTCATGCTACTGTACTCTTCCTCCTCCTCTATAGACGTCATGCTACTGTACACTTACTCCTTCTCTATAGACGTCATGCTACTGTACTCTTACTCCTCTTTAGACGTCATGTTTCTGTACTCTTCCTCCTCTATATACGTCATGTTCTGTACTCTTACTCCTCCTCTATAGACGTCTTGTTTCTGTACTCTTACTCCTCCTCTTTAGACGTCATGTTTCTGTACCCTTGCTCCTCCTCTATGGACGTCATGCTACTGTACCCTTACTCCTCTTCTATAGATGTCATGTTTCTGTACCCTTACCCCTCCTCTATAAACGTCATGTTACTGTACTCTTCCTCCTACTCTATAGATACTTCAAAGAAAATAAAATGAAATAGAGTCATAAATCAAGAAATTATTTCCCTCATCAAATAATCAATGAATGTGCCGCTGCAAATGGTGGATGTATGGTATGGTATGGCATGGCATGGCATGGCATGGCATGGCATGGCCTGTACGCATATAACATTAACCCTCTTGCTCTGGCAATACAGAATATACTTGAAAACATTTGACACTGCCTCTTGTCAATATTACTCCGTCCTGACACTTCTCATAAGAATACGCAATAATAATTTCCTTTTCGAAAATGTTTTGATATTTATGTTTAAGCATTGTACTGTCGGTAGTTTTCAATGAACTTTAGCGGGTTTTTTAAATAAAAATATATGTAAAGAAAAAATGTCTTCACATTTTAGATGCAAACATAAACTGCACATATCCATCTCAATAGGTAGATTTAAGTAATGTTAATGATTACATGTCTCCAAATATAATCGAGGAATGTATCGTTTCTCTTTATATAAGTGTGCGTTGCTGCTTTTAAGAAAATATTAAGAATATATCTATTCATTTTTGGTAATATTCCCTTTCAGTTCCAATGTTGAATATTTGAGATACTAAAACGTGATAAAAAAATATGTTAAACCCCTTGAAATTAAGGAAATTGAAATTGAGTGCAATGCCAGAGTTTGCCAAACGATACGTCAACTTTAAACAAACCTTTCAATAACTATATCCGGTATACATTTTAATTCAAATGTATTCTTAATAATCTACATATGCCTTATATAAACTCAAAATGATTCCCATTTAAGAGTTTGAAAATGTTATCAGTGTTATTTCTTTTGATAAGTAAATTCCATGTATAAACACAAACATAAATACATGTACAACAATCTAGTAATCTATCCATACTTCTTAAAACACAGAAAATGATATTTAAAAACAATTATTATGTAAATATAATAAATAATAATAATAATGAACATTTTTAAGCCTAATATCCAGTGCAAGCACTGCTCATTGGCTGTACATTATCACCCTGAAGGAAATTGTACTTTCAAAGCCGCTACTAAGCGCTTCGCGCGACCACATAGGTCCGTACTTCCCGTATTCAGGTACCCAATTGTACAGCTGGGTAGACTGAGTGCAATGTGGATAAAGTGCCTTGCCCAAGGACACAACACGGTGTAAAGCCCAGGTCACAAATCTTTGGTGTCTCCACCTGGATTCGAACCCGGGTCTTTGGCGTGATAGTCCAGCATGCGTGATAGTCCAGCATGCTAACCACTACACCACCGCGCTCCACAGTGGAGATATGATAAGTTACAATTGTTACTAGGAACCCTTTCTAAAAGAGATATTCCGAAACAAGGAAATAAGCATATCCATTTCAATTATAATAAAACAGTTATACTTACAAAACCTAATTATCCAACGTACATAATATGCACAGCCAATATGTCATATATGTTATGAAAAATCGTTTATGTTCTACGGTGAGTGCCTGTTATGACTTAAAGATTGACAATCGTATCGCTTGCTAATTAAACATTGCTCATATTTAGTTTATTTATATTGAGAAGTCTTTAAACCGAATCTATGAACGGCATTCTGTAAGTCATTATACATCTACAAAGAGACAATTCTAGAACTACAATGTAGGTCGCATGGCAAGATAGATCAATATGTCGATTGGAATCATTATCTAAATTCATGAAAGATGACATCATTTATAACAAATAAAATGCATTCTTTATATACTTTATGAATATACAGTAAGTTTGTTTGTCAAATAAATATATGTTAGATTGTGGAATTTGCTTATTCATTTTCTTTATAAATACGTCTCCATAAATATTAATTTCAATTGATAGGCGATAAGCAGTTTCATTTTCCTGTATGCGAATCTTCGATTATGTAAAAAAAAATCATTGAAAGCCTCGTCTTCGATCTATATAACTCTTTGGCTATATCGCTCTTTCGCTTTATCGCTTCATTGCTCTTTCACTTTGTCGCTTTATCGCTTTGTCGTTAAGATATATTATCGCTTTGTCGCTCTTTCGCTTTATCGCTCTTTCGCTTTGTCGTGCCACTATATCGCTTTGTCGTCTGCTATTTCGCTTAGTCGTTCGGCCATATCGCTTTGTCGTTTGGCCATTTCGCTTTGTCGTTCGGCCATATCGCTTTGTCGTTTGGCCATTTCGCTTTGTCGTTCGGCCATATCGCTTTGTCGATCGGCTATTTCGCTTTATCGTTCGGTCATATCGCTTTGTCTTTCGGCCATTTCGCTTTGTCGTTTCCAAATATCGCTTTGTCGTTCGTTAATATCGCTTTATCGCTTTATCGCGTTAATATGAAAGGGCGAAAGAGCGATGTCCCGTTTCGGCCATCATAATCTGGCGATGTCTTGTTACGGAAGGTTCAATAAGCAACTCAATGCGTGGCATTCTTAAAGTTCTGTGCCATCATGGATACAAAACGTTAATGATCCCTAAACTATTCTATACAATAAGAATACCATAGAATGATTTACATGTGTATAACAATTTAAACAGATTCGTCTCAAACACATTATCTTTTGATTGATAATTATAGTGACAAGTTTAAGTAGTGATTTAGGAGATAAACCTACTGTGTTTTTTTATTTTCGTGGTCTAACGTAGATTCGATACCTGTTGATGTCAAAGCCGAACGCGTCAGCGTGAGGCTTCGAATGTAACATCAACGGTATCGAATCTAGGTTAAACCACGAAAATAAAAAAAACGCAGTAGGTTTATCTCCATTCTACCATGACGAGTTTATTTTAGCGTTTTAAATGTCATTTCTTTTCTACCGGTTTAGTTGTGCTTCGGTCAACACTGTGACGTCATAATGTCTTGTGCTTATGGCGTCAGATGTTGACGTCACTGTTGACATGACTGAACCAAAACCGGTTGCGGCAGCTTCTTGATCTACATTCAGCCTTTCGCTTAAAATTACGCTATTTCCTGGACATAAATATGCATTATATTGATGCTAATCAAACTCTATTTATTTAAAAAGTACGGGTAGTACAATGATATATAAGAATTTTAGTAATTATTCAGACGAAGCAACTCTCGAAGCGTACGGTGACTGTATGCGTGTCGACTCGTGTCATGAAGTTCGTTTCTATGGCAATGTGTATAAAACCGCCCGTCATAAAAAAAAGTGTTCGAACGTAGGTTCGACTATAGAAATAAACCAATGAAAGTCTAGGATTTTAAAATGTTATGGTAGAATAATGATTAATTAATTTTTTTTACAAAGACGCGCGCAATCCAGTGAAGCGAATTTCGAAAACTTTTTTATGGAGTACACAAACACACCTATGTGTTGAATGCGACATATAACAAGTGTATATAATAGAGACGTAGCATTTCGTCTTGTGAATATAAACAAGCAGTGTCGGATTCTGAGAAACGGAGGAAGGGGGTCATCTTGGGAATCGCCCTCTTAACTGACGATTTTATAAAATACATATTTAAAGCAGACAGGATTGTGCAAGTAAGGAACTTCGGTTGAAATATATGTGATCTTTTCGTAGCTTATCAAAGCAATGTTTCATGAAACGTACTACATGTCATTTATGCATCCTGCTACATCAGCGTATATATATCCGCGTTAGGCTACAATTTAACCTATGTATGTTGTAGCCTAACGCGGAGATATAGACGCTGATGTAGCAGGATGTTTGTCATATTGATCATTAATAGAATGAGCGATCCATTTCATGTAAAAATCCGTTTTCATTTCCTGGAATAATAATTTAAAGACTGTTTACAAGTACATGTATAAGAACATGGAGAAGTTTGAAACTAGCAAATAAGTGAACGAGGCTATAACTAATACCCCCAATCGAGCACTCCTGACGTTCTGAAGTAATGCTTATTCCCATACCTTAGACGTCCCATTATCCATTATCTCTAACACAGCATACACATTTTTTTTAAAGTTCATAAAATCGTGTGTTCCTTATACTCTGCACATTTAGAAGCATAAAAGACGTGCAAAATTTGGAAAGAATCAGAAAAATAGTTGTTTTCCATAGGTCAAACGAATTCTGATTATAGAGATGATTAAGTACAAAACATGAAAAACCGTCGAATCATACTAATAAATTAGCGTTATTGCTTGTAATTTTGCACTGCACCTTTCCTCATGGGGTAGGAGACAAATGAAGAATTTTAAATTAATCTGAGTAATAGTTGATTAAAAATTTGATCTTAAAAAATGACTAAAATGACAAAACATGGAATTTCGAAAAATATCTAAAAATGAACGAAATCGCTTGGCACTGCAGCACACAGGCCCCCGGGTCATTGAGCAATCATCCCTTTTAAACTTTATAAACAAAAAACAAAAAAAACTTTTGGAGATCTACGAAGGCTGTCAAATCTGGGGGTCATCTCAAATTTTTTTATTTTTTTTTAAAGGTTAAAAGGGATGATTGCTCAATGACCCGGGGGCCTGTGCTGCAGCACTCAAAGTAAGGAAGACGACATGTGCCAAATGTGAAAAGAATCGGATGATTTCAGTCTTTTCAGTCGGGAATAAATTGTCCTCGTACACGCGAACGGACGGACGGCCGGACGGAATCGATGGTATTGCTAAACATATACTCACTAAGCAGGGGGTATGATAAGAAAATGTTATTGAATGATACAATATCAGTAGAGAATTCACATTGTAAAGGTGTCAATCATTGCTCTTATTTAATCAAATACAGTAACAACCCGTTCAAAAACCGCAGCACGTCCAAACACCGTCGCAGTCATAAAATGTCCCTTAACTTTTGTTTAAATGTAAATTTCAACAAGCAACTTTTACTAAAAAATCGAAGACCTTCATTTATATTAATTTCCTTATACAAAAAGAAAAATTGTGCCCAAGAAAATACATTTTACATCAATGTGAGATAACATCAAATTAAATCATTAAGGCCAAAAAAAACCGGGAAACTTTGTGATTTGTCTGGTAATTTGTTAATAAATGTTAACTCAAGTGGAACAAAATCCTAGCCTATGGAACAAGAAATCGTGACAATCCTAGCCTTGATAATATTTATTTTATGACAAACTGTAGGTTTTATAAGATCTGACACCGACTAGCGTCAAAGTTTTATATCAGGGGCAGTGAACTCTGGTACGTAATATTAGAGTTATCTTCCTTGGAACCTTTGGCCACGCCAGAAGACACATCCCTGAAAGTAATGTTTTCCACAATACAGATAAGCTTACTTTCTTTAGTTAACATACAACATAATTTGTTTCGATTTATTCTATGTATTTCAGTCTTGAATTAACACCAAAGTTTATCTTTTAACTCTACTTATGAATGAAAACATTGGAATCATTCGACATCGATCAATGCCGTCATATTCACAAGCATTTGGGGCATGGGTATATTATAAGTTACCATGTGTTCGCGAGTTTGATATGGAGATTTATCATGTGTCCGAGTTAAATATCAAACGAGAACGAAGTTCGAGTTTGATATTTAACTCGTTCGCGAGTTTGATATGGAGATTTATCATGTGTCCGAGTTAAATATCAAACGAGAACGAAGAACGAAGTTCGAGTTTGATATTTAACTCGGACACATGATAAATCTCCATATCAAACTCGCGGTCACATGGTAACGAATTTATCTCGACGAGCACCTTTTATAAATGCTTAAATCTTGCTTGAAATATGAGATTGGCAAAAATGGCGTCTGATCAGATCAGTGTTACTCTTTTATTTAGGTATTTACAAATATAATTTTTAAACCATCGTGTTAATGACCAAAAGTATGGTCTAGTACCGGAGCGAAGCGCACGGTACTAGACGGAAATTTAGGATTAACGAAAACAAATCAAAATACCGAGCAATGCGGGCATTCCTACATTTTGATTGTTTGGTCACGTGACCTCGTTCGCACCACATTCGATTTGAAGCGGCCGTAGAAGCCCCGTTACTGTCATGGCGGACTGTCGAGTGGGGGCGAGCGAGTTTGATAGTGTCGGGGTTATAGATAAGACAGGCATCATAGCAGAATGTAAAGGTTGGTTTGAGACTTCAATAAACAAATAGCGGTGACTTTTAACTTAACTGATGTTCATAGATCGGCGTTCTGTTTGCATAATTTGAATTATGAACTCGCTGATAGACAACCTCGCTGCGAGTGAGCGGGTCAACATTCCGTTGAGATGACGTATGACTTGCTAATGTATTTTAGCGGTACCAATCTTTTATTGGAAGAATATTTTACTTATACCAGTAAAGTTATTACATAAAGCTGACTTTAGCATGTACAACAAGCATATGACGTTATATAGCAATCGAGCGTAGCGTAGCCTCGTTTACCGAACAAAGGGTAAGGGAGATAACTCTTGACACTCCGTCGTTGCTTGTTACTAGGGGAGCGCGTGGTCCAGTTTAACATAGCTAAATATACCTACGGCACGTGACCGGTTTTGACCAATGGTAAACCGACATTGCTGTGCAAGTCGAGATAATACTCATAATCTGTTATGTAGATTTATTATACCCTAGGCTAAACTGGTAGAGACCATTTATCGCCAAGAACCAGTTTATCGCCACAACCACGATGTAAGGTATTCAAGGAGTCTACGAGTTTCATTCATTTTATTTCCTCTAAACCATATTTACCAACTTCCAAGGTCATATTATGACCAATAAGGATATTTACCTATACGATAACAATTTAATTCTCCATGTTTGATGAAAGCTAATGAATGATAAACTTTATACTTTATACATTTTCCCCCAATCTAAATAAATTTAGATCAACAGATTTTTTTTATTTGTCATACTGTTGACAAATATAAAACCTGTTGATCTAAATTTATTTAGATTGATTTTCCCCCAACGAATATTTCGTTCACGTGAAAACGTAAAAAAAAATAACTGACCAATTTTTCGACATTTCAATAAAAGTTTACATCTATAAAAAGAATTCACTTAACCGTGTGGTTACGGTCTGTGTCCAATGCTTGTCCCAGTAAAATTTTGTTACAATTGGAAGATATGAAAGACGCTTTGAACTGATGTCGCATGGTGGCGATAAACTGATACAGTTAGCTTCTTTTGATATAAGTCTTGCTCGTTGTTATTCTTGACAATCATAATTCAATGACAGAACAAGACCTATATCATGTAAACTATTTTAAGATATTTTAAGAGACCTTGACTCAGACGGAATTATTCTTATAACAATATATGGCTTATAGTTTTTTACGATTAAAACACTTAAAATTAGACTCTATATACACATTAACACTGGGTGTAATGTGTACGCGAGGACGTTCGTTGTTACTGATCAGTCACGTGACTCTTAGAGCGAGAGACGTGTTATGATTGCCCCGATCACTACATAAAAAATGAATTATCACCATAATTCTGACACATCCTGTATTAATATTGGTATATATCTATTACTAAGGTTTTACCATTTACTAATACACAACGAGAAGTCATGTAAACAAACATATTGTAACGCCAAGTAGGGTAGGGTATCATAAACATTAAACAAATCTATTTCCCGTAAGTAACTATTATATTGTTCTGGTGTGTGCAAACTAAGTGTGTAAACTCTAATGGTAGCGTGACTTTGTTTACATTAAAACTACAACTACTATTATGAATACTACGCCCCGCCTACTTGTGTTATGTTACGAGTTCGCTTGTTACTCCAAGAAAAATACTTTGTTGATATTAACTTATTCATGAAAATGCCTTAGAAAGATAAACTAATGGTATTTCAACTGGTCTTATTCAATTCAAGTTCATTAACTTTGACTTCTGTCATTCACGTCTGGTACTTCGGTACCAATGCAAAGTGCTAGATCATTGTGCCCGTCAGCCATTTTAGGTCTAAGTTATCGTAGCTTCTGATTGGTCGATTCCTGGCATGACCACTCCTTGACCCTTATGACCTGGCATCGATGAATATTTAATGAGGTAGCTGACGGACACTAATGGCTAGAACTTAGCATTGGTAGCGAAGCCCGCGAAACTTAAAAGTTCTCGTATCTCAAAAACTTCTCAAACAACAAACATAGAACTTTATGGAAAACACAAGAGATTTTTATGAGCAACAATAATAATTTATTTACATGACAACATATTTATAAATACATATTCAAATTGTGACTTTTAATAAAAACCTAACTTGGTGCATCTTAATCATGACGTCGAAAACTAAAGTACCAACTGAGATTGATTTAACTTATTAAAACTCCCCAAACTTAATATAATTAATCACTTATAAATCCTAGTTACATTTACAAATTAGTCTGACATCTTTAAGTTAAATTCCTGGAGAAAACTCCGTCATCCTCACCTTGCTAGCTGGAGCTGTACTGGCTGCTTAATTATAGCGATCCTTTACCAAATGCAAGCCCCGATTGACCACTGCCCACCCCTTTTATAGTAAATTATCATGACGTCACAATCAAGATGCACCCGCTGCAGAGATCACGTGACCATGCAAAGGACGACCTAAGAAAATGGCGGCGCCCGTGAAAAACCTTATCATCCCTACGCTAATTGACTACCCTAACGACTATCGGGCTTACTTATATTTACAAACATAACGGTAAGATAATAAAATGACGTTTAAGCTAACCTAGAACTACTTTAAAGATGTACATTTGTCTCCTAACCTAAAAATCTAACCTAACGCTCGACCGGAAGTGAAATGGACATTCGATTTGACAGCTCGTTAGTAATGACGTAATTAGTTGCACGTTTTAAGAATGAAATAATGCTACCCTATTGCGCTTCAACTTTCCCCCCCTAAGAAAAATAATGCGTCCTCGCATTGTAAGTAAGGTCACGTGATCCCGTATTTACCTAACCCTAAATGACGATCTGTCTTTGGTTGTACGCCTTGTGATGCGGATCTGTCTAAGGATGTACCGACACCACCTCCCTGAACACTAAGAAATTGCAGCGATATCCCTATTAATTTAAAATATAGAACAATAGAAATAATAAGAAACCAAAACATATAAGTACATAAATATATAAATATATCACATCAGCGGTTTTTATATACAATTAATATTTTAACATGATAAAATTTAATATTTACAATTGATAAATTTTAATATAATATTTCAACTTTTACAACATACAAATTTAAATTCTTACACTTGATTGATTGATAATTACAGAACAATAACAATGTCTTATGGAGGATGAGGGGGGGGGGGGGGAGGAGGGGAGGGAGAGGAATGGAAAAGTGGATCTACTCTTCTTTGGCCGGGGTCCACCATTCCACTACCGACACCGAGATGTGTCGGTAGCCCCGCCCACCAGGGATCTCCTCCCTCCTCTCCTCCTGACGGTGGCGCTTGACACCCTGGGGCCAGTTGAATATGTTGTTGGGATCCCCCCTCCTCTTCCTCCTCTCATCTTCTTCTCTTCTTTTTCTTTCTTCCTCCTCCCTGCGCTCCCTTTCTCTTCTTTCTTTTAGTCTCCTCTCTTCCTCTTCCCTCATTCTTCTCCTCTCTCTTTCTCTTCTTCTCTCTTCCTCCTCTTTTTCCTTTCTCCCTCTTCTTCTTCTTTCTTCCTCCTCCTTTTCTTCCTCCTCTTTTTCCTTTCTCCCTCGTCTTCTTCTTTCTTCCTCCTCTCCCTTCTCCTTCTCCATCTCCTTCTCTTTCTCTTCTTCCTTCTTCTTTTCTTCCTTTTCCCCCTTCTTCTCTTTCTCTATCTCCTTCTCTTTCTCTTCCTCCTTCTCTTTTTCTCCTTTCTTCTCCTTTCCTTCTTCGTTCTCTTCTTCCTCCTTCCTCTCTTTCTCTTCCTCTTTCTTCGCTTCCTTCTTCTTCTCCTCTTCCTTCTTCTCCTCCCTGTTCTCCAATTCTACTCTCCTCCTATCCTCCTCTCCTGTCTTGTTCTTCTTGTTCCTCTTAAAATTTCCGGAGGAAGAGGAGGAGGAGGAGGAGGAGGACGACGACACGGAACCCATGTCGTCCTCAGAGGAGGAGGAGGAGGAAGAGGTGATGAATTCTTTGGACTTGACCTTCTTTGTACCGCCCGTCCTCGTCTTTCGTACCGTTAAGTCCGCGTGTTCGTCTCTCTTGTGATTGTTCATGATTGTCACTCGGTCCGTCCTGAAGGAGCACTTGCCACACTCTAGGTCCTTTGTTGTGTCCTTCCCGTGTGCCAGGGTGACATGATTCACCAACCCTCCTACGGTCACGAACACCTGAGTACATTTGGTACATTTTAATGACTTTCCCAGGGGATACATCTGCAACAATAAATAAGCATGTTTGTAAATATTTATAAAGTTTTAAGTTCAAAATTTCCCTCCCATATCAGCTCAGTTGGTACTATAAATTAATTTTATAATATATAGTCCTGTAGGTAGCCTGGACGCCTACGGGTACGTCTTGAACCGTAGCCACAACCCTCTTCAACAGGTAAGTTGTCTTCCAGTACAGGTAACATTTCTACTGTAGATTCTTCGCAGCTGTCTTCTGCAGGTAAGTTTTGCGTCTGACTTATGATGGTTGACTCGTATGTTTCGCCTCGCGAAGTAGCCGGTTTCATACGGTCAACGTGAATTACTTGAGGTTTCCCTCTTAAACCGCAGTTTACTCGGTAATTTACTTCACTGAGTTTGTCTATTATTTTAAAAGGTCCTTTCCAAAAACATTGAAGTTTTGGGCAAACACCTACTTTCCTATGTGGAAAATATATCCAAACATTGTTTCCAACTTTATACACAGAAGTTTTAGTATGTTTGTCATAGTACTTTTTCTGTCTTAATTGATTTTGTTTCAGGTGTTTCCTGGCCAGGACAAATACATCTTCCAGACGGTCTTTTACATCATTTACCCACTGATGGGTTGAAGTGACATTATCTTGGATTGGGAGGCCTACAAACATATCAACTGGCAGATTTATTTCTCTCCCTAGCATCAATAAGTTAGGGGTGAAGTTAGTACTTTCATGTACCGTTGAACGGTAAGCCATGGTGAGATAAGGTAAGTAGAAGTCCCAGTCTCTCTGATTTTCACTTACAAATGCACTTAACATAGCCTCTAGTGTTCTGTTGAATCTCTCAACCATCCCGTCAGATCTTGGATGAAATGGTGTTGTCCTAGTTTTATGAATGTTAAGTAGTTGACACATCCCCTGAAATAATTTAGACTCAAATTGTCTCCCCTGGTCAGTATGGATCTGTCTGGGTATACCAAACTTAGTGATGAAATTTTCAACTAGAGTCTCTGCGACAGTTATTGCTTCTTGGTTTAGCATTGCATATGCCTCTACCCATTTTGTGAAATAATCTGAAACAACTAAGATGTAGATGTTCCCGTTTTCAGTTTCTGGTAGCGGTCCTACAATATCAACATCTACCCGTTCCAGAGGAACTCCTGCCCCGGACAACTGCATTGGACCTTGACGTTTTCTTGGAGGTGGTTTACGTTTACAACAAGCATCACAGGACTGAATCCATAACTCTACATCTTTACGGAGACCACACCAGTAGTACTTTTGTCTTATCTTTTCTACTGTCTTCTTTATTCCTAGATGCCCTCCTGTCAAACTATCATGAGATTGCTCAAGGATTAACTTCTGTTTAGTTTTGGGTATAAGTGCTTGAAGTATAAATTTATTGTGTTTTGTCTCAAATTTCCTACAAAGTACACCATTGTTAATGGTTAATTTGTCCCAAAATGCACAATAAAGCTTAACGGCTTCACTGCACATAGAAATTTCTGACCATTTTGGCTTGTGTCCCTTCTCTAGAAAAGTTATCACTTTACTTATGTCCTCATCATGCTTTTGATTGTCGATTAAGTCCTGTTGACTTGCATCGACCAACTGTAATTGTCAGACTTCCCTAGTTACAGGCGAGTCTTCCGGTGTCATACCACACTGTCGGCAAGGAAGGCGAGAAAGACCATCTGCATTTGCGTGTTTACGACCAGGCCTATGTTCTATTTCATAGTGGTAAGAAGATAGAATTTCCAACCACCTAGCTATTTGTCCGGAAGGTTCTTTGAACCGGGTTAACCAGGCAAGTGCACCATGATCTGTTCTGATGAGGAAGGATTTACCATAGAGATAAGGTTTGAAATGTTTGACAAAGTTAACAACTGCCAAAAGTTCCTTCCTGGTGACACAGTAATTTCTCTCTGGTTTTGTCAGTGTTCTGCTTGCATAAGCAATAGGTCTTTCTACCCCGTCCTGTACCTGACTTAGAACCGCGCCAATCGCAAAATCGCTCGCGTCTGTGTCGAGGATGAATGGTTTTGTGAAATCGGGATGAGCCAAAATGTCTGCACTGATGAGTTTACTTTTTAAATGTTCAAAAGCGGTTGAACATTCCTGAGTCCAGTTGTATTCTCTGCCTTTCTCAGTTAATTTATGCAAACAAGCTGCAACTTTTGCAAAACCCGGGATGAATCTACGATAGTAGCTACACAAGCCTAGAAAACTTCTAAGTTCGGTAACATTCTTGGGACTTGGACAATTTTTGACTGCTTCTACTTTCTTAGGGTCTGTGTGAACACCTTGTGCATTTACAATGTGCCCTAGGTACTCTACTTCTCTTTTGAGCAAATGACATTTCTTTGGTTTTAACTTTAACCCTGCTTCTCTAAGTCTATCAAACACTTGTTTCAGCCGGCTGAGTGCATCATCGAAGTTGCTGCCAAACACTATGATGTCATCTAAATATACCAAGCATGTTTCCCACTGCAAACCCATGAGAACTGTTTCCATTAACCTCTCAAATGTTGATGGGGCATTGGTAAGGCCAAATGGCAGAACTTTAAATTGATACAGGCCTTGGCGAGAACAGAAACTAGTGATTGGTCGATCGTCAGGGTGAACTTCAACCTGCCAGTAACCAGACGTTAAGTCCAGCGTACTGTACCAACTGGAACCAGCTAATGAGTCTAACGAGTCATCTATTCTGGGAATCGGGTAGGCATCAACTACACTGCGACAATTTATCGCGCGAAAATCAACACAAAATCTTGTAGTTCCATCTTTCTTCTTAACTAGCACAATAGGAGAGGCCCAGGGACTATTTGAAGGTTCTATCACATCTTTATCTAACATGTCTTGAATGTGTTGCTTAACCTCTCCCTGACTGTGGACTGGCAATCTCCTAACTGGCTGTTTGATTGGCTGAGGATTATCTAACAAAATTCTGTGTTGGACCAGATTTGTTCTCCCTATGTCTGTTGACGATGAGGAAAAAATGTCTTGATATTCAGTTAACAGTGTTTTGAGCTTAGAGCTCTGTTCTGGATCTAAGTCTGCTACTGCTTCTTTTGCCATGTCTTCTAAGTATTCAGGTAACTCTGAATTTACTTTATTGATTCTCCTCACCCGTCCCACTTCAGGTTTGTCGGACTGTACTGTCTCGACATGCTCTATTGGAAAACATTCCGCAAAATGAGTTCCCGCATAAATTTTGATATCTTCATCTGAAGGATTGAGCACCCTGACAACGACCCCAGATTCCTTTTCTGAGACACAAGTCAGACTTCTCGCAATGAGTAGCCCACTTTTAGACATAAAAGACTGACTTCCTTCGATGACATATTCTTTATTTACAGTTTCTGTATTGTCATTGACAATTTGACCTGGCAGAATCATCTCGTGACGTGCAGGGATACTTATGGTTTTCTCACAAGATACTCGAAAGCAGAAATCTGACTCTTTCTCATGTTCACAAGGTAAGATATTTTCTCCTATCTCCAAAGAACCATCCCCCATGTTCAAATTACATGCATTTTCTTTCAGGAAGTCAAGTCCCAGAATGCCCTGGTTTCCTATTTCAGCTACCCAAAATTCATGTTTACAAGTGTGTTCTCCCAACTTTATCTGGAAATGTCCTTTACCCAGAAGACTAAGTGGTTTTCCATCAGCCTGCAATATCTTCTCAGAAGAAGCCTCTAAACTAGGTTTCTTATCGTTGTGAAGTTGTGAATAACTTTTAACAGACATTAATGATACAGATGCCCCAGTATCTATCAACATAGAAAACTTTGAACCATTAATAACAACAGGAACACAGATTCCGGAAGCATCACAATTATCATTTATTCTACAAAAGGGTCCTTTGTCCTCAGCCTTACTCTGACCCGTGAGTGCGGCTGACTCTAGTTTCCCGAGTTTTGTCTGTACAAAACTGGACAGTCACGTTTATAGTGACCTTTCTGATTACAGTGAAAACATTCTATGTCCATGTGTTTATTGAATGATCTTTTTCTGTTCTGCGTCCCCATAGAATTTCCCTGAACAATCTGAGTGAGACTTGCTACCGCCTTAGCTAATTCTGACACCTGAGATTTTAAATCTTCATCTCTTGTATCCCCTAACACCCTGGCCATCTTACGTCCACCTTGACGTTGAATTTCTGCATGCTGGAAAGCCTCTAACTCTACAGCTAACTGAACTGCCTCATCCAGAGTCCTAGGTCTAGACTGCTGTACCCTTAGTCTCATTTCAGAATCCTGAAGAGCCTCAATGAAATGATCTTTGGCCAAGATTTCTACAAGTTCAATATTAGCGTCCGGATATGCCATAGTAGCAAGTCTTCTTACACTCTGCCCCAACTCAGATAAAGTTTCATCTCTATGTCTACTTCTACTTTTCAGCTGCACTTTATACAGTTCTGTCTGATTGCTAGGAGCAAATCTTTGTCTCAAAGCTTGTACTAGCTTATTATAATCAAGTCTGTGAGAAGAAGGTAAGTTCCCTAACACCTGTTGAGCAGAGCCACGCAGCTGCACAGCAAGGTAAGTTGCTTTTTGGACTTCATCCCAGTGGTTTAATTCTGCTACCATTTCAAAATGAACTTTAAAATCAAGAAAGGAGCTAGATCCATCAAAAGTCATGGGTAAGATAGTTGGCTTATCCCGGACAACCCTCCGTTCAGAGTTAGAGATCCTATTAGATCCTGCCATCATTGATATCCTAGAAGCTGGTCGATCCCCTAGCAGACTATCAACAACTTCACGACAGTTTGTCTTCCCCTGAAACTGGTCATCCGTAAAACTGAGGCGACGCTTTGCCTCGAAATTACCCCGTGGAATTCTGGGGCCCACAGCAATTCCACTAACCTCACCCGGCCTCCTAGGTGAAACCCCTCTTAGCTCGCCCTGGCCTACCCGAGAGATATAACCGCTCTCAATTTCTCTATCCCTTCCAGAACCGGCTGGTATCTTAGAAATTATCTCGCCAGACTCACTAAGAGTAACCTGAAATTCCCTGCCTTGACTTTCAGACATATCTAATTCATGCTGAAGAAAAGCACTGGAAGAACAGTGGATTGGTACTTTATCCTGGTGCTCGGCCATTCTAGTCCCACTAGAATTTTCGCTAAAAGTCAATCCCCGCCAACTTATTTATCCAATTATAATGACCACTAATATTCCACAGGATGAAGTCGAAAAATTCTGATACTCCAAATTGATTAGTAATCAGAATATTTACAATAATTATCAACAGCCACAGCAAGTTAATTATGAGAATATTTACAGTGATGATTCACAGCCTTCACAGCATCAACAGTCAAAGTGACTAATTTATTTATGAAAAATATTTAAGGTTATGATGTCCTCTTCAACACTGCTCCAAAGTCAAAGAAATGACTTATGCAAATATTTACAAGTTATTATTTACAGTCAAGTTCCTCCTATGAACTCTAACAAATTTATCCAAAACAATTATCTGACAAAGACACTACAATTACAGAGATCCAGTCCAAAGGAATGAAAATAATTACAATTACAGTCCAAGTTTCTCCAATGAAACTTAAAAATTATCACTTTATCTTCACGACCAAGGAACTGGACACTGCAACAACAATTACCAGGATTTAAAAATAAATACAACTTCTACCAACTAATTCCCTCAACGAAATAACTATCTAAAAGAACTGCACCAAGTCTAAGACAAGACACGACAAACACCGGTAAAAATTTATCAACAAAATAATTCATCCCACCGCTGCCACCAAAAATCTATGTAACGCCAAGTAGGGTAGGGTATCATAAACATTAAACAAATCTATTTCCCGTAAGTAACTATTATATTGTTCTGGTGTGTGCAAACTAAGTGTGTAAACTCTAATGGTAGCGTGACTTTGTTTACATTAAAACTACAACTACTATTATGAATACTACGCCCCGCCTACTTGTGTTATGTTACGAGTTCGCTTGTTACTCCAAGAAAAATACTTTGTTGATATTAACTTATTCATGAAAATGCCTTAGAAAGATAAACTAATGGTATTTCAACTGGTCTTATTCAATTCAAGTTCATTAACTTTGACTTCTGTCATTCACGTCTGGTACTTCGGTACCAATGCAAAGTGCTAGATCATTGTGCCCGTCAGCCATTTTAGGTCTAAGTTATCGTAGCTTCTGATTGGTCGATTCCTGGCATGACCACTCCTTGACCCTTATGACCTGGCATCGATGAATATTTAATGAGGTAGCTGACGGACACTAATGGCTAGAACTTAGCATTGGTAGCGAAGCCCGCGAAACTTAAAAGTTCTCGTATCTCAAAAACTTCTCAAACAACAAACATAGAACTTTATGGAAAACACAAGAGATTTTTATGAGCAACAATAATAATTTATTTACATGACAACATATTTATAAATACATATTCAAATTGTGACTTTTAATAAAAACCTAACTTGGTGCATCTTAATCATGACGTCGAAAACTAAAGTACCAACTGAGATTGATTTAACTTATTAAAACTCCCCAAACTTAATATAATTAATCACTTATAAATCCTAGTTACATTTACAAATTAGTCTGACATCTTTAAGTTAAATTCCTGGAGAAAACTCCGTCATCCTCACCTTGCTAGCTGGAGCTGTACTGGCTGCTTAATTATAGCGATCCTTTACCAAATGCAAGCCCCGATTGACCACTGCCCACCCCTTTTATAGTAAATTATCATGACGTCACAATCAAGATGCACCCGCTGCAGAGATCACGTGACCATGCAAAGGACGACCTAAGAAAATGGCGGCGCCCGTGAAAAACCTTATCATCCCTACGCTAATTGACTACCCTAACGACTATCGGGCTTACTTATATTTACAAACATAACGGTAAGATAATAAAATGACGTTTAAGCTAACCTAGAACTACTTTAAAGATGTACATTTGTCTCCTAACCTAAAAATCTAACCTAACGCTCGACCGGAAGTGAAATGGACATTCGATTTGACAGCTCGTTAGTAATGACGTAATTAGTTGCACGTTTTAAGAATGAAATAATGCTACCCTATTGCGCTTCAATATGTTTGTCTTTTTGAACTTGATCACTGCAGTTACGCTGTTTGGAGACCACACCTCATGACCTCTTTCGTCTACTAACATCTATTTAAATCAACAAATCTTAAATATAATCATACCTATTTATCCCTTGATAAACCCCAAAACAGACTGCAAATTTTAATAGGGTTGCGAACTGCATTAACGAAGTTTGGACGAGGTGAATAAGCAATCTTGAAATGAATCGTAGTGTACGGATTGTTCAGTCTAGGTATACGGATCGTTACTGATTGCACCAAACCTAGTGTACGGATTGTGGTGATTGACTTTCTTGAACAAAATGACAGTATTGTGCCAAAATGTCAAATTGTCGTTTGAAATAGATCACGTACAGAATGTGATATCATTCAGAACATCATTTCTTATATTCAAGACTACCAAAACACATACTAACTATGTAATAGATTGTCCATTCCTCAAACTTCATCATTTCGAAATAGTGCCTGTATGTATGGCATTTCAGTTCTCAAAGTATCCATTTTCCAATACACATAACGAAAACGATTAACTACAAACGTCCAATTACAGAAGGTCATCAACTTATCAATTGATTAAATGTAACAATGGTAAAATGTGATCAAGGCATTGGATAAAAATTATTAACTCAAAAGCTTATCTAACAATGTTAACTGGAACTTCTTTTAACTCAACATCTGAATAAAACAAACGTCTTCCTGCACAAAATAAGAAATGTTTAGCTCATCTGACCTGTAAGACTCCTTGACTAGTGAGATTATAAATTGTAGCTTTGGTGAGGATTATAAATTGTAGCTTTGGTTCATAATTGTGTGATTCTGCAAGTTACTGTTACTGAAAAAGCAAATATCCCAATATATTGACCATTTTAGTTGAGTGTTGTCCGTTTCCACACTTCCATTCAATGTTATCAAACCATACGGTAAACACGTGTTCGCCTGGTCGGTATTTTGGTGTAGGATTTTGATGAATTCGATTTTCAGATATGTGTTTGAAATACTTTACAAACTGTAAGATATTAGACAATAGACAAAAGATAATGTCATCAGTATATATACCCTCAGTCGAGTAATTCCATTCTCTCTCTACAGAGGCAGCTCAGAGAACGATTATAATTTTATTGGACTGGACCTTTAATGTACGGGTCGATTTTACCCAAAAGCTTAGCATTTCTATTCCATAGTAAGGACAGAAATCGGATAATAACAATATGTCTTCAAGACAAGATCTCATTGGTCACTTATTCATCATATATTATTTCGCTGCATTGACGCTCTGCGTTAGTCTGGGGTAAAAAAACGCGTGATACGCGCTGGATAGAAAGGTAGAAATCTGATTGGAGGCAATCGAAGTAAACGGCAATCAGCGACGCCGTTTCAAAAGTGGTCATTCGCAAAACCTCGGCCATTCCCGTACACTTCGGCAAAGCTATCGTTGAAATTTAACATCCAGGGGAGATTACTCTTCATTTGACAAAACATCGCTTTTTACCTTCTCATCTTTATTTATTTGGTTAATTAGTAAAATAAAATATATCATAAAACAAATGATACTTTACAAAATTATAAAGCAAATTCTATTTAAAGAAAAACCTATCCATATCTGCTTTTTCAAATGTTTTCCCTCTCAAACCGCTAATGAAGAATTAACATAAAGGCATGAATTCTTCCATGTCAACAAACGACCGTTAAGAATTCCCCAAGTCATGGTTATCCAAAACGTGTTTTCATTGGCTGTAAAGATGGGAGATATCTTAAGTTACGAAATTTTGCCGCAAGGGCAATCTGCCCGAACACCGGAATCTTGGCGTAAGAGAACAGAGGCTAACTCGGGTATGCTTGAGCTGCCTCTGTGGGGAGGGAATGAGTAATTCACGTCTTGAGAATATCTAGTTTCAAGAGAGGTTTAACAACGGAAAGCTGGAAAACACGAATGAACATGAATATTTAGCATTCTTACTCCATTTTTAAAAGCATTGTATTTCAATTACAGGGAGTACTTTCATAACAATTTTAACATAAAATTTGCTAGTAGCCAAAAACTTGTTGAAAAAGATATCTGCTTTGGATTGGATTGACGGCCCTGTCTTCCTTTTTTTCCTGATGATCTGAATGATTAATTTTAATATAAATAGCCTCCTTTGTATGTTTAAGGAGCTTATGAATGTAGAGGGTCATTAATATCGAAGATGTCTCTTTCGGCTCCCTGGGGGCAGTGCAACATTCATGCTTTCTGTAGATATATGCACATTAATAAAGTTACAGATAAAACGGTGTTTTTGATACTGTTAGACGGATTGCATGTGTCTAAAATGATAGACTATAACTTAATAGACATTTTAGTAGTAAAGTTTGTTTTTCAAAACCAATTTGTTTAGAATTATTAAGAAAATATAGTAAATTCAATCAGGCACAATCCGTATCCTCGATCAGCACAATCCGTATCCCGTATAAAACATGATCGGTAACATCCCGTACACCGGAAAACTTGAGCAATGAAAATACATGATATCATTTTGACAACAGATTATTATACATTTACACCATGCCATACCATGAAATTTCGCCATGGCTTGCAGTTATTATCAAAGCAATTATACATCATACACATTTTTGATAAAGTGGACTTTAAATACTATTAATGTAGGCAAAATGCACAGAGATCGTAGAAATTTCGAAGACATTTATTGACAGGCAGTTACTAATATGTTAGTTTGCAAAAAATCAATGAAATTCATCTTCTATTTGCATTCATAGGTTCTTTCATAGATATCTACCCATGAAGTAAACGATAGTTAAAAGTTCATATTTATTCATAAAAGGCTCGTAATCGTATAAAATTGACAAAAATATGTGCCTGAATGTCACGCTCCTCGCATTAAAAGTCACGTGACAAATCAGTAACAGCGAACGTCCTCGCGTACACATTACACCCAGTGATTAATATCAATGCACTTTCAGTAAAAAACGATTTGGTAACCTACCCGGTAGTGTCTCTCGAAACGAAGTTTGCGACCAGGAAAAAGTAAATACTCGTGCATTTGTGATTTCCTGACTCACGTGCTTTTACATGTACAGCAGACTCCTGCTTGTAAGCCCGTTTGTGTTTTGGCAATTGACTAGTCCTAAACATCTAAAATTGATGAGGATTGAATTTCTGTCCTCGGAACAGGTAGACAATGGTAAGTTTTATCAAGTTTCTGGATGCCAAGCAGAGATTTTTTAAGGCAATCAAGTTTTCAAGTTGAAATTTCTGATCCATTAGAATAGGCATCTCTGTTGTCCATGTGAAAATAGATAAACACATACTAATAATGTATGCACATCATTAGAAAGTAATCGCAAAATATGATTTGATATTGCCTTTTCATAGGTAAAAATGCCCAAAACTTGAAACAACTTTGTAAACATGTTTTATAGCTTACGTCACTATCAGCAAAGGATGTGTCATACACCAATATTGTACTCAAAATGCACAGCGATCGTCGTAATTTCGATGATACCAAAGTGATACCAGTAAGCAAAAGGTTTGCTTGCAAAAATCCAGTAAAATCTATCTTCTATTTGCTTTGATAGGTTCGTGCATAGATATCTGCTCATGAAGTAATCGATAGTTAAAGTTCATATGTAGTCATAAAATGTTCATAATTATTATATAAATTTGACAAAATATTGACTCCTCGCATTAACGTCAAGTCAGTAACAACGAACGTCCTCGCGCACACATTACACCCAGTGTTAAGGAAGTACAGCCAATAATATTGAACGGCCGACACAGCTGTTGATATCTGACCGTGTATAGTCACCCCGCCACCTGGGGAAAGGTGGGTTTCTCTCAGAGATCGGCGATCTCAATGGCCTAGACAAATATACCGTATCCGGAACTCTACACACGACTGCCAGCGCTATTTGTGCGGTTTTGGTTAACATCCATTTCCCATGGATTATCCAAGATCAGCTTACTGTAAAACTTGAGTTCCACAAACTTTGTGGCTTCCCAAAAGTAAATGGGGCTATGGACGGCCCATAAAGGATACCACGCTGTATCGCTACAGGCTATCTGCGACAGTTCCCTTCGGTAAGATTATAGTGTAAGTTCCCTATTGTTAGATGTGTTATTCAAGGCTCTTAGAAAAGCCCTCAAAATGATATTTTGAGTTTTAAATATGACCACTTAAAATGTTAACTATTATAATAAGCCGACATGCTTATTATAGAGTCTAAGACTGTTTGAAATAGTTTGCTAAAAGCCAATTCACCGTAAACCGGTAAAACTAATATCACATTTTGCAGCCGGCCCGGGCCCCTATTAACAGTTCTGTAAATTTATCATTTGGAAAGAAAAAAATAAAGATTATTGGTACGGTATCAATCCAATTGAAGTCAAAACATCCGTGACAAGTAACAACATAATATGAAACAAGCGAGCGAATCAATAATTTGACTGCAATGAGATTGGGTAGGGTATAATTCTATGTAATAAATTATACACAGGAACCCGATATCGTAAATAAAATGTAGGTAAACAGTAGATATGAAAGACCCACCCCTCTATATAATTGAGTAGAGGGGTGGGTCTTTCTTATCTACGTTTTACCTACATTTTATTTACGATATCGGGTTCCTGTGTATAATTCATTACATAAACTTAAACATTGTTGTAGTAAAGACAGACGGTTAAAAAAAACCGGTTTTAATCTTTGTGTAAGTTTTGCTTTGCTGTTTAACACTCGGAATTAAATTTCACTGTTATATCTATCACGGAGTTAAATCCACTCTTTAAAGTATACTGATAATATCATATAATGGAGGGTGTTATCAATGCAATAAAGCTATCTGATAAACTTGGTATCCGATTGCCTCAAAATCTGATAAAGATGCAAATTAGGTCAAAACACGAACTATTTTCTCAAAACTCCATGCATGTCATGCGAGTCCTAAAACGGTCACTAACCATTGATAACGTCGTCGGGAGTTTTCAGGTTTTGTGTTTCTATCGAATAAAATATCGTACAAAATCCGTCAGGGTAAACTTATCACGCATTCGTATTTTAGAAATAGCTTGGTAACAGAAGCGTTTCAAATTGTTTTCAGCGTGCGTTTACACCAAAATAATAACGATATGCAGCTTACAATATACCGGCTATCGAACAAAATATGTGCTTGAATATTTTCGTGAGTAACATAGGGAGGACTAGACCGGTTTGACCGTGTCAGTTTTCAACTTAACAGCAAAACAAATCATATTCTAGTGATAGTACACATTATCTAGTAGCGTAGTAACACACAATTAACAATCCCACCTTCGAAATAATCGGCGTTTAGTCTAAGGATACCGTCACTGAACTGGCGACACTGCAATGACAATGCAGCTTTTCAAAGTGTAGTTAGAGTTACTTCCCCTGTTGTAGCGACGTTGACAAGTGGTTTGTACCAATTTTGTGTTGTATAGAAGAAACAATTGTTTGCTTGTGCATAAACCATATATACTAACTTCACTTAAGATGTTGATAGATTGTAGGAGACGTTAAATTCTATCACTATGAAAAGATCATTTCATGAAGGAATATTTCTAGACTGTTCACAACTGTATATCGCCGACAATATGACCTTCACCTTGGTGTACTGTGAAACAAATTACTCCGCGAAATCTAGGTCAAACATATTTTTAGAAGGAATCATATTTTCGTTTAAACCCTTTTCTTTCAAAATGACATTATATGATAAAGAAATTATTAACCTCGTGTGTTTCCGTATCATTAATATCATATAATAGGAATAAAAATATATGTATTATGCTCGCCAAAGGCTCGCATAATACAAATTTTATTCCTATTATATGATATTAATGATACGGAAACACACTCGGCTAATAATCTCTATTTAATTTTCTTATCAAATTCATATACATAACGTTTTCTTTGTTTTGCAGGTTTCGCAGGTTTGCAGGTTTCGTCACGACAGGATGGCGCGGTTTCCTAGAAAAGTCTTGAAGTTATTCATTGCACTCTACGCCGTCGTGCTTGTGACAGTTATAGTGCTGTTAACTGCTCGCCAGGGAGTTCAATTTGATTCCCTGTTATCTGACGTAAGGTCGGAGGTCCTTCGTATGGCACACGAGCTAAATCAGAAGGAATGCAGGTACAAAGGTGAAGTGACCTTCATGGAGGAAAGGGTCAAGTTGAACCAGGACCCTGTATGCGGCTGGTTAGATCACGCAACCAAGGAGAGTGAGGGCGGATTCTATAATTTCGGTAGCATATTTGCAAGGCTGATAAACGTGGTGATTGACCCTGCTTTAGCGCGTGGCGGGAAAGGTGGTGAAACTATACAGGAAGTCCTAAACCAGAAAGAAGAGGTCGAGTATTTGCAGTTGAAGAACGGTTACTTCAGTTTGAACTGTGAGGCTCCGCCAAAAGTCGGTTTCTCATACCGAGACCATTTGAACACATGGAATGGTGCTGTAGCTTGTGTGAAGGACAAACAGTCCCCCAAGAGAGTGAAGGGCATGACGCTTGCAATAAAGAGGTACGAGTATGTCAACTTTTACCACACTATGACGGACTTCTACAACGCCTTCCTGATGATGCTGCTCCTTGACCAGAAGCCAGACAACATAACCGTGCTGTGGATAGACGCTCACCCTCAGGGGGGTCTGGATCACACCTGGGACGTCCTCTTTGGGGACACTATGAGGGTTGGCCACCTGGACGGACCCACCAAGTTTGACGACATGGTCTGGAGTGTAATGGGTTATAACAGTCCTCTCAACGAGCACCATAGACCATTTGTTCCTTATCTTGAAGAATTCCGGAAGTTTTTCCTTACCCGTCATGGGGTTCATACTGACAAAGAGTTAAACTGTGATAAACTGAATATTCTGTTTATATGGAGGCGAGACTACGTCGCCCATCCTAGAAATCCAAAAGGATTGGTGAGCCGAAAGATAGCCAATGAAAATGAGATCATAGAGAATATCCACAAAATATTGCCAAATCATAATATTACCTCTATCCAGTTAGACATACTGCCAATGAAGAAGCAACTTGAACTCATAGCCGATACTGACATTTTACTAGGCATGCATGGTGCGGGCCTATCTCATACACTGTTTTTGCCCGACCATGCCGGCCTTATAGAGTTTTATCCAACTTATTGGACACAGTCAAACCGCCATTTTAGAGCAATGGCGTCATGGCGAGGCTTGCCGTACCAAACTTGGCAGAACAATGACGTCAATAACGAAAAGGCTGATTTCTATACATACATTCCTATCAATACTGTTAATAAACTGTTGTTGGAAGTAAAAGGAAAAGTTTGCAGTTATTGAGCAAGTCGATTTGTTACACTTGTCAAAAATTGTTTTTCTTTCATTTTTGTGTGTGGTTCGTTATAATAAATTGATTTCGCTACATTTTGATTTATCGTCAGAATTAGTATGTACTACAGCCAAGGTGACATGGCCGAAAAAGGAAATGAATTTTCATGATAAATTTGCAAGTAAATGAATGTCAGCTGGCACATGATCAGTAAAATCATTTGATATGTTGTTGTCGTCAAATAAAGCTATGGGTAAAACGAGAAGTTTATCTGAGGCATAAAAGTTATAACTTTTACACAAAATGTTAAGCATGCGTTTTAAGCGTTTTCGACTCGATCCTCAGTTAAAGTGCGAGTTACATTTACAGCTTATACACAACTCAAAATAATTTAAGGAACACACATGTGGTATCTCGTATTTATCATTTGTTCCAAATTTTAATGTCTGTAGCTCAAAAGGTAATTATTGTTTTAAGTTATGTTCATACCACTATGCAATTTGACCTTGATTTCCAAATTTACAAGGTTTTTTGAAAATTGGATTTATTTTTGAATTTTGAATTTTTGTGTCTGTATTGTTCAGGGAAATGTCTTATTGAAGCATTTCACTTCAAGGGTTATCACATTCAAAGCAATAAAGTCACTAAAGACAAAACTGCATTGTTTTGAACCTGAACAATCTAATGTCATTACATCTTTTACTCCTGCTCTTGAGTTTTTTGTGCTGATGACTTTTAGCAACCTCCAGTTTTTTCTGATCGGACTATTGCTTTCTCTCATAGTAAGCTAGAGAAAATGTAAGTGTCTGCAGCAAGGCATAAAACTGACAGTTCGGAAACTGGCGTTTTAGGTTTTGCATAGGAAGATGCTCTCTCAGTAAATGATTCAACTATGTCAATAAGATAGTGTTTATTTAATGCAAAACGTAATTCTCTAATTGATAAAGTCTATACGGTACAATGTACAAATGTTCCTTATATTCTTTTGAGCTGTATACATGTTTGACGATTTATCACTTTTTGTGCACCCCTCCAATTGGTATGTTCTTACAAACTTCTTACAGTGCTCTTGGGTCTCTCAGTGTATTGAAGCAAAGGGCAAGTCTAGCGTCTGCGCACTGATAATGAAAATAACCAGTTTTCCCTATGTCCGCCGAACGAAGTGAGCAAAGGGTGGCAACGACTTTCTATCGCCTGGAATCAAAATTAGTTTGGTGTGTCAAAACTTATTAAGTGCCCCGCAAAGCTTTGCGGGAGTGAAGGGCCTATCTCATACACTGTTTTTGCCCGACCATGCCGGCCTTATAGAGTTTTATCCAACTTAATCGACACAGTCAAACCGCCATTTTAGAGCAATGGCGTCATGGCGAGGCTTGCCGTACCAAACTTGGCAGAACCATGACGTCAATAACGAAAAGGCTGATTTCTATCAGTTTCTTCCGTAATTCCGTAATTCCGTAATTCCATAATTCCGTAACGCTTTCGTTTCCGGACCATATCTCCCAAACCGTTCTATAATGTTTAACGAAATTTGGTATGTGGTTAGATCTAGTACTGGGGTGGTGCCTTTTGCTATTTTGGTTATTCTGAATTTTATATTTGTTCTGGTTTCCATGGAAACAATTTGAACTTAGTGCATATTGGGGGATGCTTTCGTTTCCGGACCATATCTCCAAAACCGTTCAATATTTTTTTACGAAACTTGGTATGTGGTCAGATCTAGTGGTGGAGTGGTGCTTTTTGCTATTTTGGTTATTCTGAATTTTTACTTTTTTCTGGTTTCCATGGAAACAATTTGAAACTAGTGCATATTGGGGGATGCTTTCGTTTCCCGGCCATATCTCCAAAACCGTTCAATATTTTTTTACGAAACTTGGTATGTGGTCAGATCTAGTGGTGGAATGGTGCCTTTTGCTATTTTGGTCATTCTGAATTATACAATTTTCCTGGTTTCCATGGCAACAGTTTGAACTTAGAACATATGGAGGGAGGACCATTTCCGGGCCATATCTCAAAAACTATACAATATGATTTTACGAAACTTGGTATGTGGTTAGACCTAGTGGTGGAGTGGTGCCTTTTGCTATTTTGGTCATTCTGAATTATAAAATTTTCCTGGTTTCCATGGAAACAGTTTGTACTTAGTGCATTTTGGGGTAGAGACTGTTTCCCGGCCATATCTCAAAAAGTATTCAATATTTTTTTACGAAACTTGGTATGTGGTTAGATCAAGTGGTGGAGTGGTGCCTTTTGCTATTTTGGTCATTCTGAATTATACAATTTTCCTAGTTTCCATGGCAACAGTTTGAACTTAGAACATATGGAGGGAGGACCATTTCCTGGCCATATCTCAAAAACTATTCAATATGATTTTACGAAACTTGGTATGTGGTTAGACCTAGTGGTGGAGTGGTGCCTTTTTTTATTTTAGTTATTCTGAAATTTTTTTTCTGGTTTCTATAGAAACAAGTTGAACTAGGTGTATATGGGGGGTAGGGTATGTTTCCGTACTTTAGCTAAGAAACTATTCAAAATATTTTTACTAGACTTGGTATGTGGTTAGAATTACTGGAGGAGTGGTGCCTTTTGCTACTTTGGTTATTCTGAATTGTTATTTTTCTGGTTTCCATGGAAACAATTTGAAATTTGTACATAATTGGGGTAGGGTCACTTTCGGATTAAATGTTAGCGGGGGACATCACAGTGCATCACATGCACATATTTCTAGTTGTTCCAAAAATTCAATAAAGACATACATGTCTTCAAAAAATTGTACTCTCTTAGTTTACACCTCAGAAATTTCATTAATTCACGTAAAATATATCAAATCGAGCATTTTAAACGCTCAACACTGCCTCTCAAAACGTTCTCCGGGTCAAGTATCCCCTCAAGCTTCCGGTTTACGGAGTGAATAGCAAAAAACAATAGAACAGCGAAGTAAGTCTTAACACATGGTGAATACGGGTCAAGGACAAAAGCCATCCGGACAAAAGCCACCTAGCTAGGACAAAAGCCACCTAGCTAGGACAAAAGCCGTCCGGACAAAACCCACCCAAATTTTGAAAAAGTTTTTAACAAACATCACAGATACTGTAGTTCAGTAAACTGGACGTAATTAGGAGCTAAACTTACTTTGCTTTTTAATTTTCGTGGTCTAACGAAGATTCGATACCTGTTGATATCATTCATAGCGTTACGAACGCTTTAGCTTCTTGGTCTACATTCAGTCTTTCGCTTAAAATTACACTATTTCCTGGACATGAATATGCATACTATTGATGCTGATCAAACTCTACTTGTATAGAAGTATGGGTAGTACAATGATAAAAGACTTTTAGTTAGTATTCCGAAAAAGCAACTCCCGAAGCGTAAGGTGACTGTATGCGTGTCGACTCGTGTCATGAAGTTCGTTTCTACGGCAGTGTATATCAAACCGCGGTGAATCGCCCGTCAAAAAAATCGTGTTCTAACGTAGGTTCGACCTTGTGAAAATAAACCTAGGAAATTTTAGCATTTTGAAATGTCAGGGTAGAATATACAATACAATCAGAAAGATATAATTGATATTACCATCTTTATAGTCGTAAAAATGAAAGAGATTATCTTTGCGTCCTACAGTTGATTGTTTGAATCGAAGCACGGTTTCATAGATTATAGTTGCTTATACCCCCATTTCACTGAGCTACGACTTTGAAAAGTGTTCAAGACTCTTCCCGACTATTCCCGACTTTTCCACTACGACTTTGTTGGCATGAGCCGGGAGCAAATAGAGGTCAAATTATGAAATATATGATATTTCTACGAGTTACTAACGACACTCTTAAGTGCACCCCGACAATAAACTGAGGAACTTACGACTCATCCAAACTCAGATACGACTCAATACGACTGAGACCGACTCGTTCACGACTCACTGCCGAGTCTTTCACGACACCAAGTCACCACCACGACTCTGACAAAGACTCATTTCCGACTCTCTAACGACTCACTGTCGACCCACTCACGACCTGAATGACTTATTTACGACTTGTGAAGACAATGAAGACTCCCCACGACACAGAAATGTCTCACGTACGAGTCACAGACGATCCACGTACGCTAAAATCGACAATTTTAGACCGGAATCGGGCATATTAAAGGCCAACAACCGCCGACTTTTTTGTTATGATTAGTCAGGAACGGGTCGTCACTGATCGTCTTTGAGTATTGGTTAGTCGTACATGTGTTTGCACTAGTTGGAAGTGAGTCGGCATGTACATTAGGGAAAGAACCATTCCCGACTCACACCCGACAACCACGTTTCAATCCAACTATGTACGACTTATTCACGATTCAATATGATTCCATACGACTCAATAAGACTCAGATACGAGCAACATACGACTCAATACGACGTCAATGGAATTTCTGGAATTTCCGGTTGAAAAGTACGAACCACGCCGGACTTAAAAAGTCGGGAGTGGGTTTTTGAACATGTTCAAAAATCCACTTTCGACAAAATTTGACCTCCCGACTCTCCCAGACTCATACAGACCCATACAGACTCAACTACGCTCAGAGGCGACTAAAGAGGACTCAGAGACGCTTAATTACGAGTCAATGACGACATTTGGCCTATTTTCAGTCGGCAACGGCTCGTAGCTCAGTGAAATGGGGGTATTAGTTTCGATATTGTACCCGGTACAAGTTCGTTTAGATATTTCGGAGCCATACCGTAGTACATTTTATAAAAACTAATGAGTTTAAAGCGATATCTTCAATTTTTCAATGTGCTATAGTTAGTTTTAGTGTATAATAAAGCGGCGTTCAATTAAGCCATTATAGCTTGTTCGCCAATCTTTGTTTCATTATACATAATGTTTAAAGCATTAAACAAAGATATTTTGACAAAATATTAACTTTTTCTTAAGATTAACTTAACATTCACCAATCAGACCCAAGACTATCCTTCTTCATAATTTTCTTAAACCTTTACTTTAAAACACAAATAGGGTTTCACAGCGTACCCTCTCTTCTATATTAAACCTTTTAGAGATAATACAAGTATTATTACATACCTTTGCATATCGGTAAAAAGGTTATTGTTTTTTGGAAATTATTATATTTTTCTTGACAATATTGTTAGTGGATGAATCATGTGACTAAAAATCATCGTATGGTATCATAATATAGTATTACCATATACTCATATTATTAGTATATCACAATAAATAGGTTGGTGGCTTTTGTCCTAGGTTGCTTTTGTCCCGCGCCTCCTTTCACAAAGCAACTTTTACTAAGGTTAACCTTATCTCCCATTCTTTAACATTGCACTAAGGCTACCTTAGTGACTTACGATCACTTTAGGTCTTTGTGAAAGAAGACCCTGGTGGCTTTTGTCCTGCTCCCGGTGAATACACTGACATTCATATTCTTGACATGATACAGACTTGAAATTTTAATGGTAAATAGTCACTTTGTTCAGTAAGTTTTTTGGTTACATTTACAGGAGAGTAAAACGCGTTTTTGGACACCTTGTAATAATTCTAGAGTTCAAATTTAGGTTTCCGATGCAAAAACTAGTATGTTAATCTCAATACTGTCACGGAAACTGCACACGATTTATTTAGTATTTATACATCTGGTGACATTAAAAACATTAAATGATTTTTTTAATTATAAATCACGTTTGTCATTCAGTCCTAAAATTAAGCTGTTTCTGTTATAAAATACTGTTTCTAACGAGTTCGTCCATGTAATCTGATGTCAATTTCACCCTTGCTGTGACAACGCACGTGCATCAAGTGCAAATTGCTTTGCAGGCTTGTTTAATCTCGCTGTCATTGGTTATATGCCTTGTCCCCATTTTTGCATTAGTTGCCAAAGTTTAAAATCAAGAAACATCACAACTCATAACTTAAATTTAAATCTATACATTCTGTGACAAAAGAAGGCCTTATTGATAACTCCTCAACTTCTATAATGCCACTCAAACAATCTATTTATCTTTAGTTGAATGTGCATATAGTCAAATACGATTTAAGTGATTATTTTTGAATGTGCTAAAACAAAAACAGATTAAGATGATTATGTGTGTATTGAATTAATTGACTGTTTTATCGTCGTGTCACATCAGGTGAGAATATCATAGAAAAAGTATACATGATCAACGGTATTTCATTCAAGTCCTTTCGATTGATTTTGACACAATTGAAGTGAAGACAATCTCATTAAAATTAGATCGTAATTATATTCACTGCGTAGCGTATTGTAGCAAATAGATCATATTTTAATAAGATTGGAAGTAAAGAATACCTGTAAGGTCGTAGCATTTCAGCATTCTCATCTCACAGAGGTAGTCAAACGATTAATCCTCTGTTCTAATAAGACCAAACCCCTGCTCTCCGACAGTTTCCCCTTGCGGCAAAAAAAAGTTGCACTGCAAACCATTTGATGTTTTCAGCCAGCGAAATCCTGTCATGGAAAGGGGGATTTTCCTTGCCATGATTTGATAGCCAAAATGATGACTTTTCAACAGCCGTCTCTGATCTCATAACTAACGTTTCACATCCGAATTTTTTCCTACCTTACTAGCCCACAAACTCACCTTGTTCGAAGAGAGGTTGGATCGGCATTCTATCGCTTGATCTACCTCTGTAGGGAAACATAGTGTGTTAGATACTCATGTAAATTCTTACATGCATCGATTTTTAATATGCAATATGTTTCATCGTTAAATTTTATCCTCATTTAAACCAGCTGGCGGATACCAGGAACGCCTAGGAACGAAACACTGGTTTGATATTATTTTCATGAGTTATATTTCCGGAGTGCTTATTAAGTTTACTACCATTTGTTACTCTTTGTAATGCAGTCGATCACTTCACATATTTAAATTCAAATTTAGTTATAACTAATCACATGTGATGTTAAAATCTCTTCTAATGTTTCCCCCATTCACCTCAAAAGAGATATATAGAGAATACTTAATGTAGTTTTCCAACTACCAGGGTTATTGTATCGAGTGTCACAGGTAATACTTTACCCATTACACGAGATAAAATAAACCTGGTATTTGGAAAATAAACATTAAGAATTTTATTTAATATATATGATATGTACTTAAATAATCAGAAAATGTTTATCAAAATAACAACAACAAAACTGCAAGGTTGCTCATATTTGTTCAATTGGCTGAAAGTAGTTCCTGCGCCTGACCATTGACGATATGTAATATCGTCACTGGAAACAGTTAAACTATCATATATCGTCACTGTAGCCTGAGATACTGACTGATAAATCCCAGTAGTTCATAGCTGATTATGTAATGAATGTTGTGACAGGACTCACAGCCTGTTATAAACACCGTCTTTACTCCAAGGGTAGCTGACATACAGAAACCACTGTGTATAACCGTACACCGGAACTAGCGAGGTGTACGGCGGAGAAATGTTGCCAGCGAGGATCGTGATCGCAAAAGCAATCATCGCCGTTTCATCAACTTTTTCTATGTTATTATCATGTCAATAGCTTTCCGAGACATAACTATTTAATGTCAAATCCTGTTCATAGTCAGAGATAGCAAATGTGTTACTAACAACATCATTACTCGCAACTGTCATTGTTACTCACAGGAACCCGATATCGTAAATAAAATGTAGGTAAAACGTGGGTAAGAAAGATCCGTACCTATATGTATATAGAGTAGGAACGGATCTTTCTTACCCACGTTTTACCTACATTTTATTTACGATATCGGGTTCCTGTGTTGTTACTGTCCCTTGGATACAGAATTACAAGCACATATATTTTACTAAGTATGTGTGCTAAAATTATCACATGATGTTGATTATTTTAAAGTTATGAAGTAAAATATTACCTAACTTTCGATTTCGGCTCCTCGCTAGCAACATTTCTCCGCCGTACACCTCGCTAGTTCCGGTGTACGGTAATACACAGTGGAAACAGAGACTTGATATCTAAGTAAAGTCCAATTGTTATAAATTTGGTGTAGATATATGTGCACCTTTAAGTTTAAAGGGACAGTCCAATCGGGGTATTTTTTGTGGAAACGAAATTCAAGAGGATGCAGTATTGCATTCTATTCTTTGACAAATTATTAAGGCCCCATCGCCACACTTGCATGCGATTCGTGATGAAATTTGATTAATAAGAAAAGAAATACATCACTCGATAGATAAATCTTTCGTCGAAAGTTTGATATCGTATTTACTTGTTTTAATCAACGAAAGCGAGTTCTTTAAATGTTTTGACACTTTTGCAGATGGCACTGTACTTTGGATGTCGAATTAAATATTTTATAATTGACTATAACATGTAAATCATCTTCCTACGCAGAGCCTAAAAGGCCAGTTTCCAAACTGTCAGTTTTATGCCTTGCTGCATAGCCTTGAGTTTTCTGTGCTTGCTCTCTAGTCTGTAGGGGCACTATAGCAGCACAGAAAAGTAAAGTCTCTGCAGCAAGGCATAAAATGACAGTTTGGAAACTGGCCTTTTTGGCTCTGCGTAGGAAGATGCATGTAAATATGATATCAAACTTTCGACGCCAGATTTTTCTATCGAGTTATATATTTCTTTTGTTTCAATTGCTAAATTTCATCACATACCGCATGCAAATATGACGATCGGACTTTAAAGTCGCGATTCCGATCGAAAACCGGACAACGAACTCAATAATGACTCTTTTTAGTCGATATTAATGACAAAATGATTTGAGATGTTCTGGTCCTTCGTGTGTCCAATTATGTGTTAGAGGGTCCTTCCTTTGATAGCTGCATTAGGAGACGTAATTTCTGGTTGGTTTTAGGCTATAGTTGTTTCAATGTACTGTTTATTTGTAAATTGTATTTGATACTTGAAAGTTAATATGCCTTAAAGGGGCAGTAGCTAATTTTTGATAATTTGATATTTTAAAATTTTCACTGATAATTGTAAGTTAATGTTAAATGTATTATTCTGACAGTGTCAAAAATCTCATTACAAAAGTCAATCATCCATAGTCAGAGGACAAAATATGAAGATTCACACAAAATCCATTGGCGGCCATTGTGTTTGTGGAAGAAAAGGGAATCGCATGGCTAACCTTTACATTATATATTTGAATTATTACTGCTCCATTTAGTTTAAATACATTCATTTGTCTTTCAATTGGAACCATTTCTTTTCATTTTCCTGACATCACCTTATATTCCCCCTTAAAACGTGCTACTGCCCATTTAAAATCAACTTAACCTGTATCTTTATGATGTTTTCGCTAATCTATTCTCTTTTGGGTATGTTGTTATAATGTTTGACGTAAAAATCTCATGATTTGGTTCTTCATATTAACGTTACAAACGTTGAGAGAAGGTCCATATGATTTACCTTCACTATCAAGTAAGAGGGCAATTTGACCCAAACACTTCATATCTTTGTTTTCTTCGCCAGACTCTCCTTATATTTTTCATTAAGCATTGCAGAAGAAGGGAGAAGAGATCCAGTGATTTCAGTGTTCTTGATTACTGGATTATGTTTCTGTTGATATTTTACTCAATCTAAATTTTTCAGTTCTCCTTAATCGTAAATTTGTTCATTGGATCACGGAACGGACAAGTCAGTGTTGTTCCTAGGAGATTAGAAGAGTAGGTCATTTGGGTTTTGGTATATCTTGAATCATCAAAAATTTACTTCAAAACTTAATGAGCCAAAAGAGTGGTCCAATATCCCCAGGGATATAGTACTCCCTGTAGGAACAACACTGAGGATACTGTATTGTTAGATAAAACGAAGGGTAGTAAAATATATTTATTAAAACAAATCACAAAACAATTGCAAAATAAAAACAATATTAGACTAGTATAAACGATCAACTTGCTCCGGAACTACAAACTTTTCCTTTAACTTCTAATAGCATTTGATTTACAGTATTGATAGGAATGTATGTATAGAAATCAGCCTTTTCGTTATTGACGTCATGGTTCTGCCAAGTTTGGTAAGACAAGCCTCGCCATGACGCCATTGCTCTAAAATGGCGGTTTGCCTGTGTCCAATAAGTTGGATAAAACTCTATAAGGCCGGCATGGTCGGGCAAAAACAGTGTATGAGATAGGCCCGCACCATGCATGCCTAGTAAAATGTCAGTATCGGCAATGAGTTCAAGTTGCTTCTTCATTGGCAGTATGTCTAACTGGATAGAGGTAATATTATGATTTGGCAATATTTTGTGGATATTCTCTATGATCTCATTTTCATTGGCTATCTTCCGTTTCACCAATCCTTTTGGATTTCTAGGATGTGCGACGTAGTCTCGCCTCCATATAAACAGAATATTCAGTTTATCACAGTTTAACTCTTTGTCCGGATTAACCCCATGACGGGTAAGGAAAAACTTCCGGAATTCTTCAAGATAAGGAACAAATGGTCTATGGTGCTCGTTGAGAGGGCTGTTATAACCCATTACACTCCAGACCATGTCGTCAAACTTGGTGGGTCCGTCCAGGTGGCCAACCCTCATAGTGTCCCCAAAGAGGACGTCCCAGGTGTGATCCAGACCCCCCTGAGGGTGAGCGTCTATCCACAGCACGGTTATGTTGTCTGGCTTCTGGTCAAGGAGCAGCATCATCAGGAAGGCGTTGTAGAAGTCCGTCATGGTGTGGTACAAGTTGACATACTCGTATCTCTTTATTGCAAGCGTCATGCCCTTCACTCTCTTGGGGGACTGTTTGTCCTTCACACACGCTACAGCACCATTCCATGTGTTCAAATGGTCTCGGTATGAGAAACCGAGTTTCGGGGGAGTTTCACAGTTCAAACTGAAGTAACCGTTCTTCACCTGCAAATACTCGTCCTCTTCTCTCTGGTTTAGGACTTCCTGTATAGTTTCACCACCTTTCCGCCCACCCGCTAAAGCAGGGTCAATCACCACGTTTATCAGCCTTGCAAATATGCTACCGAAATTATAGAATCCGCCCTCACTCTCCTTGGTTGCGTGATCTAACCAGCCGCATACAGGGTCCTGGTTCAACTTGACCCTTTCCGCCATGAAGGTCACTTCACCTTTGAACCCGCATCCCTTCTGACCCTGTTCTTGGGCCATACGAAGGACTCCTGACTTCATTTTACGCGGCGCATGAACAACTGGCGTTTTCTTCCTGAACACCGGTTGCTGCTTCGCTTCAAATAACAGAGCATCGATTGGAACCTTCCCGTATGCAGTCCACAGAAATATGACCGTTACCAACACGACAGCGTAGAAAAGCACAATGAACTTGAAGAGTTTTCTGTACGGTATCCGTAACCTTGCCATCTTGCCGTGTCAGAGGTGAGGGTGAAGATCAAGGCCTTAAGGGGACGTTACCCCTGTCACAAATCTGAAACAAAGAAACACGTCACTCAAAGGCAAGCTTATAGATAAACAAGTATAACGTCAGTTTAGCTATAAAACGCACATTTTAAACGAATGTTTATTTGAAACAATGAATGACTTGTCAGACCATATGAAGAGCTAATTGATAGCTCTTCAATAGATCGAGTTTGGATAAAACATAATGTTATGCTATGCTACACTAAGTCATTATTCCTATACTAAAAAAACAAAGTGTATATGTGACGATTATTTTCTGTGCTAAGGTTAATCGTATTGATTAATATTATAATTGTAATGCACGCACTTACACAGCTTAATCACCAGGAGCCACACTCTTACTCTGGATCAGTAAAGTCCGACATTATAATTGTTGAATTTGACACTAATTTCAGGTTTTCCCGCGGTTCAGTGTAAGTGTCATTTGTTAAGGGTCATTATTCTAAGATGTACTGGTTTAATCAGACAGTTTATCCGTATGTAAAACAATCAATAGTCTGTTGAAATAGTGTCACGCGTATTATGTCTTTTCTAAAATGAAAGAAATTTGCTCTTGAAAACTGGGTACACGTTTCCGGTTCCTGGTGAGATACATGTAAATTACATTTCTACTTTTTTATTCGATCACATGATCTTAGGTTTGATATTCATAACACATGGTTATTCAATATATAATGAAACGAGCACCCTAAGGGACGGTCTATGCAGTAATGCAATAAATGTGGAACAAGAGACCAGCCATTGTGGCAGTGTAACCTTACAATTGAGCAACGGTCACGTTATTGCGTATTTCATACAAAACACGAACAAGAAGGGAGGCGGGAGATCGAGATTCGTCGACGGGTTTTTATTATTTGGTAAGAATGATAACTAGTTCTTTATTACACCTTGGCAACATGTCAAATTTCCTTGAAAACTTGACGTAGTATCAAGCTGAATTTTAAACAAATGGAGCGTGAGAACAATAGGCTGATGTCACCAGTTATCTGACCTTAATTGTTACTCAATTTGAATCGTCAGATGACTCAAAGCCAACGAATGACATCCTGACTCGTGTTAACTTAGACCTAGATTTCCAAAGAGGGTAAAACTTCATACAGATACTGATACGGTATCTATAAACAGCTGACCTAGCCTTTACCTAACACACCCTATCTAACCAAACAACACAACTACAATAAAACGCGTACGTGGTGAGTCTTAGCCGTTAACTTAGTCTCGATTACTTATAAGGGGCACAATATGAGGGGCACATTATGTTGCCCTAGGCACATAGGGGGTTAAGCTACTTTTGGAGTCGTTTACTTAGGCATTGACATTATTAAATTATTACATATATATACGTGCCAAGTGGGAAAATCTATACCTACCCTTTTACGAACTGTTTCTGAGTTATGAATAATATCAGTCAACAATTGCCGAGGAAGTGAAACACATCATGCAGGTCACATAACCAAGGATAAGTTTTTTTTATTGCATCAACATGTTAAAGTTTTCAAATTTGTCCAAAATAGCCAAACTTGAGCAAGAAAATACCTGATAGAACCTAGGAAATCTACACAGTTTTGTGTCATGGCGGATATTGATATTTAATCATGACATTCGATAAAATAAACCTGATATTTTGAAAACTACATTAAGTGTTCTATTTTCATTTTATGATTTTTATGAAATATGTTATTAAGATGACTTTAAAACTAGAAATCGGATCTTAATTATTCAGGGTCTTTAAGAAGTGATAAGTACTATGCAGGTATATTGCATACTTAAGGTAAGATCAAAGGAAAATTAGTTTGAAATCTATATTTATATAGATGCTTGTAGATTTTTCGTGTATATATACATGTATATATTTAACGTAATACATGTTCATAGCTTTAGTTCAGGGCTCTAATATAAGCGCAGATAATCTTCATAAATCGGGACCTTCTGTTGAAAAGCAGTATGTGTCCTTTATAGAAAAAATACAGTTCATTAATGATCGTTATTGAAATCAACAATACAGTCAAAACATGTCAACTACAATATCCGGGTTAGACATAACATTAAATGTTGCCTTGGGAATTACTCGCCATAAGTTAGGTCATATCTGACGGATATCCTTAAATACTTTAGTATCACGGAAACACAATCAGGGCGCTTTGACCTCGTGCAAGCATAATTAATTATCGTGTAATTGTTAATATGTATGACTGTAAATCGTTATTTTAGTTGCGGGTTTATATCGATTCATGACATAAAATAAATGCAACATTAACACATCAATATGAATATTGACAAAGAAATAAAATTTACATAATCTAAATTTACATCGTACATGAATACCTACTGGTTTCATATCGAATCATAACTAAATGCGATTTAATTTTATCTTACAACAGAAAACGACATAAACAATTATTATATAAAATAAAAAATGTCCTATTCACCCATGTTCTTCATAGCAATCGTAGTTTACAGAGAATTAAGGTTCCTCTCACAACAAGTCTTCTTAACGATATAGACCCGAGACCGTAATAGCACATGGTGATATGGTGTTATTTTCCAACACTAGTCAACATACAAGTAGATCTACTTGTTACTCTAAGTCGCCATTTTGAAATCACACACGGAAACTAAATCTTAAATCGAAAGTCCCCAACTTTTTTTTAAAAAAAGACAATAAAAGAAAATTAAATTAATAAACAGATATTTCAAACAAAAAATAATATTAATGACTTTCTATGACTTAAAATATATGTCCATTTTTCAGACCTTTTAAGGCCTGGAAATTTACATTTTCCATTAATTTTTCAAGGTTTCCACGATCCGTATGAACCCTGGGTATATTTTACATGGTTGTCATATATATAGGCTATAATATAGCCTAGATCTGTAATAACAATTAGCAACTTACATATATATATATATATATGAACAATAGCCATGCATCAATAAGTGCTTGTGTACTTGACCAAGTCTAAATGATTTACCGAGGAGTCACATTTGCAGATTTTGACCTGAAAGTTGACCCTGGTGAAATACGTAAAGAAACATAATAAAGCGGGAAGTTTAATGAAATGATATTAATGTGGACCGGATATTACATTTTGCTCCCGAAGGACTGCCTCAATGAATGGCACTGACAATATATTGACATTTCGAAAACTTCTTACCAAGTTTAAAAGCAACAATAACACTAACATTCGGATTCGGATGATGTTGTCTAATCGGGAAGATAATGAAATGTGATCTTGACTAACGCCTTGAAATCACTTTTTTCGACGTCACGTTTAGTTCAAACTAAGGGGGATAACTCCTGAACATCTACCATGTTAACATACCGCAAACATTTAAAACACTCAAATCGCTCGTTACTGAAGCGTCAAGTATTAAGTTGGTAGTCAAAACAGCCCGATTCAATTATATTAATAAGTTGACAGAACACTTACTTTGATTAATATTGAAAGTTAGATCAAAGTGACAGAATTAAGAATAATTGTTCGAGACACAGAGTATTTTGATAGGATCAGATAATTATGTCAAATTTTGAAATCGATGTTATTACATCGAAAACCACTAACTGTTACCGAAAATAACAAGTTAATGGTCAATCCGTACATTTGAGCGAAAATACGGCCATTCAAAGTCGGGATTTTGATCGAAAACCGGACAATGTGGCTCGAGTGGCGCGCGCAAATTCGCCAAACGTAATTTTAAAACCTTAATTTTTTTTCATAAGCTGACAGGAAGATATATTCGATTCGATAGTGTTTATTAGGTATTGTAACTAATAGGTAGATTAATTGGATGCATAATTTCGAATATTAAACGTATTTGAGATGTTTTCATGATTTTTCCATAAAATCAAGCATTTTAGAGATATTATACATAAATGAATATATTAAAAAGTCCAGTGATGAGATATGAACTTCAATCAGCATATTAGATATGTTGTAGCTTATCAAAACCATATACAATTTTAAGAAAGATACTCTGTGTCACTTCAAGGCTACAAACCAAATACGACTTCTACAATTAACATTAAAAAAACAAGTGGAAAAATCGGGAAAAAATTATTTGAGTAAATGAACAAATTTAAAAGCAACTTACTATCTAGGCATATGTTCCCCGTGTATGTTTTCCAGTGGTGGAAACATTCAGGCGGGAGTGACACCTCGACAGCTGACTCGGTCACGTGACAGTTGGTGCGTATCTGGAACAAGAAGATGCTACAATAAATATGTCTGCATTTTGCATAAGAAGAAAGATGCATTCAATGGCGAAGGAAGGGAGAGGGGGGGGGGGGGTTCTTTCTTCATGTCAATTGGAACACACCTGCCAGGTTCAGCGTACTGCTGTTCAAAGATGTGTGGTTTAGATGGGGTGGGGGTGGTGGCATTCTTTTACCTTGGAGTCTCCTAATTACATTTTGACGGTTGGGATACCTTTACCATTGCATACTTCATACGGTACCAATTGCTCAGTCACTACCAATGACCCCTTCAGTAACCCCGTCAATGAACTACCATGTTTATTTGTTTATTTGATCGAAATTGTACTTTGGAAGACTCTACAGTCCATTATACCTACAACATCTTGAGGTCATCCGCCTGTTGCACGGAGTTCATATCGATGGCTGTTTTGTCAGTCAATACTTGTAAGCGATATACCACTTACACCCCATCACTGCCAGGGCTCTAATATATTCCATTAATGCTTTCCTCTTCACGGATATAGATTTACCAGAATAGATGCATATCACTGATATTGAAAATAATAAAATTGAAATGTACATCATTATCTTAACAGATGTTGTACTATTTTCACAGAATATTAACGTGGATTGTATACCTAGAATCAATATTATCCGTTTCACTCCTATACTGAGTTTGGAAAGGTCTAGTAAAGGGTCGCGTCAGTCGACCTATGACCCCCCAACGTTATACGTGCGAAGGCAGACTATTGTGGCTTGGTAAGATGAGTTCTGATTGGTCAATTCGAAACATGGGCTGACGCAACCCCCTACTAGACCTTTCTAGACTCAGTATAGGAGTGAAACGGATAATATTGATTCTAGGTATACAATCCACGTTCATATTCTGTGAAAATAGTACAACATATGTTAAGATAATGATGTACTATTGTAATATTGAGGCTAGGTTTACTTAGACTGAAATAACCAGCAATTTGAATACCTGAAAGAGTTATATACGTATATCTCAGTTACCGCCACTACATTTAGCATACTCAAATTGTTAAGATCTAAAAATGAAGACGATAATTCTTCCTTACTTACGCTTCAAATAATTTTAAAGAGCCAGTAGCACGTGTTTGGGTAAACGAAATGATCTCGTAAAACGAAATCATATATCACCAGTTGCAAGATTTACAAAAAAAATCAAAACAGTTTCAAAACGAGCATAAGTTACATAACATGATCGAAAAGGCTACGCGAATTCATGTCAATAGCACAAATGATAAAAAGATGTTCACACTAAGATGACTGCAAGCAGTTTTTGCTTTTTACTTAATAGTTTCCAGTTGGGTTTTGAGTTATCTGACCCTCTGGAGATAATACATAAACTAATATCAAATGAGGCCAAACATTGTCCAAACCCCGGGAATGGACGAGAGAAAATGGCCACGACATATATACTTAGCAACAAAAGATCTTGTGACACAGATAAGTGTGTTGTTATGATAAATACATTTATTGGAGACGTATCAAAAACGGCACTATGGAAGAATACCAAAACGCTTCAGTTGAGGTAATGTTTGCAAATCATGGAAAACTAACTTTGACTGTGGAATTTGCTAAATACTATGTAAGACTAGTACTTTTGGTTATTTCAATGCCTAAGTATTTTGCTTCAAAACGAGAAGTTGCTCATATACAGTTATACTTCATATCCATCTGTATGGAACTTCATGCAAACGTGTTGGGCTTACATATAATAAATCTTGCATTTGTATAACACACACTCACGAGAAAAAGAAACGTCACAGACACATTTCCACTCCACGTTTGAGTTCAAGGTCAATAAGAACGTTTCAGAGTATAGCTGTAGAACTTCAGTGTACATTGTACAACTGGATTTGTTAACAGAACGAACATGGTCAATTCAATATGTCTTTTTTAATTTTCCTCTCGCGGGGTCAAAATATTTGCAATGCTGATGACGTCATAACGAGGAATCGACTTCTCAAATTAAGCACCCGTATCGTCCCCTAAGGGGAGATGACTCTAGGTAAGAAGCTCACTGGTACTACATTGTATGCTGTCATGGAAGAATGTCAAAAGCGTGTGACCAAGCCTGGCACTCGTTCTTTTAACGTAAACATGATTCTCTAATTATCAAACTGATTACTTCATTTCAGCAGTGTTGTTTCTTGCGATCAGCTGAAGGGTTCATGTTGGCCAATTCTGAGCATATGGAACCCTTTGCAATGGTAAAAGTATGCTGCCTTTGAAACGTTTAAGGGACACTAGGCCAAACAGGTGGGCAAATGACGCAAGGTCACCCTCTAGGAACTACTCTGTATCAGAATACGTTTTCGATTATTTTAAAGAAGACATGTTTTCAATGCGTACTGATGACAATGAAGAGTTATGTTTTGTTTTGTATACACACATTTCATTCATGTATAAATCTTAACATATTTTCCCCCTTTACGTGCTACATAACCTTGACATTTAGTGTTACTGGGTGTTTAAGAAATGTCCTTAAGGCACGTTATCTTATTTTAAACTATTTGAAAACTGTTATATGAACAATATATCACGATACGTCTCTTTAGCTCGTGAGTTTACTTGAGTAATTACTCATATCTGTATGTTATGCATTTACCGTGATTCGATCTAGTTTTTCGCTCGATAGTTACAGTAACACCTGTCAAAACTGTTATTATATGGAATCGACAATATTATTAAATCATCATTTGATAAAAGCTACTGGAAAGTATTATACGTTTCCAATACCTCCGTTATATAAACACTGTCAGTCTGACGTCTTGGTCCTTTGACTGTGTGTGGAACCAGCTTGAACCATAGTGCATGAGAACCTGGCAATCTGTTTAAATGTCAACTCAACCGACCCATTTCAATATAAGACATCGACAGACAACCAGCAAAATATAATGATATTTTTCATACCCACTTTTAATTTTTTTTGCCTACGCCGTCGATATAGTTATTTAAGCTGAATGTGAACATGACCTGAATATTCTACTGGACTGTTTGCATAATTGATGCCTTAGAAACAGAATGACGGAGAATTCAAAGAACTCCAAAATCATCCACTTTCGACGGAAATCTCAGAAGCGAACCAGTCACTTTTTTAAATGTGGATATATCATAATAAAAACGTGGTGGGAAGTTTCAGCCAGATCAATGGAGGAAACTAGTAACTCTAAGCAATAACCACTTGCCCCTTAGGCGTTGTAAGGCCAACCCTGTCTGGCTTGTGGATATATCAGTTTAGAAGTACCAGATAGCTAGCTACTTGGGCCTAACTAACGGAACACCTTGACTACAACAGAATGGGGATAGCAGTAACAAGTTCAGCCAGTAGAGCGCTTGGTCTCCTAATATCGAATAGCAATTCCTAGGTAGGCTTCAATATGCAACATATTAAAATAATCAATTTCTATAACCGGTTAAGCAGCAAGGATCTCACAAGATTAACATCAAGAATTATAAGTTGGGCAAATAGAAAAGCTGAGAGGAAAAGTGGAACCTGTGTACTCACAACAAACTTAAAGTCTAAATTTAAACAACTTCATCCCCATTGACGACACTTTCAATGTCAATTTAATCGAGGGTGAAATAACAATTAAAACACACGAAGCTTTTGTAGAAGACTGGAACATTACAGTAAAACAGCCCCACAGTTGTCGAGGCTAAGGTGGAAACAAACTGCGTTTATACCTGAAAATGAAGAAGTCGTTTGTTACCGAGCCGAGTAGGCCTACCCTTGATAGAAAAATGCGTTGACTTCTGTAATATTTTTTAACCTTTTTAGTGATGAAGCGAAAATCTGTTCTATTTGATCCAACTCTGATATATATTATATTTGTGCCAAAATCTGCAAGGTATTAGAAGAAACATTTTATAACGAGAATAATGTGTGTATACCTATTAAATATCTCTTTTGTTGCACTTACTTTTATCCATTAGTACATGTAGTTGTATAATTTAGTTTTATGTATTTTACTCTAGATCTGTATATATAGTCTCTCATAACCCTCAACGTGTAAATGAGATTTTATTGTATTTTATAATGTAATTATGCATGGGGTGAGACTTGAATAAACAATCTGTCTGTCTGTCTGTTTTAAAGAAATGTTTAATTCCAGAATAACCTCGTACATAAGTAGGTTCGACGAAATGTGTATATTATTATTTAGAAAATTAAACACGTGTTTTACATCATTATCAAAATATTACTACTACATACATTCAAAACACAAACTTTTCAATACATTAGCATGTAAAACATCAAAGGATCGGACAATCACAACGTCACTCGAAACATGTAGGTAACAGTTTACAACGTGGATATACATAACCTGAATTTAATTTTACCAATGCACGGTGTTACTAGTGTTAAAACTCATATCTCATTACTCATTATAACTGATATCAGATAAAAGCCCACATGCATTTGAGTACTGCATGGAAGAACAATTGCTATATCATTATCTGCTTACAGCGAAAGTCTGTTAGTAAATCGGATAAGTTTGAATTAACAATAGTTTCAAAGGTTTATGAACTTACATATATGTCTAACAATAAAACAATACATTTACAGTTATGTTAGAGGCAAAAGTAAATTGGTGACCTATATCATTATTGAGATTGACAATTATGAAGAAATTGAAAATTAAAACTCTTCTTGACTTTCTGTATTCAACAATTTTACCTTTGTACTAATGAGATTTTCTAAAAAATAACAAATACGAGGATGACAAACGCCTTATATAATCAACCGCTTATACCCTTTTGAGGTAGAACGTCGGCGACATCACCCAATGGTGAAAGAAGACGTTAAACTCCAACAACAACAACACTTTTAAGGTAGAACCAATTAAAATTTATTTATGTTATTCAGATAAAAAAAACATCGACAAATGTACACATCATAAATAGACATGCCTGATGAACAGTATCTATTATCTATATATTCTCTCTTCTCCCTCTCTCCCTCTCTCTCTCCTCTCTCTCCCTCCCTATCTCTCTATCCACTCTCCGTCTCTCTCTCTCCATCTCTGTCTCTCTCTCCGTCTCTCTTACTCTCTCTCTCTTTCTCTCTCTCTCTCTCTCTCTCTCTCTTTTTCTCTCTCTCTCACACACACACACACTCTTTCTTTCTTCCTTTATCTTTCTCTCTTCTCCCTCTCTCCCTCTCTCTCTCCTCTCTCTCCCTCCCTATCTCTCTCTCCTCTCTCCCCCTCTCTCTCTCCATCTCTGTCTCTCTCTGTATCTCTCTCACTCTCTCTCTCTTTCTCTCTCTCTCTCACTCTCTCTCTCTCTCTCTCTCTCTCTCTCTCTCTCTCTCTCTCTCTCTCTCTCTCTCTCGCTCTCGCTCTCTCCCTCCCTCTCTCCCTCTGTCTCTCTCCTCTCTCCCCCTCTCTGTCTCTCTCTCCGTCTCTATCACTCTTTTTCTCTCTCTCTTCCCTCTCTCTCTCTCCCTCTCACACACACACTCTTTCTTTCTTTTTCTTTCTCTCTCTCTTCTCCCTCTCCCTCTCTCCCTCCCCCTCTCACGCCATCTGTCTCTCTATGTATCTCTCTGTGTCTCTCTCACTCTCTCTCTCTTTCTCTCTCTCTCTCTTCTTTTTATGTCTATCTTAATGTATCTCTAAGTCTTTCTAATATCTCTGTATCGCTCTTTCCTGATACCTCTTACCATAATGTCCCTCAATGAATTGGCCATGTACTAGTGACGTGAATGAGTCAGAAAAGTACTCACCCCAACTTTGCAACATTGTGTCCAAACATGCACGAGTCTTATCCCGTCATACCTGTATTTGACACTGAACACTTTCCCTGACAAAAGCAGGTAAAGCGGTCACGTGACACAGATTATCGTTACAATGCATATTATTACCGTAACGGTGTTAAATGCTGTGTTCGACCGTTTGATAGCCTATCCTTGGGGCTATTTCACAGGTGACATGTGAGAAAAAGAAAGAATTAGTTGCAAAATTATTGTGTTCAATGGGGTTTTGACAAAAGCATGTGTATGAATAAAGGGGACTTGATATGACTTAGAAAAACGTAAGTTAGTATTCATACAGTACACACGATTGCCGAGACGTGAGTAGAATAACTGATAATTATGTCGACCCTTTGTAGAATTTCGTGCAATGATATAGGCTTATAGCAGAGATCGTGTTTAATTAAAACATTGTACACAATATGCAAGTACGTACATAACTTAATGGTTCATTTGCTTACGAAACCTATAGTTTTATTTTTATAGAATATTACTGATTTCAGAGGAGTTAAAATTATCGTTTATTTTGGGCAGGGTTCATGTTTTAAAATGTAGATAGTGACTATTACATGTTCGAATTCGAACCTAACCTAATAGTTCATTTGCTAAAGATGCCCAGATTTCTAATTGTATTATAGATCTTAATAGAGTTCAAATTATGTTTAGTTTTGGGGATGGTATTATAATTTAGATATCGACTGTAACGTTTCCCTAGGGCGTTCCCCAAGTTTCCGTTTTATGACATCTCTGATTTCTTGTAAATCAACGATAATAACCATTGATGACATTGATATACGCTTGTTAGCAATCATACATTTACGTAATCATAAACGACCCTAAATGAGTCAGTCAAGATGTATGTGTTAAGGCTTACACATAACTACTAACTGCAAATTAAGTGTTCTGTAATCGCAATTTGATAATGAACATGCTTTTTGAGAACTTGAAAAATATACCCCGGAATACTTACTTCAATCTATAGATGATACGAATATATTAAGTATTAATATATTACCCATAATGAATTGTAAAAGCACGTTTCAACATGAAAACGCGAATGATGCTTTTCAACTCGCTATACAGTGTACGTGTACGCATATGCTTTGTTAAAGAAGAAACATGGAAACTATGTTGTCGTACCAGTTTTCCAATTTTATGCGTCTTAATGATAATCTTTAGGTACACAGAGTAAAAGTAATGTTTCTAAGATAAAACCAACTTAAATTGAATTAGTTTTGAATTGGATAACGTTTCTGTACACTTTAGTGTATAAAATATTAGGTACACTTATGAAAACCATAGTCACATAAAGAGATGGTTGTGAAGTTATACTGCGATACATACAATAAACCACTTGACATTTTGGGTTATTAGTTTATAGCGATTTAATACTTTTATGTAGACGCCAATCTAGAAATATACGTCGTTTTAAAAGGACAAAAAATCGCGTATATAGAATGAGACGTATGCTGCTAGACCCTACGATTTAAAAACAAATCTATATTAGTTAAAGGCTTGGTCTATGTCACAATGATAATGTCTTTGTTGTTAGTGAATATATCAATTGTTTTCAGAATGATAATGTCTTTGTTAGTGAATATATCAATTGTTTTCAGAATGATAATGTCTTTGTCAGTGAATATATCAATTGTTTTCTGAATGATAATGTCTTTGTTAGTGAATATATCAATTGTTTTCAGAATGATAATGTCTTTATTAGTGAATATATCAATTGTTTTCAGAATGATAATGTCTTTGTTAGTGAAGATAGCAATTGTTTTCAGAATGATAATGTCTTTGTTAGTGAATATATCAATTGTTTCAGAATGATAATGTCTTTGTTAGTGAATATATCAATTGTTTTCAGAATGATAATGTCTTTGTTAGTGAATATGTCAATTGTTTTCAGAATGATAATGTCTTTGTTAGTGAATATGTCAATTGTTTTCAGAATGATAATGTCTTTGTTATAAGTGAATTTATTAATTAACGTCCTGCACGCTTTGTGGTCGATAAATAAGATGCAGGGTTATCTTACTGTACAGCTGTTACGGTATAAACAGAGAGCAACTATTTACTTGCACGACGTGTGGTATACCAACACAGTGAAGTGAACATATGTAGCATTTGTACCTTATTAATTCAAAGAGACATCCAATTGGTTTCATACAAATGTAGAAAAATATATAATTGGAATGAAATATCCATATTAATGTCCCCGAGATTTAAACAAATTAAGGTCGAATTGGTAATGCATCAATGTATTAGGACAAAGGATATGATTTATTTAGACAAATGATATGATTTATTTAGACAAATGCGGTGGTGTATCAGGACCAAATATAAGAATTTTTGTCTGAATTTTTTAATGGGTAATCGGACTATTAAAACAGTCATCGGGATTAATAACAATAATTTGTAAAAACGCTTAAAACTTAAAATGTTCATAAAATAACTCAAGATAGTATGTGAGAGAATTTGATGAAATACAAGGAAATCGATAAAACATTAGATATCTATGCTGGTATCAAAGAGCCCCAATGGCAACGTAAAGGGAACGAAATACATTCTTTTAAGCTACAATATTCATTCATGTACAAATATATTTCATCTTACAAAGGTAGATTTGAGTCCTTGAATTCTTTGGTAATTCAAACAACTGTTTTTAGATAACGTTAAAGGTCCATAGTGCATGACGTCGGGGTAAGATATGGTAAACGTTGTAAATGGTCTTGAGACATAATAACTGCTGCTTAAAAGTATCATTTTAAAGGGACAGTAGCGCATTTAAAAAAAATCTTTAGCTAAAAATTTTCACTGACAATTCTACGTTTCTGCTTAATGTATTATTTTGATGTAAAAAATCTCATTACACAAAACAATCATCCATATTCGGAGAACAAATTATAAAGATTCACATAAAGTCCATTGGCGGCCATTTTTGTGTGAACACCTTTAATTCATTTTGTGTATGAAAAGGGAATCGCATGGCTGAACTTTATCATATATTTGATTTATTACTGCTTCATTTAGATGAAATACATCGTCTTTCAATTAGAACCATTTATTTTCATTTTCCTGACATCACCTTATATTCCCCCTAAAAACGTGCTACTGTCCCTTTAATACTCATCGATTCAGTATATAGAGAGCAAAATGGTTGATTCTATAGTCATAATTTGAAAACTGACGAGAATCAATGAGTCAAACGTAATTTGGGAAACTGTTCATAAGCTAACTAAAGGTCTTGGTCGATAGGGTTGAATGCTGAATAAGTCAGATAGCTAGTAAATATATAACTGAGGCGCAGTGTTGTGGCTTCTAAACATCCAGTACATTTGTAAGACATTTATCCCGTTATAAGTTACTTGGTTTGTTTCGCGTTGTGGGTTAAACATGCGAGGCAAATTGGTAAACTTTGAAATTAAACAGTAACTAGATTAGCGTTTGCGGGATACCGCAAAAGCAGAGCAGCCCCTGAACTTGGGGTTTCGCCTTACCCTGTTCCGCCTTTTACAGGCCTCACCAAATTGGGAATTTTCTCGTGACCTTGACCTTTGACACTCAAGGTCACACAATCAATGAACACATTTCATTGAGTATAACATTATTGTAATGAAATAAAGTGTTAAAAATTAAATTAATCCATTTTCTCCATATATGTTGACCTTGCTGTGACCTTGACCTTCGACAGTTCGTAACCAAAACTTTTTGAAAATGTTGTACTTCTCAAGTTATTGTGTTTACAAGGTATTGCAATAACTCATATCTCATGACCTTGACCTTTGACCTTCAAGGTCACACAATAATTGAACACTTTTTATTGAGTATAGCAATCATGTATCGATTAAAAGTGATCATAGTTAAAATTAAGCATTTTCGCTAAACCATGCTCAAGTCATGACCTTGCTGTGACCCTGACCTTTGACGGATTGTAGCCGAAACCTTTTCAAATTTTTTTACTTTTCCAAGGATGATTTATACCAAGTTAGAGCTTCATAGCACAAAAACTTTTCAAGTTATCGCGTTTACAAGGAATTTTGCGGTGATTTTATAACTCGTGACCTTGACCTTTGAACTTGAAAGTGAACATGTCATAATGATTCCCTGGAAGTATTAACATTTAGACATGTTCATGAGTTCTGAAAAGCTAAATGGGATAAAGTTATACCCAAATTTAGTGCATTTTGTAATAACTCATATCTCATGACCTTGACCTTTGACCTTCAAAGTCACACAATCATTGAACACTTTTTATTGAGTATAACAATCATGTATTGATTAAAAGTGTTCATAGTTAAAATTAAGCATTTTCGCTAAAACATGCTTACGTCATGACCTTGCTGTGACCTTGACCGTTGACGGATTGTAGCCAAAACCTTTTCAAAATGTTTTACTTTTCCAAGGATGATATATACCAAGTTAGAGCTTCATAGCACAAAAACTTTTCAAGTTATCGCGTTTACAAGGAATTCTTAGAGTGAATACATATCTCGTGACCTTGACCTTTGACCTTGAAAGTGAACGTGTCAAAATCGTTCCCCCGAGGTATGAGTAATAAGGTATGAATAAGAGTTCTGGAAAGCTTAGTGGAAAAAAGTTATAGCTAGTAGTACGAGTGCGGCGGCGGCGGCGGCGGCGGAGGCGATGGAAACTTCACAAAAACTGATAGCAGCCCCGTCCTTAGACGGGGCTGCTAATTATCCATGTTATCAAGTATAATTACTATGAATAATATATCAGAGGAATATATTTTAAGAGGTTAAAGCACGCTCTTTTTGGGATCTTTTACCTATCAAACTTTTGATACGCTCCGTAATATAAATTAAATGACATCAGTTGAAAACACAAAAAATATATATTTATACATATTTTTATCATTGAAACATGCTCTATGTCTCTTTAAGGTCCTCAACGAGTATAGTCCTGTAAACAATCAGAGCATTAACTTAAAACAGTATATCAAATAACGTCAAAGTCTAATATTGCCTCCTTTCACAAAGCAACCTTTTCTAAGGTTGACTTTAACTCCCATTTTTTAACATTGCACTAAGGCTACCTTAAAGGGGCAGTAGCACGTTTTTAGGGGGAATATAAGGTGATGTCATGAAAATAAATAAAAATGGTTCCAATCTAAAGACAATGTATTTAAACTAAATGAAGCAGTAATAAATCAAATATGTAATGTAAGGTTAAGCCATGAGATTCATTTTCTTACACAAAATGAATTAAAGGTGTTCACACAAAAATGGCTGCCAATGAATTTTATGCGAATCTTCATACTTTGTCCTCTGACTATGGATGATTGGCTTGTAATAAGAGATTTTTGACACTATCAAAGTAATTGATTAAGCATTAACGTACAATTGTTAGTGAAAAATTGAAAATATAAAATTGTCAAAAAACGTGCTACTGCCCCTTTAAGGACTTACGATCACCTTAGGGTTTTGTGAAAGGGGATAATGTTGTAAAATGGATTGATATATTTTGCACAATTTCAGATGTCATGTCTCGCTCCAAATTTAAGACCTTCTGACTATAGCTAGTACTAACCTTGATAGGACGAAATTTATCAGGTGAGGATATCTCAATAATGTTGGAGCGAAGGACATTTCTCTTCGATTCAATTGGTTTCCATAGTAACAAATAATGGTTCCGTCAAGTTGAGATATTGAAATAACCGCGTCCTTTTGCATAAAACCATTGCCTTTCACACTAGCGTATTCACAATAAAAGGGGTCTCGAGATAAAGTAACAAAAGCACAACAATGGTAAACAAAACCCTGGAGCTACCTGGGTGGAAATAGGTCGATATGAGCCTAAACAGAGCTCACTCACATGAATAGCTTAGATTTATTGCCTAGCGAGCTGTGTTGAAGTTTCCCTAATATTGCACACAAATCAACCAATTTGATTTGGATTAGCGTGGTCAATATTGATAAAGAGGTGTGCGAATATTGAGCGACGACTCCTCCAAAATATTGCCAAATAATACGTAAAACCTAGTTTGTAAAAATAGTGAATATACCTCTGACATAATACGTAAAACCTAGTTTGTAAAAATAGTGAATATACCTCTGACATAATACGTAAAACCTAGTTTGTAAAAATAGTGAATATACTTCTGACATAATACGTAAAACCTAGTATGTAAAAAAAGTGAATATACCTCTGACATAATACGGAAAACCTAGTTTGTAAAAGTAATGAATATACCTCTGACATAATACATAAAACCTAGTTTGTAAAATTAGTGAATATACCTCCGACATAATACGTAAAACCTAGTTTGTAAAATTAGTGAATATACCTCTGACATAATACGTAAAACCTAGTTTGTAAAATTAATGAATATACCTCTGACATAATACGTAAAACCTAGTTTGTAAAATTAGTGAATATACCTCTGACATAATACGTAATACCTAGTTTGTAAAATTAATGAATATACCTCTGACATAATACGTAAAACCTAGTTTGTAAAAATAGTGAATATACCTCTGACATAATACGTAATACCTAGTTTGTAAAATTAATGAATATACCTCTGACATAATACGTAAAACCTAGTTTGTAAAATTAGTGAATATACCTCTGACATAGGCGATGTCAATGTGTTGGGGAAGCATGCTGTTGTCAGTAAAATAAGATTTAAGTATAAAATGGAGATTGTACCTTCAATAATACAGATCATAGATACTGAAAAGGATTTTAAAAGAGGGATAATTTCGTTGCAGTCTAAGTAAACCTAGCCTCACTATTATCCGTTACACTGCTATACTGAGTCTAGAAAGGTCTGGTTGAGGGTCGCGTCAGCCCACGTGACCAAGTTGACCAATCAGAACTGATCTTACCAAGCCACAATAGTGTGCCTTCGCACGTTTAACGTTGGAGGGTCATAGGTCGCAGAAAGGTCGGCTGACGCGACCCTCAACCAGACCTTTCTAGACTCAGTATAGCAGTGTAACGGATAATAGTGAGGCTAGGTTTACTTAGACTGAATTTCGTTGATTCTAATGATATGCACAATTACAATTTTTTGTGTAGTTTTTGTTTAAAGGAATTAAATATAGTTTTCAATAATTACATCATTGATTGAAATTGTGTAATCAAGTATCATTCTTTGTCAACTTTGTGTAAATGCCAACTATGAAGTCAAACATGAAGGGTAAAACGGACAGACGGATATAAACATTTCATAACAAGACGACAAATAAGTTAAATAGTTAGGAAAACTGCTTCAGTTCATAGGTATTTACTACTCTGTTTGCTTAGTTGGATAACCCGTACAAAAGCAACACTTTGAAAAAATGCGGAAACAACTTATCAAACTAAATTAAGGTATAGTCCGTCGGGTAAATATATGTACGCAAACATACTGACAAGACTCACAAAAAAAGTCTACAAAGTGAAAAACAAGTGATTATTGTAGAACATAATTCATTTAAAATCCAATCGTGTATTTCAAGTTGCTAGACATCCTATAACTGTTACACCGGTATCTACTCGACGACAACGACACTGTTTCCTTATCACGATGCAAATATATCACTTTACAGTAGTGTTTACTTAATCCTCGGGTATGTATCCAGGTCACAGTTTCAACCAACATATCTTGCCAACTACTAAGGGCTACCTTAAGGGGAAAAGATCAGCGTATGAATTATTTTAAAGGATTGGAATATGATATTATCGGAAATTCAAATATGTTCTCAAGTCTAAGTCACATATGAATGTTATCACAACCGCTATATTAACAATCCTTCGAAAGATCAGAATGGGATTTCATTGCAGGAAAACAGTTTCGACGATATCTTGCCTACCAGGGCTACCTTTTAAGAAGAAAGATCAGCGTTTGACTCATGTGAAAGGTCTGGTATATAGTGTGATCTGATATTCAAATATGTTCATAAGTCTAATTACAAATGAATGTTCTTAAATCTGCTATAAATTACAATCCTTGGAAAAATCAGAATGATTATATAAAAGCACAATCTGAATAAATTTCGATCAACAGATTTAATATTTTGTCACAGTATGACCCAATGTAAAACCTGTTAATCTCAATTTATTTAGATTGATAAAAGCATGAACTTACTTCATATCACCGATATCGAAAACAATGTAAAGGGGAATTATGTTTAAAAAGTGTTGTATGGGTTTTGTTTTTACATGATAATCTTGAATTTATTCATTTTCCACGGTGTGAATTTGCTACATGAAAGTGACGCAGTGCATGTGGAAGTATGAGGCCTGCGCATTCAACCAAGGTTGTCTTGTCATGACAAACTCAACCTTTTAAATCCTCCTACAATGGGTACCTCAGTCGTTATGTCAATATTGGATTGCCGGATACCCGATATCAGCGGAGGGTCAGCCTAACACTGAACACTGAACACTGAACACTGAACACTGAACACTGAAAACTGAACACATTAGATATTAAATTGACAACACCATCAAATATCATTCTACTAATTAAGAATTGAAATGTACATACCTTTGCGTACAAACGTTCAGTAGCGATCTATAATTTCAAATTGGTTGCTGGTTGTCAATAATATATCAGCATAAAAAAAACCGTTTGATTTGATTCGGGTAGAAAGCTGTGTGTTGAGTGAATTACAAGGGGCGATAACTCTTGTAGGTTGAACTTGTCCAGAGGTCATTCAAATTAACCACTATTGATATATTGTGACAATGAGGTTGGGGGTGTTAGATTATATACATGTACGTTGATGTCAAATGACCGTGGTCAATTAACGCTAATCTGTATACCTTTGCGGGTGACAGTAACACATGTACGTAACGTGTACATTTCAAGCCGTTAATAATTGATAGCAATCTGTATTCAGTTAATAGATTTGTTTCAACGGTGTTGGTTGCAGATGAAGTAATATTTAATGCTGGCGAAAGTGTTATTATCAAGAAAAGTTGATATTATAGGACTTGTATTGTGTAAGTGATCGTCTCAATCTATACATAGATACCTAGATGAACTGACCAACAGTTAAGTAATGAATGTATAGCAATGTAGACTCATGTGTGAAAGTTAAATGACACATTATGAGCCAACATGAATGATTCCAATTTCGAGAGAAATATTGACTTAAACTCCATACCTTTGGTTATTTATTTTTCCCTTTGGAGTGACAGAGATGATGCACTCGAAATGGACATGTCTAACAGTCGCATTTAAATCATTTCAAAGTAATTAATAAACACTGACATGCATTTAAATATAATTCAAAATATTCAAAACATATTATTGACATACGACTTCAGTAGCGTAATATGAATACTTCATTTATGATCATCATTAAACCCTTAACAGTGTCAGTAACTTGACGAGACAACTTTGTCAACTGAAAAAACATTAAATAGAATAAATAATGAAAGTGATATATTCATATTCTTCACATTACACAACACGATTAAAGACGGTAAAGCGTAAATTTCATGCGACCAGTTTAGTTAGAAACTTTGAAATAATTCGAGGTAGGATTTCTTTTTGCGGGGCTGTTTCCGTTCTTAAAACCGTCCTTGTATCCTTTATATGGACTGTACATATGTAATAATATGGAGAAGCAGAGGACTGCTTGAGAACGACACAAGAATCTGTGTCGAAACGTCGCATACAATGAGCAAAGAAGTTGTCATCCATATATTCCTCAGCATTATTGTCATTCCAACTTCTAAAATGCCTCTCAAAGAAGTTGTACATTATGTTATGCGCTTAGCGCATACCCCTAAATGACTTGGACTTGGCGTAATATAAATATTCTTCTTCTTCTTATTATTATGAATATAAATTTAGGCAATTATAATTGGTAACATTTTCTTTCATTTTCGTAAGTAAGGTGCTGAACTGAAATGAACTTTATTACACTCAGGCTGCATAAGAGGTATATGATAACGTACAGTACAATACAAAGCATACATTCATCTAAAGGTAAGTGTGTTATTTCTTATATAAATAATAAATATAATAATATTTTATCAAATTATTTTATTGAATTTAATTTAAAATATTGATATTGCTTCAGAGCCGTTAAATATCCTATTTTAGTAATCAGTTAGTAGTTTATTTCCATACTGAAAGGCCACAGGCCTGTAGTACATACATGTAGTTTTATTATTTTACAGGTAGTAACACATTCTTTCTAAACATAAATGCTTTGAGTATATAAATGGACAAATTTTCTAGATGAGATTTACTTTTGCTCTTCATAAGAGAAATAAACTTTTTAATATCAGGGTGCTTATGAAAATAGTTCCTTATATATGTACATGTACATAGTTCTCAAAGAATTGTATGCTGGGCAAACACATAAAAAATGTATTCATCCTCGACTTTATTTAGATCAATATAAAATATAATAATATAATAATATTTTATTGAATTTAATTTAAAATATTGATATTGCTTCAGAGCCGTTAAATATCCTATTGCTTCCATCAGTCACCATCACGTGAGGAAGATGAGATGATGTTATGATAATACAAAATGACAATATGCGAACAATATTTAAACTGCACAGTATTTACAGCAAAGTCTTATAAAATAACTTTTTTTAAATAATGCAAATGATCTGAAGTAAATATTTCTTAAGCAAATATTCTAAATGATTCCTTGAAAAACAATATGAGAAAACATATTTTCCGTGACAGAAACGCAAAAATATCTTTTGTATCCCTTAAAGGGGCAGTAGCACGTTTTTAGTTGGAATATAAAGTGATATCATTAAAATGAAAATTAATGGTTCCAATTGAAAGAAACTGTATTTAAACTAAATGGAGCAGTAATAATTCAAATATATAACGTAAAGTTTAGCCATGCGATACTTTTTCTTACACAAAATGAATTAAAGGTGTTCACAAAAAAATGGCCGCCAATGGATTTTATGTGAATCTTCATACTTTGTCCTCTGACAATGGATGATTGGCTTGTGTAATGAGATTTCTGACACTGTCAATATAATACATTAGGCATTGACTTACCATTATAAGTGCAACTTTTAAAATATAAAATTATCAAAAAACGTGCTACTGCCCCTTTAAACAGATTATTTATTTGAGGTTAAAATTGCGCAAGTTTATCAAATTGTTTAAAAATATCAGGAAAAGTAAACCTTTTACAAAAAGTGAACCGTTTCCGAACTCCCCTGAAATTTGTGCTTGATCATCATGTCATATACTGACCTCACTGCAATGTCATTCAGATTATCAAAATGTCTGTACAATGACGTTGTGGTTTTGTCAGTCTACTCCTACTACTAAAGAATGACTGAGTGTACATAAGTTTATTGAACTAGTCATGTCTTTGCATAAAGCAGCTAGCTAGACAGTGTGTAGAATATGCACAGGTCAGTTATATAAAAGTAAACAAGTAAAACAAGAAGTAGTTGAGGAATATAAATGTGAAATGAATAAACGAATTACAAATTATTATCTCAGAAATAACAATATACAGACTACTATGTCTTGTTGATTGTATGTCAATGTTTATTTATTATCATTGTGTCATTATATGTTTATTTTGTTTTGGAAGTCAGTTCAAATGAGACAAATGGTCATATCTCTAGGTCGTATATACAGGGCGTCTTCCTACCGTCCTACTTGAATGTTGTCCACATGTTGTCTATTCACTTTTGATCACTCTCACAATTTCGTATTTACATTAAAGATTGTATACACCTTCATTTACAGCAGAGTAAACATAATTTAGCATGTATAGCAAACCAAACATAAAAACGTTCACTAAGACACAATACGTAATTGAAAAATAGGTATTGATAGAAATTAGTATCTTAATTTATTGACTGAACATACATTGTGAAAAGGCCATTCCAGCCAGTGTATACTTAAAGGGTCTAATAAAGCTTTTCGTACCGAAAAGTACGTCAGCCCACTTAGGCATACAATGTACGATATGTAAACATTGTGTCTAAATCGTTTTTGTTGAAACACAAATATAGGTATATATGTGTTGTCTTAGAGATATCCTATATTACACAAAGACCTTACCTCTTCATCAATAACCACGACGATGAAGAGCGCTTTCTCTTGCTCTTAGATTCGATTTGCTTACGTTACACATTGGATTTGATCTGAAATCGAGTTTACGTTAGGGCAGCCATTATAACAGACACCAATACGTACATGGGTGAAGGTTACTCACTCGAAAATATACATAGCAAAGAATATATTGTTGAGGCCGGTTTTATCACTTCATTGCACATGTCTGAGAATTGAATTGCATTTGAGAGGTAATAAAGTTATTTCAACAATTAAGATTCCCCATGATATTGAATGTGCATCTTTGAACGCTTCATTACAATATCCTGTGCCAATAACTTTATTTTTGTATACTTAAAGGGTCTAATAAAGCTTTTCGTACCAAAAGTACGTCAGCCCACTGAGGCAGACAATGTACGATATGTAAACATTGTGTCTGAATCGTTTTTGAGAGGTAATAAAGTTATTTCAACAATTTAGATTCCCCATGATATTGAATGTGCATCTTTGAACGCTTCATTACAATATCCTGTGCCAATAACTATACCTGAGTATCTACAATTGATGGTGGAAAAGTCATGCAATACTATATGCAATGACAGGTTGTCAAAATTGTCTTGGTATTTTGGCTACATTAAATACTTTTCGAAAACAACTGTAGACCTATGGGTTTTTTCCGTAATATCTTAAAGATTTGATAAGAAACTTAAATGAATAAAGGACGGAGTCATGTTTAACATAACTTACAGCAAGAACACAAACAGGCTAACAGTCATTCAAAGGCTAGTTTTCTTTTGGGGTGCAAATCTTATACATATTCTTGTAATAAATTATATCAATATAAATCTTTATATTTTTGTATTGGTCTCCACACTGGCCACTCACCGATCATACCCCAATAACACACAGACGGATAATGGGCTTACAACTGATCCAGGGTCTAATATTGGTAAGCATAACGGCTTTTACATTCCATGTTTGCGACTGGTGTCGCCAAGGTGATGTCTTATCTCCTTTTGACTTCATTCATAACGCAGAAATTCTGTGACTGTGTTAATTTCAAAATTACATTTAAAAACTTAAGAGAAGCCATTTATTAAAACCAAAGTTTCTAAAATCTCTACAACTTGTTATTATCACTTAATTTCCAATTAGGATCCTGAGGAAATGAAAAATATGTTTTTGAAAATGACACCTTCAAAGGACCTTATATTTATTCATATAAACTGTACATCAACTTATATTTACAAATGCAGATGACGATTCAACACTACTCGAAGCAGGCATTTGATGACTAGCACATACCCTATGAATTCTGGACAACCGTGGAATGAATTGAATTTACCCGACACCATCTGACAATGCACAATAACTTCTGGCTATGTCCGTCCAATCATGCCCATGTGGCCCCTTTATATCGTCGAGCAGATCAATAAATGGGTATCAGACTGTCTGCCTAACACTTGCAATCAAAGAAGCTATGCATAGTTCATAAAGCTCCTTTCATCAAACGATTTCACGGATGAGATAAGCTCGTCTCTCTAGCCGTATCAATCTGAGAGCGAGCTAACAAAGAGTAACATACCTGTAAATGAGCCAGGAAGGTACATAGGTTGTCAATATCACGTCGGGACGCTCAATTTCTTACCTGGCCTAGACGTTGTGAACTCGACCACTGATTACAGGTGGGAGTCACGTGACGCGAACACCCGGTCCTGATAACGTTGTTTGTTTGCCGCATGCATTGTTTGCTTTTGTTTAAAGCAAACAGTCATAAAGATCTTTTGTTCATACCTAATCGAAATGTTAAGAGCATGAATCGCATGCCATTTAGAGTAAACATTATATAATTTTCTTTTACTTGAATTGAGTCATAATGTCCATCGATGTACCTCTATTTAATTTTTTTGTCTATAATATATGTAATAAGAGCATTTATATAGCGCTTTTCCAGGCTGGATATCTTGCTCAAAGCGCACAGAGATAGTCAAGAAAGTGCAGTGTGAATTCAGCATAATGCTTGTCCAAACAAGTGAGTCTTTAAGAGGCATTTGAAAGTCGGAAAGTCAGCACAGGTTCAAATGTTTTGTGGAAGAGCATTCTATTCTTTTGCAGCAGCAAAGGAAAATGAGGGGTGTCCATATTTTATAAGTTTTATAGCATATATACCAATTTAACGTATGAATGTTACCAGCAACACTCGGTTAAGAGCCAATTATTCTCATAAGAATAAAGGTTTATGAAATATAATGTTGTTTTTCTTCATCTTAAAAAGAATCGAATACTAATACTACTCGGGGCAAAACTAAACTTGTCAATAAAAGCCTAACATTTTCATGTTTTGTTATACAAATATTTTTCAGAAGTGATCCTTATACCTTTAAAACTAACTGTTGAAGGAGTCACGATTTGAAAATTATTCCACTTTTTTGAGGGGCTGGAAAATATTGATGTTTTTAGCCATTTTCACAATTTCTAATCACTGATTGATGTTTTTATATCAATACTACACATGTGAAGATCAAGCGTGATTTTTCAGTGATCACTTTTAAAAGTCTATACGATAATCAAGCACACTGGATTTTGTTTAGAAACATATTGATATCGGTTATACAACACCCAAGGTGTGACCAGCAATATGGAAATATCATGGGGGGGTTATAAATCTGATAAGAGATGTCACCTGAGCTCACTTACACATTAGACGATGACAAGGTTAGTTAAAACAATGTAATGAATTTTTTCTGCTTCCCATATGATGTATGATTGATGTATGATTGATGCATGATTGATGTATGATTGATGTATGATTGATGTATGATTGATGTATGATTGGTGTATGATTGATGCATGATTGATGCATGGTTGATGTATGATTGATGTATGATTGATGTATGATTGATGCATGATTGATGCATGATTGATGTATGATTGGTGTATTATTGATGTATGATTGATGAATGATTTGTGTTTGGTTGACGTATGGTTGATGCATTGTTGACGTATTATTGATATATGATTGACATATGATTGAAGGATGGTTGATGGTTCATGGATGATTTGTTGATGATTGATGATCGATCGATCAGTCATTATGTGCATGGATGGATGGACGGGTACATTCTAAAGATCTATGGGTGGATGATAAAAGGGTTTGATGATTGATAACTGGTGATGATGAGTTAATGGGATGCATAGCACATGCATAGGGTCTTTTTTGTATTCGAATGAATACAAAACCTGTCATTTATTGGTCATCTGGTGATAAACATATGATATTTTTACATAGATATCATTTATTCTAAAATTTGTTGATAGATATGAAATATAAACAAGATATCATGAAAAACATGTAGTGTCACTTTAAACATTGATCTTCACTTTAGGCTAGTCATCGTAAGAAGCACCGGCTGTTGCCTAAATATTTTATACCACTTAAGTGTCATAAAATCAATGTTACATAGTTAAGTGAGCACTCACATTTAGTTTTAATAATCGTCCCTCCAGAAACAAGGCAATAAAAATTCAAATCATATGTCACACTTGCTCGGGTAAAGCTTATATGCGTGCGTTTCAAATTATCATTAGATAGATATTGAACAATATTACGTTTCTAAAGTGATGGAAAGAGAATCGAACACATGTCTTTACATTGGATAAATGGTGGAATGTATTACATGTTTATTCAGCAGGTAAACATATGTAAGCTAGTATCATGATTGATTACAAATGTAATCTAAACCAAATGCTCCGACAACGTGTACAAATGAAACTGGATCCTGTCATCTACGGATATTGCTATTAGGAATTCATTTCAGTCGGTGATGATATCACGAAATAATCTCCTATATGAATAGACAAATAGATGGGCTGTATACACAACACACCTAACAGCTGTGCGTCCGTCAATAGTGGATGCTGGCATGTATGTTTTCATTTGTATGAAATGATTTTTTTATCTAAATTAATAAATAATCAGCTTGCTAAAGAAAAAACTATTCCATTAGTGTGCTGTTTCCTAAAGCATTGGTGACTTTCATCTTATAAATACACCTTGACGCAAACCCTGTTGAGATTGATTGAAAATTCCTTGTTTATTCAGCGAACATTGCACATGTACAACATTGGTTATGGTAGTAAATATACACAGGTGTGCAAATGTAAATTTGCTGTGCGTTAGTACGTGATTTATGGCCTCTTTGGATCGGTGCCAATTCTACAGAAAATATAAAGAGAGAAATGAGTAAAATCTACGTCTATCCGAAGACTCTTGATAGTTTACAAATAAACTTTAGATTGCAGTGAATTTTCCGGTTTTAAAGGGGCAATAGCGCGTTTCTTAAAAATAATTATTTTCCATTTTTCAATGATAATTGTTCGTTAATGCTATGTCTTATATTGAGAGTGTCAATAATCTCATTTCACAAACCAATCATCCTTAGTCAGAGAACAAATTATAAAGATTTACATAAAGTCCATTGGCGGCCATTTTTGTGTGAACACTCTTAATTCATTTTGTGTAATAGAAAGCAATCGCATTGCTAAAGTAAAAAGTAAAATTTACTACTGTTCATTAAGTTTAAATACATCGGAACCATTTATTCTTATTATTATATATTATTAACGTGCTACTGTCCTTTTAAGGGTTGTCTAATTAAATACTTGTTTCTTGATAACCCCAGCCGTAACGTTCATCGGTTTAAAAAATCATTAATATGAAATATAACTTACCGAAAATGTAGAATGATCGTTTAATAAATAAAAATGATTCTAAATAGTTAATTAATGATATACATGTAACTCCGTTAACGAAGATACTCCAAGTAAAACTTAAATAATAATGAACATAGAACTTTTAAATAATGAATAATGAACATAGAACTTACGTAATTCGCTAAAGCTGTCTTTGGAATGGGTTGATGATACTGGCATGATACTGACAATATTCATAAAATACAAGCTTAACGTACAGATAACTGATGTTTTCCTTAATATGATATTCACATCACGAGTATAGGTAAATGATTCAGCAACGTGATAGGAATTAGTTTATCGATTCTGAAACAGCCAAACGCCAATAAAAAGCTTCGAATATATAAACGTATATATTATCATCCCATTTTACAATGAAGGCCAAGAAAAGATATATAATGAACAAGAAATCTTTAAGGAAAGAAAAGAAAATCTTCGAGCCAATATTCGTTTTAGAAGTTATGACATAAAAACTGTGTGAAAGCAATGAAAACAACTTATACATTTAAAAGCCATTCTGTGAGTTGTCAGGGTTCATGTATGCCAAATTTTACCGATGGTCGTATCTGATCGAAAACGTTCGACTGTTGCATGTAAGAATCATGTTGATGCTAATTCGACGTCGTATAGTATAGTAACAACAGAAAGATTTGAAGTCCCAATAATGACATGGACAATGACACGTGTCAATCAGTCAAACGTAATTTTGGAACCTTATCTAAAGTAAATAGAATGATTTGATAATGTTTAACAGGTTATATAACTAAACTAAAATCCAAAAGAAACGCCCCTTTTGTTTTTTCAAACACATAAAAAATCACGAAAGATAATTAAAAAATGACACCATTCTTATATATGCCAAGGCACTATCTGAAGAAACACATCGCTTTAACGCACAAAATGCAGTGGTTAAGATGAAAAATATCGTTTTGTTATATTTTTTGTTTTATCGAGAATCGAGAATCAAATATAGAGGGGACGTTTCTTTTGGATTTTAGTATAGTATTCATGCACACAGAATGTGTGGATTTCGCTTCTGCGAATATAGATGACTGTTTTAACATTAGAAAACAAGAATATATCATATAAGTCTAACTGCCATTTTGGGAGTGAATAAATGAGATAACTAAAATTTATATCACGAATGATTAGATTTACGATATGAAACCACGGAGTGTCTCTTTTATCAACAGTGAAACGTAAACTGAAACAACTAAATGTATGCTTCGAAACGAATCTATGTTCAACAGTTTATGATATTTTCAAATGCAAATTAAATCGAAAGATACTTATGTAATTTTGGTTTTGTGAACATGTTTTAACATTTAGTAAGACAATCACAGGGTTCTAAACAAAATAGTCATTTATAATTTTATGTTAGTCTTGAAGGGTGTTTCATTTTCTTAAAAATTCTGATTCAAAGCTTCAATTGAAACATATTATCAGATACACCTTTCAAAACGTCCTTCCTGTATGATAAAAGATAGCGTACAAAGTATAGGAAATGGATGGTCAAATGTAATCGCAAAATACACTGCCCTAGCATAAATGGCATTTAAGAAGTAAATTACTATACACTAATTTATTTTAGTTTTTTTTTACAATAATTTAAAATTAATTCTTAAATTCCTTTGGATTCTTTTAATTATGATAACATCATAATTATGTAATTACATAAAAACATGTTGATATTCATGTTCTATTAGAATTCAAACACTTGTTTACATAATGTACAGTGATAATGGAAACGGGGCAAGATTTTAGGGACGCTTCTTTCAATTATATAGTTCCGATCAGATCGTGTCTACTGTAGTTGATGTATGATTGGTCAGTATCAAAGAAAGCCTGAATCATTGTTTGACTGAAGTTGAACCTGTTAGTTTTCGCAGTGACATGCGAATAATGGATGGTACTTCACTTACTTTCAATTAGTAATGCACCCGAAAGAAGAGTTTTTGGCGGGATTCGATCGCGTCATAATGGAATATGGAATACTGGAATATCAAACTCTCCTATCCTCATTAAAAAAGTCCTGGTTCCGAAATCAATGGACATAAATAAATATTCCAATAGGATATAAGGCGTTAAATAGACAAGGCATATTGGTTAATCAAACATGTACACATACATTGTATCATGTTACTCAGTTCACAGATGTTATTCCAAAACACTCATTATCAACTATGAATTATGATCATCATGTCATTTTCAGAAAAAAATAGCAAGTGACAGTTGGTTCATAAAGAGTATACAAGACTGCACAACCGAAGTCTAAGACGCTAATTAGCTAACCCAAGGGAAATTATTAGAAAACTCCTCGTAACACAGCGCTCGTGAATAAAGTATAAGCTGACACCTACCTCTGCCATTAATCAAGTTGGATGTCAAGATGATGTACTGCGCATCCCTTAAGCAGCTGAATATGGACTCTTAAGGTTTTAACTGGATCTGAAAGTGAAAGAAACGATAATTAAATGTGGCATGGTCAGCAAAGGATGTAATAAATACGAAATTAAAATTGCTATTTCACATTAAATCTTTAAGTGTCAATTTTGAGTAGGTCTGGCAAGATACATAAAGAATTTCATCTCTGTGCCATATGATATGAAATATATCAACACGAGTGACAGTCAATATAGCCAATAATCAAAAGTCAAAATCTTTAATTAAAAATGATTTCATATACAAATGCTTTATGGCAACTTTCGAACTTTTTACATTTAATTCAACATTTTTCATTACTAAACTACGAGATTGATTCAGTAATGAATTATATAACGTATTGTTATTGTGTTTTATAACATATTACGTCATACTGGCCTGTAGTCTGAAACTTAAAATTCTTCAAAATCCTACTCGTAATTTTTCCTTGGCCTATCGCATATGACCTTAGTGCTGCATAGACACTGGCTATATTTCAGAGGCAATAACAAAGCAAGGACTCCTCGATGATCCTTTGCAAGGTTCTCGAGATGTGCTATATTGGATATTACTAAATGATAAGTGGTCTTCAAATAGCCTGACGGAGGGAGTGCTACTAAATATGCAACTCACGAGTCTCAATGTCAAGAGAGTGATCTATCTTCATACTTTATTAGAAACCATTTGAGTGAAGCTTAATGGATGGAGCACCACTTAAAAGGTATATACATTAATATGCCAAGATCGTAATGCAATCATCTAAAAGGGGTGATACTGGAAGCTTTCTTATAGCCACACGATGTAATTGGTCACGAAGGGCTGGAGAGTCTCCGAACAGCACTGAGATCTCAATTGTGGTATCGAAGCGAGGAACGTTGTGAAACGTTGTGAAACGTTGTGAAACGTTGAGGTATGCTATCCTGGTCTTTGAAGGAGATTTTGAATTGGCATCTATGGAACAGTCTGGTTTTTGGATATCGTCTTCTTTAATCTGTTCTTACCTCCACAAGAACATCAACATTTTCTGGATAACATCTTCTTCTGATCTGTTTTTTTCTTACATCAAGATTTTTCTAGACATATTCTTTCATCTGGTTTTGCTTACATAAATGTTCAAGGAATATTCTTTCATCTGTTTTATTTACGTAAGAACATCAATATTTTCTTGATAACATGCCTTCTCATCTGTTCTAACTTACATAAGAACATCAAGATTTTCTTGATAATATGCCTTCTCATCTGAATTTCAGGACACATTCTTCACTAATTGTTATTATCATGGCGTTGACAAGATGTCGGAGAAGAAGACTTCCAAAGGTTCTAATGTCCATTGTCACATTCTCACGTCGTGTTGTTTTTAAATGTGCAGTAAATTAAAAAAATACTTTTGATCATTTAGATAATGAATCCTCTATTTAGTTTTTAAATGATAATATGTCTTTCAAGATCTTTGCCGCCTTATAAAATCTGATCATTTAATTTAAACTATGTTACTTTCGCCTAATGATCTTATCAAATTCATTGTCGTAGGAATGACATTTACTAAATAAAACCATACCAAATCGATTGATATCAAAAGCGACTTGATGTGCTCCGTTCTCATCATTTACCATGTCTGAATTATTAATTTGATATGAAATCGGTTGAATATAGTACTGTAATAAAACAATTGGAATCAAATGACTTCATGTGTGACGCAGAATAACTCCCACGAGTAGGCTAAGCGAAGCTATATGGATTCTCCTTTCAACAATAGCTTATTTACCAAAGTTTCATATTTTTAAGCATAGTATATATTAAATTTTGTTATCATATCATATATCTCGTAAAATATATCTTACACGTATAAACTATGTTAAAATGAAGAAAGGATTCAGTAGCACGATCTACATGGATATTCGAGAAAAATGTCTTCTGTATGAATCATAAAGAATATGTGTGTAATGGTTAATTAAATGCAATCTAATACGACAATTCTTCTTCTGACTATTCCGATAACCTAAGTTGAGGATGAACGTGAATGAACATGGTATCGACATGTAATTGCTTAGCATTGATGTGGTCAATCTATTGCGCTACATCCAGGTATTCATCACTTCTCTTGGCGCTAAAAGACAATAAATATTTACTGTCAGGTATATACATAGAAGACTGGACTGGGGAATATCTAACAGTTTGCAATCCTGAACAATATTTTATTGTCAGTGGGTATATTGTCCCACAGAGAGGCAGCTACGTATCGGAACGATCTTTTTCTTTATGGTGATAATCGGACTTCTGGATCAGAAGAAGCTTTTGGTTTTTGATCGCAAGGTGCGTGCTGGGATTTAATTTCATAGAAGACTGGACAGGTTGTCTGGCATTTGTCCATGAAGAGCTTTGAACATGAGAAAGAAGAGTTTGAAATCAATGCGAAGTTTGACAGAGAACCAATGTATGGGCGTGAGAGAAGCTATGATGTGATCTCAGACAGATAATGCGTGCTGCTATGTTCTGTAGTAGTTTCTGTACCTAGAATAAACTGTTACCAAAACGCTTATTGTTGTGATAAACTTTCCAGAGGAATATTAGAGAAGAAACACGAGAATTAGCACAGTAACTGTTGGTACTAGGCTATTGATGGTGACGAAGTAACAGAGAGAATAGTTAATCAAGCTTGTTGACTTGGAAAAGTTACACACCCTCAAGGAAGTATATATAATATAAATGTGGACAGTAAATACTGTGGAGAGGAATTAATTGGGACAACTTGTGCCCAATCCGTTTCACTTATGTAAATAGTGTATGTTTAAATCAAATTATCTGAACTTTTAACAGGAAAAGCAGCAGCGGGCTTCATATGGGCTCTAACAAGCATTTGCAAGAATGCATATTTGAAATAACTGATAGAGGTTCTAGTTTCCTCATCAAAGGATATACGAAAATATTCAATTACTGTTGATTACATTGACATCTAATGAACGATGGGACATTGATATTTTCACTAGAAATAAAACTTTCCTATACAGTCTTTTTAAACGTCCAAACGGTTAAAGTTGATTTTACATTAAAAAAACCACTTATGTCTAAACACTTACTTCCGTAAAGGCTACAGGGAAACTGATAAAGCAGTGCATTGAAATGAAACCTTTGGGGGTAAATATTTACTCATATTGATATGGTCTTTTAAAAGTTTTGATAAATTGACCATGGCAACTACATTTATTGAGGACAATAATTAACCCGTTAGCGGCGAATGAATGACGGAGAATCGTTTCCGGGCGATATGAATTGTTGAATTCTTGATCCATGGCGAGAGAACTATACGATTCCTATGCATTAAGGAAAAGTTTATCTGTCACCTATAATCACGATTTTGCATATTTAATCCATAAAGGTCATGAGTCCAAAGCGTCTAAACGGAAGTTTCACTAAAAAGAATACAAAAAGACCCACATCAGCATAAAAGTACAACAATGAATTCACATCTTTATATAAGAAAATTGTATTACATTTACAAGTTATTCCCCTAAATGATTTATAAAAAAATAAAACGTATTTCATGTCCATCATAATTTCCGTTAAAGCAACCAGGATGTTGCCAGTTACTGTATGTTTAAGGTAGACGTGATACAGTAGGGCATTTCGTTGAATATAAAAGGTAGAGCTGAATTGGTATACATTATGACATTAGAATGTATACTTTCACATTATGACATTAGAATGTTTATTGGAGCACCATCTATTTGCCTAATGACCAATGCTGCAGCCGTAGAAGTGTGCATTATAAAAGTCTCTTTATCCGGGTAACTAACTTGCGTCATCGTCTTGTTACCTCCATATAGATTATGAAAAACACATCACTGTTTTGAAATGAATTCGACCCAACTGTAGGGAACCATTTGAGGGAAATGAAGATTCAATCATAACCTCTAGTTTGAAAGACTTCCAACTACACACGAACCATAGAGATTTTAGGATACTTTGGATCACATTGACTCCCAAATTCGTCTGCAACAACAATTTGAAAATTACGTCACCTTGTAAGCATTAACGTCAGACAAGAACATTTTACCCATACTGCATGTTATCGATATGGTTATAACAGTGATATGGTGTGAGGTGTATTATCCAACACACAAATATCTACTTCCTTGATGATTAAAAGGAGTTTAAGAAGCAACTCAGTACATCTACAATATCAACGAATGTCACTAGCAAGATGATAAACCGACAGGTGGAGTCAACCATCACGACGTTCATGCACTTACAGAAGAACGAAATGGTGCAATATCTTGTCATTTGTAATGTCAAACGTTTGAAAAGGCCTTAAGATAAGATTTCAACTCAATAGGACAACAATGGTGGGAACTTAATCGACGTTTAGTCAACGTCACTATACGTTTCATACACTTTAGCGACTGAACATTGCATTGCAAGAAGAACAGCATAAAATAGTCTTCATCAATTTATACATTCATTTTCGACAGGGATGTCAGGCAAAAATATGTTCATCTTGTGGATTAAAACACGCATAACCATAACTAAAATTGGTGTTGTCGTGTTGGTTACCTCTTTGTATTTAGGTATACACATTTTCATGTTTTTGCATTATATTTTTGCTCTTAGCCTAAAGCAGTATATTCTTTGAAAACTTGTCTAATGTATTTCTTTTTGGATAGTAAATATAAGATTACAATATTTGCGCTATTTCGAGAGATTCTTACTTCCAAGAAGGACTTAAATCTAAACGTAAAGGTATCCTGAGACTGTTCTAAGGTCTAAGTTGATAAAGTAGGACATTGGATCGGGCAAATAGAAACATTGCTACTTTGATCCAAGTCTTGAAGTAGTCTCTACACAGTCCCTGCAATAAATCAAAGTAAATGCAGACAATTCATTGATAGTGTCTGTATCTATGAGGCCCAAGAGGAAAGCATAGTCTCAGCTGTATTGACGAGAGTTGATTGGTGGGAGAGGGCACATGTTTTAAATCAATTGTTATTATCAATGTGACTTTGACTCTATATCGGTGACCATAAAACATTTAACATAGTGCTCCACTGCAGCTAGTTGTGACATTGATAAAATATCATTCTGATTATCTATGACAGCAGTGAAGTACAATATTTCGCACTATTTGTGACTATAATTTGTTACTGCTCCTGGCAATAATCTTTGCACTTCTTGTGATAAATTTCGATGAACACTTTTCTATAAGTATTAACAAGTATGTAACTGTCGATCTACATTTATTGACATTGCTGTGAACGGGACTTGACTGTGACTGTAACTCATTTTAAAGGGGCAGTTTCGCGTTTTTTGATAATTTTATATTTTTAAATTTACACTGATAATTGCAAGTTAATGCTAAATGTATTGACAGTGTCAAAATATCATTACACATGCCAATCATCCTTGGTCAGAGGAGAAAGTATGAGGATTCACATAAAATCCATTGGCTGCCATTTCGTGTGAACACCTTTAATTCATTTTGTGTAACAAAAAAACAACCGAATGGTTAAACTATACATTATATATTTAATTTATTACTGCTCCATTTAGTTTGAATTTGTATTTCAATTGGAATCATTAATTTTCATTTTCCTGACACTACCTTATATTCCCCCTAAAACGTGCTACTGCCCCTTTAAAATTTTTGAGCCAATTAGCATTGTCTTAGCATTGGAGCTTTCAGTAGAACACCTTAGCACTTTAATTTAGTGACATGGACCTGACCATGATATTCATGAATTAATTTTCGTACTACATATATTGTTTTCAATTAACGTTGATTCAATTATCTCGGCCGGTTCACCGAGGAACTAAACTATATCATTAGAACATTTTTTCGATAGGTTGTATAAAACATTTCAATTTATTTACTTCCGCTACTAGACAAACCTACATATACTATAAAAATTAAATCGAATACAATCATCTTTTTCAAGTAAATGATACCTATTACTCTAATTGTGAACTGAAAAATATATGTTTCACTGACCATGCAGACCATTACCATACAATAATGCAAAACTTAAAAACGCAACATGTAAACATGCCTTATTACCCATATAGCTGACAATAAGTTGTGTCATATTTTCAATATGATCACATGTGCACATATCACTTTTACCTAGCAACGAATGTTGTAGCGCTAGTTCGCACATTTTTTACGCCTGTGACATCATTACACCATTGTTCATCACGTCACTGTAGCCGGTCGTACAAAGGAAGCGTTCAATGGATATTTCTAAGATGGTAAATTGGAATAGAATCGGTAGTAAAGATATTAAGTGTACCATACGAGTTCTACCAAATTCGTGCAAATTTGTTTGTAACCCTCGGTAAAGCTCAGGTAATATAAAAATTCAAACTCGTTTCGTAAAAGTCATATGACACACTTCATCGTGTAATTATCTCTATATACCAATGCACACACTATATAGAACGATCAAAAGGATAAACATGAGACATCTTCATCGATTGGAACCGTCTACCAGACTATAGAGGAAGCTGACATAAAAAAACTACACATCAGACAGATCGAGTCCTATTCTGTACGGCCCTATATTTACGCCTTAGATAATGCAAATAGATTTCACCAATAAGACACATTAGATATATGGTTCCTTCAAAATTAAGCCCACCAAAGAAAATGACGCAAACAGCTGTACATGTTATATTCATCACAGTAGAATATGCTTGGAATCGTATCTAACTATATAATTTCAGATAAAAATGTAATACATTGACTCATTGCAATATCGAACAATAAAAATGTGATATTCAAGCAATCGATCTGAAATAACAAATACGTATTTCACAAAAACAACGTTGCAACATAGTTGATATGATAAACTCTGTCTTTCACCATCGCGTGTTCACAGTTGTAAATTAGACAATTTACATGTTAAATGAACCAAAAACAATCCGACAATCACTTAAGCTAAATCGATCAAAAATTGACAGGATGAACGGGATGACACTACATATAGTATTATGAAACCGTTTGCTATTTTGAAAACGTGGAGACAAATTATTAGCATAGCGTTAAGAAAGATCAATATATAGAAAATATTTAATCATAAAAAAGGGTTGCACTAAAACATTAATTGGAATATAAAAGTTCACGAACTAACAGAGAATAAATGAAATCGAAATCATTACAGCCAGCAAGACCAATGTTTCGTATTATATATTTGAAAGACGCACTATCAAGTCCAAACAGAATTGTCACTATAGTTTGAAAGAAAGTGTGACAGTTTTATTAGAATCAAGAACTCTTTCTCTTTTCATGAAGAAGGGGAATTTGTCATAGATTACGTTGCAGCTTACATAAATTGTATTTGAAAAACATTGACATGTGAAGTTATTCAATCATTCTGCCATCGAGAAGTTTCCCTTATTTAACAAACAATTATTGGAAACTTGAAGGGCGGACTTGCTCAGCCAATAATTGTCAAATTAATTTGAAAACTGTCAATATGATGTACATCAGTTGTCGCGTATTAAATTGAACTTTAATCCCAAATATGCACTTCAGTAACTAGGTTTTTTTCATCCTGAAAACAAGAATTATTTTTCAAGAAAAAAGCGTAGGAAAACGGAAAGGTTTATTCAACAGAGTTCCATACATCTCTTTAGACTTGATAACAAATTCAATGTAAGGTCATTCACGCCTTGATAACTAAGAGAACTTACATTCGGAGGATAGGTATTACTGTAATTTTGCAAAATTCAACATAGAAATAAACAAAGATGTCCCTGTTGAAGTAGTATTTTCATAAAAATAGACATTATCAGAATACATATGTATACATATGTACATATGTATTTGTTTTACCCAATTGTTCACCATTGTTTACTATTGCTTATATTCAGAACATAAATTTAAAAGAAAATTTGTCAGGCATGAAATATATCCAAGCTTTATATTCAATCAATGTCGTATGACCTCTGCATAAACAGCAATATAACATTTCTTGAAAAGCGGTATTAGAGATTTCCATTTGTTGTTAAGTTATTCAGGGTTAGGTTAGCTCAGCAATAAAACCTCAGCAAAGACAGTCTACGTGCATAGAGGATATTATATGAGTGTCCATGACATACTATGTTTACGACACGAGTGGCTAATTTATATTAGTATTTCCCGAGCGAGAGCGAGGGATATACTGATATTTAGGCACGAGTGTCGTAAACATAGTATGTCATCGGCACGAATATAATATTCTGTTTATTACCGTAGCCTCCAAATCAAAGAAATTACTCAAAACCTTCTGATAAGCATAGGCGGAAAAGCCGCCGCCGGCCCGTATAGATTGTGACGTCATAGGTGAACCGTGACGTCAAAGCATTGTAATAACGTGACGTCACAATGAAAAAGTGATATTTTGCCCTAGGGCAACATATGAAAAATATGAACCCCGGTATGACTGCCCTCGTAGGTAATAAAGTACAGTATTCTGTATTCAATTGCTAATGAAGAAGGATAGTGTTCTGGCTGGTCCGTCGAAGAAGAGATATTGTAATCTTAGTGTAGATGCAGGATGCTTCTAGACGGCAATTAATCAAAGAAATAATGGACAATCCAGTGTCTGTATTTACAATTGTATGATGCCCAGGAGGGTTCGAGGTCGTCTCTATGCAAGTAGAGGTTTCTCGTAAAATACTTTTATAAGAAGCCTTCAATGTCGATGTCTTTGTTTTACCATTAACTTTGATTATTATTATTAACTTTGATTATATTTTTTCATGGTAATTGTTATTACATGTTGGACGGCAACTGCATTCATCTGACATGTCTATGCTGTTTCACTTCATCATCATATTTTTTAAATGAATAAGTGTAATTATGAATATCATCATAATGAGGTTATTTCAATGCAATCAACTTCGGTAATTAAAATCACAGTATGTTTTCATTAATAAAGAACGAAAGCCAGATGTTTGTAGACGATCAGATACCGTCGTAGGATTGTATCATCTTAGAAACCATAACTGATCTAATGAGCCATTCGCAGTTTCACTGTGCTAGAGTTTGTACTTAGACATGCTTAATCTTCTGTATGTGTCTGTTTCTTCTATTTCTATACTGGTTCGATATTCGCAACTTAGACAATGTACAGCTGCGCACCTTAACTTTGTTCACTTGCTTGTGTATCTGAGTGTTATTATCATATAATTTGGGTTTCGTTTGGACTAAAATAACTCCAGCAGAACTGACAAAGGATCACCAACTGACCATGTGTAAAATGACCTCAAACCATATTTCGGATCGTCAAGACACTGGTGCTGAATGTCGATATTTGGCAAGGTGGGTTCATATTTGTTAAAATCAGATTTCTTAAATTTGGATTAAAATATTCCATATATCGTTGCAAGAGAAACACCAGAACAAGTACACTGCCATTTTACAAAAGAACAAATATGACTTGGATCTAAAGTTGTTGATCACTTATGGAGGATTTTATAGAAAAAAAAAATCAGTGTTTTCGAAATGCTGACCCCTGATCACTTCAATGTCCTGCAAAATTTGTTACGGTTATCTGTTAGGTATGACATACGAATGTGTTAACGCAAACTGAATCTTTGTTTACATGTACGTTGTGAAAATTTCAACTTTTTCCGTGTCATTTTCAAATGCTAAGAGATTCAGAGATTCACAATTACATGATATTTGCACTAGAATACGTATGTAAGTGAACAAACTTAAAGGGGCAGTAGTACGTTTTTAGGGATAATATAAGGTGATGTCAGGAAATTCAAAATTAATGGTCCCAGTTGAAGGACAACACATTTAAACTAAATGGAGCAGTAATATTTCAAATATGTAATGTAAAGTTTAGCCATGCGATTCCATTTTCTAACACAAAATGAATAAAAGGTGTTCACACAAAATAGCCACCGATGGATTTTATGTGAATCTTCATACTTTGTCCTCTGACTAAGGATGATTGGCTTTTGTTTTGAGATTTTAGACACTATCAAAATAATAAATTTATCATTAACGTACAGTTATCAGTGAAAATTCAAAAATAATTATAAATTGTCAAACAACGTGGTGCCCATTTTAAGGAAGGCATCTGTATGACCATTGTTAAGCATACACACACTCGCTGGTAACAATGCATCATTTCAATTAGTCTGGAAGTATACCATCAATCTCTTCAATGTCACTCACGCTCATGAATTTCTGATAATGCAAAACGAGAAAAAGATTGATTGGCAATCTATGATACCATAGGTCATCATTAAGATTTTATGTCAGACACTTTCATTGATTGATACAGTTTAACCTTATGTACAGAGGAAGACTCTGAAACAAGGAACAACACAGTAGAAATGTAACTTCATTTGTCTGATAGGAAACCAATTAAATGAAGTCTAATGCTGATAGCTTCCTCCAATCAAAATAATAAATAATAATAATAATAATAATTTTAACGCCTAGTACCCAGTCCAGGACTGCTCAACGGCGATACAATGGCTGTACAATGTATATTATTACCCTGAAGGAATTGTACTTTCGAGTCAAGCTACTAAGCGCCTCGCGCGACCATATAGGTCCGTACTTTCCCCATCTTCAGGTACCCATTTATACAGCTGGGTGAACTGAGTGCAATGTGGATGAAGTGCCTTGCCCAAGGACACAACACAGTGTCAAAGGGACAGTCCTTTTGGGGTATTGTATATTTCATTTTATAACACACTCAAGTTGAAACATGTCACTAGGGTTACCAATTAAGTTGATTCTTATTTGATAACTTGAAGAAGAAGAGCCTACAAACGGTAACAATAACAACAACGAGAATTGAAGCCATTAATCACCATTGTAGGCACTGTTGTTTAGTCTTATCATTAAATATGTGTTATATAAGTAAAGGTGAGAATACTCAATCAATAAATACATATTTAAAAAAAGAAAAAGTTTAGCGATAAAACTGCTAACAGGATCGCGTGCAGAAAAAACGATGGGACAGAGTCTTAAAAGTAGACTTACAATATATACAAGTAAAATATCTCGGTGTGCTTTTAAGTTTGTCGGTAAAATAACAGCGTCATACTATTTGTCCCATCTTCTTCTCTTGTAAAATAATGATAATGATATTGAATGTACATAAAAAGAAGAGAAATGTTAATTCAAAACAAGTATTTAATCCGAAACTAAAATCACAAATCAAACTCATGACATCGCTTTTCTGAAAGTCTTATGGACCACAACGTTGCATCAGTCATTGTCAAATGCCTTCGAGTAGTAATAGGACTATCACCTTAAGGTTTGTGATTAATAAGTTTTTTTCAAACCATCTACCTTTGGTGAAACTGAAGCCGAAAGTAATGGGAACGACTCATGTGTAGTCATATATCAGAATAAAAGTCGTATTAAGGAATAAACTCGTCTTAGCTGAAATGTGAATGTCTCTTTGGGGATCGCTTCGGTTTCCATGGTAATATCAAATCTTCTCTGTACCGCCAATTTATTTATTGTTGCCCGTAAATTTGTGAAGGGTAAATAATGTACCTGAGCCCGCCATACATCATGATCTTAAAACCACGGAATCCTAAATACAATATTTCCCTACACGCGAGTAATGACATGTATTTCAAATTAAAGTACCTTCAGAAATGTTTTCATCGATTTGCCTTTTAAGTAATCGTTACTAGATGTATAATTTATTTCAGTGTCTATGTATTGATGCGTACATAGGCCCAATGAATTACAGTATATGAAATTTAGAAAAAATCGTTATCAAAGATCTATATAGTATGAAATGCAAACAGAAGTACTGGACCATATTCTCAATAGATATCAAAAGTCCTTTATACAGACATTGAACCAATGCTTGCATTCACCACGGTTTTTGAGTAAATGTCAAGTGAAATAGAATAGTCACTAAAAATATATTCAGAATCTTCAAATACGATTTAAAAGTTGTCACGGCGTAACTCATTTACGACATTGATAAATTGGGAGGTCATGCGCTTAATTTGCAAATGTAAAAATTACAGAAGTCTTAATGATGTGCGAGTGTACCATTTCACTAACCTTTATATCCCTGCAACCAATCAACGCCAACCTTAAATACCCCGCCGCAAACGTTATACTTCAAGAAAAGTACTGTCGGTTGTTGACAGTTTTTTAAGACGAATTTGTAATTTTCATTTGCTATATTGATCGAAAACAAGACAATAGATCGCCTCTAGCTCAAACGTACTTTTGATTATTGAACAAGAAGGCGGCATTTGAGTTATGTTATGTTATGTTAGTAATCACTCTATAGAGGTTTTGGCCATTGAAAGAATGATTTTGCCACGTCACTGTTGTTTTTGCTTTTTCATCGATAAAGATTATTCATCAATGCAACAATAAAAGTAGACATATGAAGGTGACAGGCAGTAGCTTTCCTACATATAGACTTACCTTCATATATTTCTTACCGTTTGTTATGCAATGACCTCATTTTAAATGAAACACTTGAAACTGTTCCTTTATCAGAAACTATTTGAAAATGAAATATGAAACATTTATGATACATAAACAAAATATCATTCAGTGCTGAACATTGTCACATTATTTAATTAAACAATAACTGTTGTCTGGGTCCAATCAATGTATAAAAATGAGGCTGTTCTAAAACCAAGTTTCCTGCAAATATGGGTTTGGAGTTAAATGTATTTGCGTTCTCTGCGTTGAAAGTCTATTGCTAGAGGGAGTTATGTCTTCATTCTTGTGCACATGAGATGAAAAGAGAGTTCAAACTATCTGTTACTATGAGCCCTAGAGGTATAAAACATATTGTTTCCATGACAACTTCAGATTATGGTGAAAACACGTTTCTAGTAAGATGAACAACATTTCCACTCAAAGAAAAAAATCAGAATTGTGAGGAATAAGTGTAATAAGCAAGCTTGGTTTTAGTTGATTTAAAAACATTCTTTTGTGTAAATTTGATTTTAGATTTTATATCATCTACAAATGCAAATGAAGCAAGAATTCAGATTATTGTCGAGTATAGAAGAGTTATTCAAAGCATTATAACGTAACGTTTTACAAACCTAAAACATTGTTGATGAATATAAGTTATATCCTAGGCAATAATATGTCCACATCCATAACATGAGTTCCAGAGGGCTTGATAAAAACTTCATTTAGTGGATTTCGCAGGAACTCTTTTGACGGACAGACGGACGGGCAGACGGACGGACGGAGTCACTTCTCGCGCGGTTGTCTGTCTGTCTGTCTGGGGGCAAGAGTTGGGGAATGGAAGGATGTATTTGTAGGACATTAAATATCTTTAAAGAAGAACATACAATATACATTACACTTACTCATGTTATGGTTATTAACACATATATAATTATTTAATTGGTTGTTGTTGTTGACAGTCTACAACGTCAATAGAGAATGTTATCTATGAGCTACAGCACTTGAATGAGGTTTTTGACTCTTGACATTATAAGATTCCTTGTAAAAATAGACACATTTAAATGTATTTTCTTACTGGTGGTATCGCCTGTCATGCTGATTTATATAAACGTCAGGAAATAAGAAAACCATTAAATCATTATAATAATCGAAAGAAACATACACTCAAGATACCTACCATAGATCGTTGTCAAGTGCACATGCTGTAGCTACATGTAGATATTTAACCCTATGTCTTCACTCTACATTTTGGGGGCGGGATAGCGCAGTGGTTAGCGCGTTCGGCTTAGGATCAGAAGGTCCGTGGTTCGAATCCCGCCAGGGGCTCGGCAACTTGTCTGCAGTAGAGAACTGTTCTACACGCAGTCAGGTTTGGGTGCAATGCTACACTGAATTTCAGCGCAGTACCACCCATGGTTGCTAGTTCCAGCCGATGCTCGGATGTTTCACCGCAATACATAGCCACAATAGTGTTGCGAGCTTTCTCCCTGCAATAATACTAGCAGCCGCGATATAAGTGAAATACTCTTGAAGGCGGCGATAAACCCCACATCATCTCACCTCACCTCACCTCACTCTACATTTTCTCTTTTCAATGAACTACCTGAGTGACTTTCAGAAAAAGAAACAAAAGAGCATAAGTTCTAACAATGGTGTCAATTAATTTTACGTCAATAATTTAAGATAAAAAAATTATTAAATGATTTATCAATGCAGAATCATCATTTTAACAATTTTACAGTAAAAGTAGAGATTGACGATAATTCTTTATTATTGCTTATTTATATAGAGTCTGGTAAATACTTTGTAACATGAGCAGGTTCTTCAGAATGTCATAATTGGATGATTCATAGTGTATATAAAAGGTTGAAGATTTATATCCACCTACAACTGAGGTTCTAGATATATCAAAGATTGCTTTATGTCCCCAAACATTTTAAATCGTCTTTATCTACGAAGCAACCTAACTCTCTAGACAATCATATCATAAACAATGTAAAATCATTTTTATAGATGGTTATAAAGATATATATCAAGGGAGAACCGAACTAGAAAATGAATCTTTCATGTGATTTTTAATTTTAACAACTCAAAAGTTTATCGCCTTAAAAGAACCTTAAACACTGAATCTCTGAACATTCCAAGCGTTCAGTTAAACTTACTTCATTCTGATAAAACTCTTTGGCTTTAGTTTTTGTAACTTTTAAATAAGAAACTTCAGTTCATATTGTATAAATGGCCATGGGGCCAACAGTACAACATGAGCAGAATACAAGATAGATACAGTTAACTGTTGACACAAGCAAATACATTGTTTCTTAGTTTGAACACCTTATTTAAGAAAAGACACAGTTGGTATAGATTAAAATATTAAACTTTTTAGAACAGGTAAATCAACTTGTACATAAGTAGGTGCATTCTCTCCCCACAGAGGCAACTCAGTCATACCTGAATTAGCCTATGTTCTATTACGGCTAATACACGGGACAGAAAGGTAGAAATCTGATTGGAGGCAATCGACGTTAGTTGTGCAATCAGCGACGCCGTTTCAAAAGTGGTCATTCGCAAAACCTCGTCCATCTCCGTGCGGTTCGTCAAAGCTTTCGTTGATATTTCACGTCCAAGGGAGGTAATTCTTCCTATTACAAACCATCGCTTTTTGCCTTCTTATTAGTTATTTTTTGGTTGATTAATACAATGAAATCAATCATAAAACAAATAATAATTTACACAAATATAAAACAGTTTCTATCTAATGAAAAACCCTATCCATATCAGATTTTCAAATAGTTTCCCTCTCACACTGTTAATGAAAAATAAACATAAAGACATAATATTTTTTCTCTGTCGCTATGCGACCGTTAAGAACTCCCCAAGTCATGGATATCCAAAAGGTGTTTTCATTGGCTGCAAATAAAGGAGATATTTTAAGTTACAACTTTTTGCCGCTAGGGCAATCTGCCGGAACCCCAGGATCTAGGCGTAATAGAACAGAGGCTAATTCGGGTATGACTGAGTTGCCTCTGTGGGGAGAGAATGAAGTAGGTGGTAATGACAATAATCTGGAAGCTATTTACGCCATAATACATCATATTTTGGGAATATTGAAATTACATGAACAAAGTACGTAGGAACAAACTAAATAGATGCTCGATTGAAACAACTGTTGCTACCCATGCATGTAGCAAAATAGTTTTTCAATTAATCAGTTATATGATTCATTAATTGTTTAAGGAAACCCTGTATGTTGTTGTGCTATTTAGATGAGAATAAGTGTTCGATCCTCCTCCTTTTTAAATCCTTCAATCAAGCAACGACAAGTTAAAAAATCCTAAATTCCTCCGAATTACATGAAGCAAAAACATTGTAAGTCAAACTGAATATTTCATTCAAAGGAGCAGGGTAAGCTTATAAAGGTAAATCTTATCACGCTTTCGTGAATAGGTAAACCACAAACGAACCTCTATCACGCTAAGATCATTAACACTTTAAAATGTTTATAACCATGACAGGATAAAGAATTAAAGATTCGTGTATACGGGTCTCTATGGTCACCCCATCCTTGATCTCCTGTATAATTCACACAAGATTAATAAACATCAATCAATCGCACACGTCTCGGGCCCTTTGATTATAAATAATCACCACTTGTTGGTAGAGGTGTTAAATACATAAATTTTGATTCGAAGCTTCTTCATGAGACATAGACATAGACATAGACATTTATTATGAATCAAAGTCCTAAAGTCCTCTATTTCTAATCTTTAACTGACTGTTGTTTGAATAGGAAATGAGATTTATATTGTTATAGAAATTATTTTTTCAACTCTGCTATATATCATATACTTTATATAATGCTTTATATAACTTGTAAAAGAAATCAATGGGAAGATAACGTAAGTCCTAAATAACGAACGTAACGAAATAGACATGTGATTTTATTCATGATTTTGATACTGTTCTGAATGATGTCTTGCTTTACAAAGTCCACAGTATGCTTATGCTGAACGGGAGATACAATTAACGTAACATAAGTGGACGGTAATCCTTAAATAATCGCCCGGCGATTATTAATTTCAAACACCGATTTAACTCGGCAATTATTAAAGGAAGGCGATTATTCAAAGCAGGCGATTATCATTTTCGGAGCTTAATATGTGTAAGTATTTTTTGAATTAAAACAAAAACCGTTATCATCAGCAATTTCGTATTGTGGATATTCTGATTGAGGCTCTTACCTGTGGTTGAGCGTTTCAAACTATGCAAATATGATATAAGTACTAGGAATAGAAGTTTTATATAATAAACCCGGCTATTATTCAAGGCAGGCGATTATTTAGAGCAGTCAATTGTCATTTTCGGTGCTTAATACCTGTAGGTATTTTTTAATTGAAACAAAAACCGTGATTATCAGGAATTTTGTATTGTGGATATTGTGATTGAGGCTCTTACCTATGGTTGAGCGTTTCAAATTATGAAAATATGATATTCGTACTAGGAATAGGAGTTTAGTTAACATATGTAAAATAAACCCGACCATATTTCACGGCAGGCGATTATTCAAGGATTTACGGTACTCCTTGATGACCAAGAGACGCCATAATCGTAAGTGAGACGGTTCATTTGAACCCATGTAAACAGGTGTCACAATCCAGTTGATCTCATTCTAGTGCAACAACAGTTGAAGGGTAAATCAAATTAGCTTTACGCAATTGTTCAGTGCAATACATCAGGGAAGTTAAAGTCATGACTCGCAAGTTATAATTATATCAGCTATGTTAAATCAACAGGTCCCAATGGAATAAAACATATGGTTGCCATGGTAAATTACTTGAAAACTCTCCTAACTTAATTTGATGCAAATCAAGTACCTGATATCCTTTTGCGTTAAAGAATTTTGTTTCTTATCTTTACATATATCCTATTTCGATATTGACATGTATTCCTTTTCATTAAGAAATGTCAAATTGACAACATGATTCTGGATATGATTAGCCTGCAATAATTTCGATTGTCAAAAAAGAGATTCTTTCTTGAGATATTTGACGATAACATATCTGACCAATTAGATAACAAAAAGGGAACCATTTACACTACATAAGAATGTAATTGAGGACAAAAAAAAAGAATTTGTAGATTTAGATCTAGGGGCCGAAAGAGAAAATAATAGTCAAATGGAACGAGAAATAGGGAGAGAGGAGAATAGAAACCATTGCAAAAGAAATAGATATTGGCGAATGAACCTATACATGTTGAAAATTATGATCGTGAGACAACTGCGGTTAGGTTAAAGGGCACAATTGGAATGCAGACTCAGAAATATGAACAGAGTTTAGGCGTAACTGTTAAATAAGACAATAAGAATATACGATGACTGGAGTCAAGAAGAATCATCAGAATTAGAAATGTGTGAAATTCGGAATGAATATTAGAGAAGAAGAAGAGGATATAGTTGAAGATAATGGACATGACCTGAATGAAGATTGGAACTAATGCAAGATATAGAGAGCTCAGTTGGTAGAGAATCTGCCCATCAGCGTGAGGGCTTGGGTTCGATACCAGGCAGAATCATAGTTACCTAAAAATACTGGAAGGGAAATTTCGAGGATCATAATATTAGGTCACCGTTGACACTACCCTGTGGTTGACATATACCAATAGCAAACCTCAAATATAAAAAAAATTAATTTTAAAAGTACATTTAAGATTTCCAATTTTTACGACTACAAAACCGGGTAGCCTATTTAAACTTAAATTGGTATGACTGATTTTACTGATGGACTTTTTCTTGCGCTCTTGCATACAAATATGATTAACTAAGAGCAAAGTTAAACTGAATTCCGTACACAAAAAGCACACTGATTTGAACCAGAAAGATGACTCTGTTTGGAGCTAATATTGTACTGTCATTGATTTCCAGCACAGACAAAACTGACAGTTTTTCTTGTTCACAATCATCTTCATAAGCGGTTGATCATGGTGTAACTTGGTTCAGATTTAGTGGTAATAAGGCTAAAACAAATACCATTTTAAATCTCCAAAGTGGTCTACAATCGAATTCTTCTGAAATAGTATTTAATGGATTGACAATGAAATACCTTACACAGAAATATAGAAATGAAGTTTGATTTCTATAAAATACAGGCTTTATTCTTTCTAAATATATAATTTCAATGACTAAACTTTTACAGATAACTTTGTAAACTTTTTTACCATTGTCCGCGAGTGGAAGATTAACAATAATTATAAAGAAATTTCAAGTTTTTTTCTAATACGATTAAAAATTTTACCGCATATGTGAGAGTGTTTAAGGTTGGTTGCCAATATTTAACAAGATTTTAAAGAATTAACAAATTCAGGTAATTATTTAAGAAGTTAGACAGGAAACATATAAAAACACTATAAGCGATGATTAAATGCATACTTGCGACTTAAAGATCTGTGAAATCAATTTAAGCTTTTTCCTTCAACCGTCCAGAAAAACATTTAAAAAGTAGTCGGTCTCAATAATTCATGTCAGTCTTTGCAAAGTTGAAAAAATCTGAAGACATTAAAGGCATTGCTAAGCACACACAAAGAAATACGTAAAAGCTTTATAACATGCTCAACTCACATTTGGAAACTATCCTTCGACGTTGATTCATTTGTTCCCAAAGCATTTGTTGTAATTTCGATGGCTAGGTTGCATGTACAGTCAAATCAAGAATACTTAAAGGAAACATATATGAAATCATCACGGAAAGGCACGACAATAAATATGTGCTATACGATATCGGAATGCAAGACGAAATGACGTCATTATTATCTTATATAAAAGTATTATGTGACAGGTTTTTAAGGAATATCTCTCATACCTCAAAATTTGTAAGAAAATGCTTTATATTTTTAAATATGTCGTTTTAAAATCTCTTAAACCAGATATCACAGGTTTATACTTGACATTAATGTTCAACGTTTTTTGTAGCAGGATTTTGTTTAAGAACATGTTTTGTTTACCGTTGTGACCATAACGAAATTTTCTCTGAAATGGGAATACATGACAATAGCTTATAAATAAGATCCAATTAATAACTTAAAGGGTTTACAGCTTTACAGTGATAATCATACGTAAGTTTATCTGCGTATCCTTTTTTAATTAACGAACGAAGGTGAACACAACACAACGGTTTGAATCTCAAACTAAAGACCGTTTAAAGATAGCGAAAAAGAATCTTAATTTTGTTCCCGTGTATAGAAATTCGCAATTAAAACTATTTAGAAAAGTTTTATAAGGATCAAATGATGATTTCTTGACATAATTGTTTATTCTTTCTAAATGAATACATCTGCCCACGCTAGATCGGATAAAACTAATGATATCTTGTAGCACTGATCCATGGTCAATTTACGGGTACTGTATGTTTTCAGAGTTTCCTTTTTATGACAAGAGTCATCAGAAGATGACATATCCCACCGGTTCCACATGATCGTAAGATGTAAACCTTTGAAAGATAATTGTAAATTTTTCAAGCAAGGTTCATAATAGATTAGTATAAGCTAATATATATGAAACAAAACCTTTCATGAACAGAGTCCAAATAAGAGCCGTTTCCATGGAAATAATAAAAAATAAAATTTTCAGAAATGTGAAAATATCAAAAGGCGTCACTTCAGTAGGTGGGCAATACACATGTAAAGTTTAAGAAAGATATGTGGACCGGTTTTATATATATGAAACGAAACCTTTCATGAACAGAGTCCAAATAAGAGCCGTTTCCATGGAAATAATAAAAAATAAAATTTTCAGAAATGTGAAAATATCAAAAGGCACCATTTCAGTAGGTGGGCAATACACATGTAAAGTTTCAGAAAGATATGTGGACCGGTTTTTGAGTTCTGCTCCGGAAACGAAATGATTACGGACGGACGGACGGACGGACATACAGACATACAGACAGAAAGGGTGATGACTATATCCCACGGTATTACATACCGGTGGGATAAAAAGCAATAGGTGAAAACTATCTTCAAAAATAAATTTTCTCCATACGCTTTTCGACTATGGTAATGCTATAATTACATTAATATCTAATCATAATGATTTAATAGTCACGATGATGTGACTTCATGCTTATATAGGAGGGTCTCATTGATATGAATAGGTATTTGTTAGACAGCGAATCTTATTGGAAATAACTTATCTAAGTTTTCTTCTAAGAAATTGTTTTAGCTAGGATCAGAAAACATCTTTTCATACCATTTTACCTGTCGCTTTAATACCAAGTGACAGTCCAGTCGTCAAAGATTTCCATTTTTAACTTTTTGGTTATACAAATTTCGCAACGTTTTATTGTTACTTTTCTAAAAAGATATTAATGATCAAATGTTTGTATCGATAAAAAAATTAGTAACTAATAATAAGATTGATCATCAACGTCTTGTCATTGCGCGTTCACACTCTTATGGCATCCAAATAGTTTCCTCTTGAATGAATTTATATTTTGTTGAAAACAATTGTAAGGGCAAAAGGCATCACAATGGAGCAACTAGAGCACGTTTTATCTAAGTTCAATGAATTGTAAGAACTAACAGCATTTTTAACTAACACAGTATAGTTAACGAGAATGACCACACCATAGGTTAACCAAATAGACTTGGTAATGCCATCAAGACAGGTGATTCTGTAAATAAATGGTTAAACTGCTCGTTCGTGTCTGTGTCGTCTCACGGTCCTTTCCTACCTAGAACATATTGAGATACTTATATAATTATATAAGATAATAAAAACAATCACTTACAATATTGATTCATCTTCCTGATACAACAATAACAATCAGCCCTGTCAACGCACTGGGATGTTCGGACATGTACAAAGTGATTGAGAACTATTTTGATTACATGCGTGACAAAACATTGTTGGCCTTCGGGACAGATTCAGAAAGATATTTATCGATTCCATAAAAGGATGTCCATAATAAATTCAACACAGGAGCTTAAATTGTTTTATGTTGTAAACATGCAATCGAAATCGAAAATGGTTATTTCCATAAATATTTTAAGAAATACAAATGCTAGACCTATCGTTTCTTCTTCATTTCTACATTTTCTTTTAACAGATCGTGCGATGAACATGGAACAGATTTAGTTAATATCCTTAAATCGACATATTAACAATGTAGGTAGAACGTTAGGTCGTAATAATACCACGAGGGAATAGATTATGCATTCAAGTAGGCCTTTGACCTGGTCACCAATATGAAGTAATTCATCTATTGTAGGGATTTTGATTTTTCGCTTACATGTAGTTATATGATGTATAAACTCAGGAAGTCATGTCATATTCGTTTCTATCAATAAGTATAACACTACAGTGAACATAAAAATTCTTAACTTAAGATAACTAAACTTAACTGGGACTCAACTATATGGAAAAATAAAATGTTGAATTTACGATTAACGGTTAATCGGCGGAGAATGCTTTCAAGTGATAATCAGAGGTGATGTTTGGTAACTGCATAATTTTATTTTAATTGAAATATGCCAGTGATTATTTAATAAAATACATAAATTTAACCATGCCCTAATTTATAAAGCATATAAGGGACAGTATACATATGTTCCCTAGATCCTTTTGAGTGGTTACCTTATGCAAATGGTGATCATTTTTTTATTTATTGATTATAACTGTATGTGCAATCAAATGTCCAAGTCATTCATGATGAAGAACTAAATTTTCAACGTGAAGAGTTTAAACAACTCAATCAGTCTCTATTATTGTAATAATTAAAGTTGCAATTTGTTCTGACGAAATATCTGCACATATAATGAAAGAATGAAACCCGAAGAGTAGGCCTATCCAGTACCGTAAGTTTCGTTGTTTAAGCAGTTTACTTTTCAAACCTCATTTTAACTGTCATGCAAATGTATGACGTGTTAAAATCTATTATTCGTTATTAAATTATACATCAATTACCCGTTTGTTGTACCTACATATGTACACTGAGGCACAAAATAAACTTGATTTGTTTCGATTTATTAAAAATGTAATAATTATTTGATGTTTTTGATTATAGCACGATTACAATACAACATATTTGCACTAGTTTGAACGACTTTAATGGTGTCTGGTTTCGGTCTAATGAAAATATCTATATTTGATGTACGAAGGGATAAAAATCAAAATTTACACCAACATGACCCCAAAGATGTTTAAATTGAAGTAAAAGTGAAGAGTAAGGGCAATTTATTGATTTTAACGTAGAATATGTCTCATATGTATATAAAGAATAGTGTTTTATCAAAATACATTTTTGGACATTTTATAAAAACAACTATTTCTGTACAAAAATACAAAAACCACTTAAAAGTATTCTTTGACTGATGATTAATCTTCTGCACTTGTTTAAAGTACGACGTCAGAAACGGTACACATTTGAATTTGAAAACCATTCATATGATAAAACCAACTAAAATGTCAAGTTTCGTTTGTACCTCAGTGAATGTAAAGAACACCAAAGCATACTATACAAAAAATATTTAATTGAAGCATCAACGAAAAAAACGTTCAACAACTAAAGGAAGTCTAATTTTAATTACTGTGAACATTAGTTGAAAAACGCAACTAAAACATTTTGTGAAGATTAAGCCCTGTGGGCATAAAACATACTGTTGCCATGGTGAAATCAGATTAGGGTCCAACTTTGAAGAATGAGAATGAGCTACATTTTTATGTCAAACGGATGACTAGCTGATTTAAACCATATATTTCCACGATGGTAGTTTGCAGACGCCTTCTTGATAGGAGACAAGTATAATTTTGCTGAAAAATGAAAGTAAGTATCAATCCTCTAAATGATTTTGTTTTAAACAATGTAAACATTCAAACAACATCAATTTAATTGACTATTTCGGAAATAGTTTCGCTTGCATATGTTTAATTTAGATACAAGAAAATATGAATATGAAATCGAATTTTTTTTTTTTTTAAATAGCAAATGATTAACAGTTCACACCTTTTGCAATATATATATTCATTCTGACATACTGCCCAGAGCATAGACTACAAAGAAAATAAATAAATTGAGCTATAGCTTTTGAAAAAAGGTATTTTTGCATTTGATAGTAAGTTTTATACGAAATACGAAATCAGAGTGTATTTTACCATAAGAAAGGTTAACTGCCGATTAAGGACATAAAGAGAATATTTTTGACAAAAGATTCCAAAATAATTGAACCATAAAACTTCCAATACTTGTGTAAAAGAGCCAAGTAGAGTTTTTAAAGGACACTGTTATAGGAGGAAGTTCACAAGAATGTCATAAACGTTTTATCCATTGTTTTATAGAGTATAAGAAAGATTCCAGACTTATAACAACATATAATCGACCATTATCTCGGTACTTCAAAGTTATATTTTCAGCATTAATACAATACTTATCTCCAAAGTAGGAGATAGAGACGATTTTGTTTTGTTTAGGAATATTGACAACATCGATATATTATATCTCCAGACAACTTAATATAAGAAATATTTTTTTTCAGGTAGATGAATATAAAGAAATAAGATCATTACTTGTAAGAGGTAAAATGAAATAAGATCATCCTTTAGTCTCGGAAAAGACAAATATAAAGAAATAAGATGGTACATAAAAACCGAACGACCTACTTGAACAAGTAAGACAAGTAAGTAATCTATTTTAATGGCCAGGACAATAACCTACAAGGACATATGGCATACATGCATGTAGCCTTAATTAGTCATAAGATTCTCTCTGTTTTAAAGATAAAATATATTGCTTGCAATGACGCAAATGGCAAGTTTATCAAGTGACAATAATTAATAACAAAGAGTATATTATTTTCATAAAACATGTAATACACAAAATTCAGCATAAATTATTTAAAAGGAAAAAGGTTTATGAAACAGGCAGCAAGTGTCTGTACCAGTGCTTCTCCTGAACTTAACATAAAACGATTAAGATAATGAATACATTGGTGAAAATATATATTTGCATTAGTCTTACAATTCTGAACCAGAATATTTATTCAGATTTGTCCATATTTGCATTTGATTTGATTTTTGTAATAACTATGATTATTGGATGGTATCATTCCTGAAATGTTAATTTTATCATTTATGCATTAACGCTCTGTGACAAGGATTTATCCCCCCTTAGAGTAGCTTTTAAGATTATATCATTTTTAAAAAGTAGCATTTTGACATGAAACTATCATATAATGAGCATTGCAAGAAGTAATGAAAAGGGTCCTCTCAAATATTTCCACGAGTACAGACAAAAATTTTCTCACAACCCTCTATCAAATAAAGTGAACAATAATCCAAATGCCCGTATATCGTAATTCAATATTATGATCAAACTAAATGTTTTTATCTTACATTTCTTACTTACAAGCTATAAATAATAAACGATTGCCTTGAATTAACCTTAGATTGCAAATGGAATTTAATATTTCATATCTGGAATGTAGAGGTAAATCTCATCACGCAGTCGTGCAAAGGTCAAAGGGAACTTTATCACGCAAAGTTCACAATTTAAATGTTAATATATCAAAGACATTATAAAAGTATAAAATATTCATGTAAGTCAAGATATCATTGACCAACCATCACATCACATCACATGTCTTTAAAGAGGGAGGTGGGCTGTGCTAAAGGACTTTACCAACTTTTCCAACATTGACAAAGGGATGCAAAGCAAAGTGTTATTTTCCAAAAGTGATAGTCAGTTGACACTTTGACTTGAACAAAAATCATCAATTACATAGTTGGAAAATAATTTTTCGAAGAGGGATATATCATAAAAATATCCTGCCTTGCAGGGCGATTATCTTGATATTAACCTGCATCCGAGGGACATTACTCGAATAATTCCCTTACCGTGTGAGTCAGGAGGAAAATAAGATATATAAACTCACGGGCAAAAGAAACGCTGGTAACATAAATGTCAGGATATTTTATTCCATGTAAGATAAATGTGAATGAAGCAGAGTGGCAAAGTTTCCTTAGAAGTCAACTCAACTATGTTTGCCTTGTTTGAATTATTTTGTGTTGATGTTTTTGCATGGCGCCTTAGAAAACGCGTGTCAAAAAATCATCAATTTGCTATCTCCTTAAATAAGCGAGATTGGAGAGCCAAATTGGTAATTTTTTGCTTATTTATAGACGTTATAACGCGAAGACAGATCAATGCAAAATAGTCAAAGTGGATGTTTTTCCTTAACAGAATCTCAAATAAACTTCTGATATACATTTCCGAAATTCAAACTTAATTTCAAAATAATTATTAACCAAAAAGTACCTGAAAACAGCAATGTTAGCACCCCAACAGTGTTTAGACAACCACAGTACAAAACGCTCCATGCCATCATGGTTAAAATTATGAACAATAATTCTCCAAATACTTTTTTTATCAAACACATTCCAAATCGAATTTACATGGCATACATAATTTGTTTATCCTTCGTTTGAAAATACCCAGCGTTTCTTTTGCCCATGAGTTTACTCACCAAAGAAAATAGTGACGTCATTAAAAGTTCACAAAGCAAGAAAACGTTTATTCACTTACATAATACATATATTTATAAAATATGTTGACTTCGACGTCACCTAGCGGACTAAGGAATTAGAACACAGATCTGAAATAGGTGTTGTCGAGTTAGCTGACCTTATTTCTATAAACATGTGAATTTCCACCTATCATGATAACACTTAATGAAATATTTACAATAAACATGAAGCGAAAATCTTTTGAAATTGACATATGTGTTTTATTTTTGGAGAATAAATTTCAACCAACTTATACCAACTACCAACTTATACACACTAATATATTTCTAATAGTACCTTTCTAGGCAGACAATGTTCAATCTCGACCTGAAACATTATTTAGAATTTAAAGAAAAAAACTGCACATGTACATGTATGTAAGTTCTTCAGGTTGAAAACTGGAAAAATATCATGTATGAAAAAAATTATTCGAAATCTAATGTTGAAGGGCTTATCTGTACCATGTTTGCAGAAAAGGAAATTGATCATATTTTATTTCAGCAGTTGAATGATTAATTTAATTAGTGTGAAATATTTGCCTTACTGCAATAAATTAGGAACATTGATATAATATACCTGCCACTAGGACATAAAACGTATGGTTACCATGGTAATTAGTTTAAAAAGCTTCTTTAGATGACTCTGCTTAACGTCATGTTTCTTTCGAGTTCACTTCCGGTGTTCACGCTCAGGCCTGTTTATCAAGTAAATGTACAAACAACGGAGATATTATTCGAATAACATCAACAATCTGACCAATTACAACTCTGTTGATTGTCAAAGCGAAATAACACGGCGTTGAAGGTTTAAAAAACCAATGCAAAATGTGAATAAAAACATAGAAGACAGGACAAAAAGAAGTGAAGAAACCATTAACAAGAAAAAGAGATGAGAGGCCATTGGGAAAATACCCACAAAACAACACACAACGGAGAGAGACTAACAAAAAATAGAGATTTTGGTGAAGTTAAATGACATGGTTCTGTCGAAGAAAATATATTTTGACAAGTAGAGAAAGAATAAAAGCTAAGAAAATTCAAAAATAAAAAGTTGTAAGGGTATCCAAGAATATCCAAAGGAGGATTACAATGATGAGAAGAGGTAGACTATCTTAAATATGGTGATGGATGCAGTTGAAAATGATCAACAAAAAAGCAGTTTATTAATGTATCTTAGTGAAAAACAAGAAACAGGAATTAGAACCGCAAGCACCAATTAAAATCAAAATACTTATGTGAAAAAATTCTCATGGGTTTATGTACGAAGCAGTTATGACTGTGAGCATAAATATGTTCATATCATCATGAAATGATCATGAATAGTGATGACTCTGCATTTGACCCGAACCAGAAATATTACTCTAATTGGAGCTAATATTATACTCTGATCGATTTTCTGTTGAGACATGATTGATGTTTGTCATGGTGCTCAAGCAGAGTCATTATGGACTGATACTGTAAGCGGTCTGAGACTATTATTAGTCATAGTGGAATCAACGTCCAATACAAATGAATCACTTTATGAAGTCACACATAAGTACTCAACAGTCAGATTCGGAAAATCTTTGATATGGTCTACGAATAAAAAAGCTTTTAATAAATGTGAGTGTGGAGTTTTTAGGTTTGATTTAAAAGCTTTTACCTCAGATATTGTTGTGATAATGTTTCTGCCCCCTTTGTTCCAAAAGCACGTATTGTATTTAAATATGAAAATTGATAGATAAAACTTCATAGAAAGATAAATAAACGAATATGCCCGGAGGATTAGTTTTGATAAGGTCATTTATTTGTGAAAAGAAATATTTCTGGGGCACAACGTCTTTATTTCGAAAATCATTACATTTTGTAGTGTACATGTGTCAATAATATTATACAGATATCTCCATAGAAAGATCTGGAAGTGTATAACTTCTAAAAAGATATTCGAAGCTTGACAGAAACGTTGTCATTTATTTCCATCATAAAAGATATATATATTTTTGGAAATTAATTATTTATTAAATATTGATTCATTTATATATGTATGAAAATTTGAAACGAATAGATTTTGAATGCTTTTGGTTATTGCGAACAAGCATGTGAAAATATTTACAATATAATTTCTAAAAAGCTCTGTTCCGTAGAATCTTACAAGACGTCTTTTTCAAACATTCCATATATAAAGCGAATAAATAAATACAATATCAAACATTCTTTCATTATAGATTTTTTTATCACATGGCTGGACTTTAAGACCTTTTTCAACTTATACCCCTTTCACAATCCAAACGCCCCCTTGGTCTGTAATAATGGTTCTGATGCAACCACATTTTTCAATTAAAGGGGCAGTAGCACGTTTTTATGAAAATTTTATTTTTTAAATTTTTCACTGGTAACTGTACGTTAATGCTAAATGTATTATTTTGATAGTGTCAAAAATCTCATAACACAAATCAATCATCCATAGTCAGAGGACAAAGTACATGTATAAAATTCATTGGCGGTCATTTTGTATGAACACCTTTAATTCAGTTTGTGTTAGAAAAAGGATATGCATGGCTAAACTTTACATTATATATTTGAATTATTACTGTTTCATTTAGTTTGAATACATTGTCTTTCAATTGGAACCATTAGTTTTCATTTTCCAGACATCACCTTATATTCCCCCCTTATATGCCCCCTTAAAGCAATCAAATTCTTCCCTTAATTTTTGAGAGGACTACAGTTAAGTTACCTGAGCGCTATGTCAATAAAAAGAGGCATTTGGTATATTTTCACTGCTTGGGGAATACATTGCAAGTACAAACAAATAATCCCAAGATGTAACATACGTAGGTTGCATTCAAATGGTTTAGAAACTTCTGTTGGTATAAAATGATAATAAAAGAATTCATCATATTTTGATACTAACCTTTGGGAAATGATGAATTTGCACAATGTAAACATAAAAACAACAGTCTTGGATAAGAAAACAGATCAACCTTTTAATGGCTAGTAAAATATGACTCCTTATTTTATTTGCGCATTTCGAAACTTTCAGTCATCACAATTAAAGATAAGATAGGATGAATAGTCGTTAATGTCCCCAAATCAAAATTTGTTTTGTTAATTACAATTTACCATGTGTCATGTGATGATAACTATAATAACATAATATCAATATATAAATAAACAATTCATGTCAACACAGTTTACAGAGAAATCAATACATGAAAAACATTTGGGTAAGATATACGAAGAGGTATCGAATGATGACATAAAATTATTTTTTCACTTCAATTCTCATGATCATGATTGTGTAGGCGAAATAAGACTTGTCGAGTCATAGCTTCAACTAGTTCACTACTTTTCAGTTTGTTCGATTCTTTAATTGTGCTACTTTGGTTAAAATGTAAAATCTTGACCTATAAACACAGATCGAACAGCAACATTTCAAAATGAATTGTATTGTTGTTTGAATATCAGTAATACAATAACTGATGTCTGGAAAACTGAATTTAGATTTTATTAAAAAGAATTTCACAATGTCTGTTCTTCTCAAAGGGGAATAAATATAAATTAACTGGCGATCTTGTTTAAAACTTTGCCTATGTTCTGTTCCTGTCATAACTAGAGTCCATTCATCAGTGCGATACACACATGTTTCCTGAGATACAGAAATCTGTTGAAAGAATGTATTTGACTGGAAATATCATCAACCAAAAATAGTTATCCATCTCTATACAATGTTCAGCCCAGTGGTCTATACTGCAGACTAATACGACACAATGTATTAAGAACTTTTCTGATTTGCTTAGCGTGACAGGCACTCATTGAGTGCTCCTGGGACTGTCTAAGAAAGACATTTATCGATTCGTAAATAAGTGGGCATTATGAATTCATAAGATGGCTTTAATATAATGTCTCATATAACTGTTATCACATGCAACCACAATTATTTAAGTTTTCATAGTCATCAATATTACATGACACACATTTTATATTCTCTATAAATCTCAACTAATCATAATGCTTGTATTAAGCATATCTGTGCTATAGACAAGGATTATGCCATGTATCCTTACACATGATACATGCACGTTAAGTGGAGATCGTACTCATACATTATAGAGAAGAATGTGAGTTTGTTCAAGCCAGTTTGCAAGTGATCGTTAGTCGATATCGTGAATAGCAAAAATTAAAAAAAACATATCTTATCCCTGTCAAATTATTACCTGTCTGGTACATAAAACTCACGGGCAAAAGAAACGCTGGTAACATAAATGTCATGATGTTTTATTCCATGTAACATAAATATGAATGAAAGAAAGTGGCAAAGTTTCCTTAGAAGTCAACTATATTATATTTGCCTTGTTTGAATCATTTTCTGTTGATGACTTTGCATGGCGCCTTTCCAAACGCGTTTCAAAAAATCACCAATTTGCTATCTCCTTAACAAAGCGAGATAGGAGAGCGAAATTGGTCATTTTTGCATATTTGTAGACGTTATATAAGGAAAACACGTCAGTGCATACATGTCAAAGTGGATGTTTTTCATTAACAATATGTCAAATAACCTTCTCATATACATTTCCAAAATTCAAATTTAATTTCAAAATATTTATTACAAAAAAGTACTTGAAAACAGCGATTTTCGCACCCTAACAGTGTTTAGACAACCACAGTACAAAAAACGTACAAATCATGGCTGAAATTATGAGAGATAATTCTCAAAATACTCTTTTATGAAACACATTCGACATTGCAATTACACGACATGCATTATTTGTTTATCCTTCGTTTGAAAAATACCCAGCGTTTCTTTTGCACATGGGTTTACATGTATTTTGTCAAATGCCAGTTTTCATTTCCATTTTTGTTCATTGTGTAAGGCATTGGTATTCATTCCGAAACACAAACACTAAAAGGGCCTAAATTACTTTTGTCTGGTACCTACAATGTACATGTGTGTAAAGAACACCAAGCATACTCTACAGCAAATATTTCAAGCAACAACGAAGATGACGTGCTGTATCTATAAGAAGTTAAGTTTCAATTACTGTAAACATTAGTTAAAAAACACATCTATGTTATTAAATCATAAACCAACTACCCGTTTGTCTGTACCTACACGTGTATGTAAAGAATACCAAAGCATACTCTACAATATATAACTGATGACGCAACAATCACGTTCTACATTCCAACTTTTCAGTACTGAGAACACTCGTTGAAACAGGCAACTAAAACATTTTGTGAAGAATAAGCCCTGTGGGCATAAAACATACTGTTGCCATGGCGAAATCAGATTAGGAACAAACGAAGAGATATTTCAAGTTAGAATGAGCTACATTTTTATGTCAAACAGATGACTAACTACCTTTAACCATATATTTCCATGAGGGTGGTTTGGAGACCCCTTCTTTATAGGAAACAATAATTATTTTGCTGAACAAAGAAAGTAACTGTTTTCCTTTGTGATGATTGAACAATATATATATTCAAACAGCATCAATGTTCTTTAATATTTTACATTCATATTTTTCATTTAGATCAAAGAAGATATACAACGACATAAGCTCCTATTTATATAAAAAATAACGAACAATTAACTCTTCACTTAAAAATGTTAGTATTCGTAACTTGTAAATTTTTCCTACTAAAATGCCCAGTAAGACTACAAAAATGCAGAAACTGAGCTGTACATGTAACCATTGAAAATTGGATTTTAACTTGTGCACTAAGTCAATTTTTGTAAATCTAATAGTTATATTTTGTAAGTAACGTTGTAGTATCTCTGGTCTTAAAAGACTTAACTAAATATTCCCAATACGTTCTTACCAAATGCTGTTATTAAGTGTATCTGTTGGTTTCATTCTCTACATTCCTGTCTATCTGTTTAGCTTTTAATATGAACAACGTTTTTGGGAAACGGCAAGTGACCAATTTTGGCATAAGTTATACAAAAGGCATAGACAACCTACAACTGAAACTTATTCTATAAACATATAAATCAACCAAAAGGGACCAACAAATGAAAAATGAGAATCTATTTTCCATATGAAATGATAACTGTTAATTAAGAACATAAGGTGAATAATCTTGTCAAATTATTTCTAAATAATTATACCATAAAGCTTACAATATTTGTGCGAACAATCTTAAAAGAGACACTGTTATGGGAGGAACTCCACAAGTACGTCATAAAGGGTTTTATTCATTGTTATAAAGGGGCAGTAGCACGTTTTTTGAAAATTTTATACTTTAACTATTTCACTTATAATTGTAAGTTATTGCTAAATGTATTATATTGACATTGTATACAATAACATTACACAAGTCAATCATCCATAGTCAGAGGACAAAGTATGAAGATTCACATAAAATCCATTGGCCATTTTTTTAACACCTTTAATTCATTTTGTGTAAGAAACATGAATCGCATGGCTAAACTTTATATTATATATTTGAATTATTACTGCTCAATTTAGTTTGAATACATTGTCTTTCAATGGACCCGTTTATTTTCATTTTCCTAACATCACCTCATGTTCCCCCTAAAAACGTGCTACTGCCCGAAGTGTATGTTAAAGTTTGCAGACTTATGACGATTATATCAGTAGATCAAAGAGATGTAAACACTACTTATCCTCACAGTAGGAGATAAAGAAGGTTTTGTATTGTGTAGAAATGTTGATTGAATTCACAAATAATCTCTCCAGACAACTTATAAATGAAAGTCGACGATTATAAAGAAATATAATCATTACTTGTGAGAGACGTAAATGAAATAAGATCAACCGTTAGAAAAGAAAAGGATTAAGAAATAAAAATGGTATGGTACATACAACAAAACGACCTACTAATAACAAATAAGTAAGACATGCTTTGGTAATAATCCATTGTTATGATCAGGACAATAACCTACAAGGGCATATTACATATATAACCTTAACAAACCTTTACAAACAAACGTCAGTCAAAGGATTCTTTTCTGTGTTAAAGGGAACCTAATGGTGACAATGTTGAAGTGAACAATAATCCAAATGTTTATCTATCTTAATTAAATATGTTGACCAGAATTATTACTATTTTTGACTTACAAGCACTAAACAATATGCAACTGTCTTTGTGTGCAATAATTCGCTTAGATTGCAAATGGAATTCAATATTTCATGTCTAGGAGTTGAGGGAGCTTTAAAGGTAAATACCACTTGGCCTTTGTGCAGAGGATAGTAACAGAGGAACTACTATCACGCAAATTCTTCACATTTTAAAAGTCAAGGACATGATAAAAGAATCAAAGATCCATGTATATATCAGTCAACATATCATTAGTCAGCCATCACATCACACGAAATGAGGGGAGGCTCCGGTAACGAGACTTCATAACTTTCAGTTCGTTACACAACGGATGCCAAGTATGAATTGTTGCAATTGGAAGCCGCATAATATATCGACTTTCACATCACATTGCGGATGAAAGACAACACACAACTGAAATAGGTTGGCGAGTTTGCTTTTAACCTCTTTTCTATAGACTTATAAACCTCCAGTGACGTCACTCTATTGTTCTATTATCCGGTTCTTCTTTTACCGGATAAACCTCTTTGCCGGGCATTCTCCAAGAATGCCCAGGGCTTTCTCTAGGAAAGCCCGGGGCTTACTCTAGGAAAGCCCGGAGCTTACTCTAGAATTTATCGGAAATTTATAATGATAGGGATTATACACGTTTTGAAATACTTTGTTTCAAAGTCCTTCTTCGAATAAATACCATCACAAAATATCACAATTTTGACAAATCACAAATATAATGTTCGCATGCCTGGTTTCGAACTCTGCAACACTCGCTTACTAAACTGGCGCCTTTGACAACTCGGCTATGAAGGCCCACGAGAACACTGATGTATTTTCCACAGTGACAATCATGTGAACTTCACGACGCAGATAGCGCATGCATTTCACGTTCACGGCTTGGGTACAGAGCGCAAAGCACGTGCAGGGCGCGGATGTGCTCTCCGTTTGCTCATGGTGATTCCCTACCAGTAAAAATCAATGAATCCATTTTTATACTTATTATTGAAATAATTTTGTTACTACGGTTTATCTCGGTTCATAAGTTAGATCTAAACCTCGCCCTCGGTGTTGTTTGATAATGTAAGCCCTCAGCCTCGGGAAATTGGGGCGGGCCTGTCGGCCCTTCCCAATTTCCCTCTGCCGCGGGCTTACATTATCAACAACACCTCTGGCTCGGTTTAGATCCTACACATATGATCGTGAAGCAACATATCCTTTGAAATTTTACCATGTATGTTGCTTTTTGTGAGTGTATATTTCAAACAATTTGCAGCTTATCAGTTATCAAATCACTTTAATTTATCATTCTGACTTGCAAATCATGATCACTATCACTGAGAACATACAAAAAGCATTTCTTGATAGAAAATCTCTGATGATGTCACCTAGTATATTATTTGAATTTAAAGCAAACACTGCATCAGGACTTATTAGGTCTTTGAGTTTGAAGAAATAATATTTATTTTATAGATATTGGTGAAAAATCCTTACCTAATGGAGACAATAAAATCTAATTTTGGATCATCTGAACCATGTTTGTGAGTAATCAAGTTGATCATATTCTTGTTCAGCATGACTTCCTGACCATATCACACCAGTCCTGAGGCAGCTCCACTGGAGTCCACTATAAAGTCAACTGGAGGCCATTTTTGTGTGAACACCTTAAATTCATTTTGTGGAAGTAAAAGGAATCGCATGGCTGAACTTCACATTATTTATTTGATTCATTACTGCTTCATTCAGTTTAAATAATTTGTCTTTTAAATGGAACAATTTATTTTCATTTTCCTGACATGACCTACTATTTAAGTTTTCTTTAAAAACAACTAATTGGGAGAGAACTTGACAGGCAATAAAACATCACGAGTCTACCATTCGATATTGACCAATAAGTTCTAAAAGCATATATACTGGCTAATTATGAAAACTGATAAAGAACACTTCATAGAGAGATAGGTAAACGTATATGCTGGAGCGATGCAGAATAATGAATTGAGATTTTATAAAAATAATCAACTCTCATTCACAATGCATGTTCTTCTTAAAGAGAAATACGAGTAAATCATCTGAAATCACTTGAATAGTCTCAACCAAAAACTCTACCTCTATTCGACACAAAAAACTCATACCACACAATGCTTAAATTATGAACTTTTCTAAATTTCTTTGCGGGACAGGCACACATTGAGCGTTTCTTGGACAGTTTGAGAGAGACATCTATCGATTCGTAATCGGGTAGAAATTATTAATTGATAAGAGGGCTCAAATATCATGTTTGTATTACGGTTGTAACATGCAAGCAATGTGATAATCGTTTTCAAATTCACTACTATTACATGGGACACTTTATTTCTTTCTATAGAAAAATAATAATAATAATAATGGACTTATATAGCGCCTGGTTTCCAGGCTAGGCCTGCTCAACCTATTCTCCTGCTCAACCTATCCTCCTGCTCAACCTATCCTCCTGCTCAACCTATCCTCCTGCTCAACCTATTCTCCTGCTCAACCTATCCTCCTGCTCAACCTATCCTCCTGCTCAACCTATCCTCCTGCTCAACCTATTCTCCTGCTCAACCTATCCTCCTGATCAACCTATCCTCCTGCTCAACCTATCCTCCTGCTCAACCTATTCTCCTGCTCAACCTATCCTCCTGATCAACCTATCCTCCTGATCAACCTATCCTCCTGATCAACCTATCCTCCTGCTCAACCTATTCTCCTGCTCAACCTATCCTCCTGCTCAACCTATTCTCCTGCTCAACCTATCCTCCTGCTCAACCTATCCTCCTGCTCAACCTATTCTCCTGCTCAACCTATCCTCCTGCTCAACCTATTCTCCTGCTCAACCTATCCTCCTGCTCAACCTATCCTCCTGCTCAACCTATTCTCCTGCTCAACCTATCCTCCTGATCAACCTATCCTCCTGCTCAACCTATCCTCCTGCTCAACCTATCCTCCTGCTCAACCTATTCTCCTGCTCAACCTATCCTCCTGATCAACCTATCCTCCTGATCAACCTATCCTCCTATATTAATTGAGCATTTACTGCGATGGACAAGTATTATGCGCTGTCGTTTTCAATTCAACCTTACGTGCGTACTAATGATAATCATAAGTGATGATCATACATAATGGAGGATCATATGAGTTTGTTCAAGTCAGTTTGCATGTGAACTTTAGTCGATGTCGTGAATAGCGAAAATGTTTGGGATGATTAATTTTTTTATCGTATACCTAATCGGAAATACTGATGGAAAGTATAGATTGCAACATTAGTATATTACTGATATTAATTCGAGAATCAGAATGTGTCGATTCATACAATTTATGCACGTTTCCCTTCATGATAAAAATATGAGACCACTTTTGTTCTGTTTAGAGTTGCCCCTTGACTGCACCATATTTGATGAATTGAACAATCTACGATAGTCACAGATACATGAAAATATTGAACAAACCAAACAAACTTGAAATTGACATGAGCTAACATAAAAAAATATCAGAAAAATGACGCACTTGATGTAATTAATCAGCTTATCAATATGCTGTATCACATGTTAATTTAGTTCACTGGGAAGGTACTATCACCATTCATTCTCTTTCTACCGAATACTGCTGTTTTACAAACAGTTGGCAACGAAATCATCTTTTGACTCGAGGAAAATAAGAGAGATAAATTGCAAGATACTTAGTTTAATGGGATCGATAGCAGCAACATGAAAATCTACTCACTTGGGAAAAAACAGTCAAACCTGAGCAGACGTAACTTGATAGATATGGGATGGAGATTTGCATCTACTGAAATGAACATGGGGCCATTGAGCAATATATGTTTGAGTGATCAGGCTGGTATCATTAAGGTTCATTATTATTGTCTATAAATTAATTAGTATTATCATTCAAAAATCAAGATTTAAATTTTTCATTCGTCATATAATATGAAATCTAGATAGTATATCTATATAGTATATATAATATGAAGGACTGCACGTCCATTTAAATGGTCAACTTATATAATTCTGGTAACATTAAACAATTGAAAACCAGTATAGAAACAATAAAGCAGTTGTTAACTAAGTTTGAATGAGTCCCGAAGAAAAATCAAACAAAGGAATCAAACAGATTTGCCAAAGTATTACAATATTTGAAAAAAACCATTTCCGTAGTGTAAGATATCATTTTCAGGTCATTATGATACAAATATGCTTTGTTCATATACGATTATAAGTTAAAGATCGTTTATGCCTGTCGGTTGACATTACTAATAAACCTAAACGGAATATTTAAGAATACAGCTGCGTATCTTAGGTTTGTTCACTTACCTGCGTTTTTAGTGCAAATATCATGTAATTTGGAATGTCTTTGGGGCATCCTAGCAATGCCAAAACGAAACGGATAATGTTGAAATTTGAGTACATAAGTTAACATTAAGTTTTTGTCATACCTTTAAGATAACCGTAGCAAATTTGGCAGGACATTGAAATGACCAAGGGTCACAATTTCGAAAACACTATTTTGTATTTTCGCTACAAAATCCTTTATAAGTGATCAATGGCTTTAGACCTAAGTCATATTTGTTCCTTTGCATTAATGCAATGTAATTGTACTGATTTTTTCTTACAATTTTTATATGGAATATTTTATACGAAATTTAAGAAAATCTGAATTTGACAAATATGGTTTGGGAATGATAATTTACTAATGGATAATTGGTTGTCCCTTGTAGGTGCTCCTGGAGTTATTTAATGGACCTCAAAATGAAACCCAATTTACATGATATTTGCACTAAGATACACAAGCAAGTGAACAAACTTAAGATACGAAGCTGTACTTGGTTTCAAATGTGGGCTTATGAACAGTATGCACCAGTATAAGTTTGATATAGATCAAATCTTACTCTTGAGAGTTAATAAAAAATAAAAGACTTTCTTGAAAAAAATTATCATCAAAAATTCATTTATTCATAAAGGATTACATTATGTCCACATATCCTATCCTCCATTCACAATGCATGTTCTTCTTAAAGAGAAATACGAGTAAATCATCTGAAATCACTTGAATAGTCTCAACCAAAAACTCTACCTCTATTCGACACAAAAAACTCATACCACACAATGCTTAAATTATGAACTTTTCTAAATTTCTTTGCGGGACAGGCACACATTGAGCGTTTCTTGGACAGTTTGAGAGAGACATCTATCGATTCGTAATCGGGTAGAAATTATTAATTGATAAGAGGGCTCAAATAGCATGTTTGTATTACGGTTGTAACATGCAAGCAATGTGATAATCGTTTTCAAATTCACTACTATTACATGGGACACTTTATTTCTTTCTATAGAAAAATAATAATAATAATAATGGACTTATATAGCGCCTGGTTTCCAGGCTAGGCCTGCTCAACCTATTCTCCTGCTCAACCTATCCTCCTGCTCAACCTATCCTCCTGCTCAACCTATCCTCCTGCTCAACCTATTCTCCTGCTCAACCTATCCTCCTGCTCAACCTATCCTCCTGCTCAACCTATCCTCCTGATCAACCTATCCTCCTGCTCAACCTATCCTCCTGCTCAACCTATCCTCCTGCTCAACCTATCCTCCTGATCAACCTATCCTCCTGCTCAACCTATTCTCCTGCTCAACCTATCCTCCTGCTCAACCTATCCTCCTGCTCAACCTATCCTCCTGCTCAACCTATTCTCCTGCTCAACCTATCCTCCTGATCAACCTATCCTCCTGATCAACCTATCCTCCTATATTAATTGAGCATTTACTGCGATGGACAAGTATTATGCGCTGTCGTTTTCAATTCAACCTTACGTGCGTACTAATGATAATCATAAGTGATGATCATACATAATGGAGGATCATATGAGTTTGTTCAAGTCAGTTTGCATGTGAACTTTAGTCGATGTCGTGAATAGCGAAAATGTTTGGGATGATTAATTTTTTTATCGTATACCTAATCGGAAATACTGATGGAAAGTATAGATTGCAACATTAGTATATTACTGATATTAATTCGAGAATCAGAATGTGTCGATTCATACAATTTATGCACGTTTCCCTTCATGATAAAAATATGAGACCACTTTTGTTCTGTTTAGAGTTGCCCCTTGACTGCTCCATATTTGATGAATTGAACAATCTACGATAGTCACAGATACATGAAAATATTGAACAAACCAAACAAACTTGAAATTGACATGAGCTAACATAAAAAAATATCAGAAAAATGACGCACTTGATGTAATTAATCAGCTTATCAATATGCTGTATCACATGTTAATTTAGTTCACTGGGAAGGTACTATCACCATTCATTCTCTTTCTACCGAATACTGCTGTTTTACAAACAGTTGGCAACGAAATCATCTTTTGACTCGAGGAAAATAAGAGAGATAAATTGCAAGATACTTAGTTTAATGGGATCGATAGCAGCAACATGAAAATCTACTCACTTGGGAAAAAACAGTCAAACCTGAGCAGACGTAACTTGATAGATATGGGATGGAGATTTGCATCTACTGAAATGAACATGGGGCCATTGAGCAATATATGTTTGAGTGATCAGGCTGGTATCATTAAGGTTCATTATTATTGTCTATAAATTAATTAGTATTATCATTCAAAAATCAAGATTTAAATTTTTCATTCGTCATATAATATGAAATCTAGATAGTATATCTATATAGTATATATAATATGAAGGACTGCACGTCCATTTAAATGGTCAACTTATATAATTCTGGTAACATTAAACAATTGAAAACCAGTATAGAAACAATAAAGCAGTTGTTAACTAAGTTTGAATGAGTCCCGAAGAAAAATCAAACAAAGGAATCAAACAGATTTGCCAAAGTATTACAATATTTGAAAAAAACCATTTCCGTAGTGTAAGATATCATTTTCAGGTCATTATGATACAAATATGCTTTGTTCATATACGATTATAAGTTAAAGATCGTTTATGCCTGTCGGTTGACATTACTAATAAACCTAAACGGAATATTTAAGAATACAGCTGCGTATCTTAGGTTTGTTCACTTACCTGCGTTTTTAGTGCAAATATCATGTAATTTGGAATGTCTTTGGGGCATCCTAGCAATGCCAAAACGAAACGGATAATGTTGAAATTTGAGTACATAAGTTAACATTAAGTTTTTGTCATACCTTTAAGATAACCGTAGCAAATTTGGCAGGACATTGAAATGACCAAGGGTCACAATTTCGAAAACACTATTTTGTATTTTCGCTACAAAATCCTTTATAAGTGATCAATGGCTTTAGACCTAAGTCATATTTGTTCCTTTGCATTAATGCAATGTAATTGTACTGATTTTTTCTTACAATTTTTATATGGAATATTTTATACGAAATTTAAGAAAATCTGAATTTGACAAATATGGTTTGGGAATGATAATTTACTAATGGATAATTGGTTGTCCCTTGTAGGTGCTCCTGGAGTTATTTAATGGACCTCAAAATGAAACCCAATTTACATGATATTTGCACTAAGATACACAAGCAAGTGAACAAACTTAAGATACGAAGCTGTACTTGGTTTCAAATGTGGGCTTATGAACAGTATGCACCAGTATAAGTTTGATATAGATCAAATCTTACTCTTGAGAGTTAATAAAAAATAAAAGACTTTCTTGAAAAAAATTATCATCAAAAATTCATTTATTCATAAAGGATTACATTATGTCCACATTGACAGCTGAAAATAGCATGCTGATCGATGCAAAATACGAATCTCAATATGTTTGAATCGCTACCTTATTTACAGAAATATTCATATTTGGTCTGAACATAAATCAGTATCATCAGTGTCGACATCTAAGGAATCATCTCAAAGGCATAAAATGCATTGGTGTCCCTTTAAACCCCCTTTTTTTTATCAAAATATCACTATTTTTGTGATAACATATTTCAATGTGAAGTGATAATAAAACCAACACATGAATATACTGAAAGATTGTGGAAATCCTAATCATGGCTTTTATTCTGTATAAAGTATATAAATGCCAATTTCAAGTAATAAGGGATTATTACGACAATCAATACTGGATTTCTGCCATGTTAGCAAACATTTCTCTGATAACATGAAGACGGCGAAATCTGCTTTATATTAAATATTGATAATCAATGGTTTCTTGTTTACTCAAGTCTAAAAGTAAATGTTTAACCATTAAACCAATGCCTTATATCTGAGTTTAGAAAATCTGGATTAGCGTAAAATGGAATTACTGACGTTGTCCTGTTGAAATGGACAATACGTTATTCACTTTAGTTTGAACATGGAATATCGTGCAAGAAGCGGTTTACTTTTTTATATATATGATATATGTAAATATCAATTAAGATGTTTGAATAAGTTCTCCCATGTTCCCTATGCAATGCGATTGGCACATTGTGCACTAAAACACACATGCTGCCGTTTGAATGTTAGCATGTTCGGGACCTGGGAGAAGCAAATAAATTTCCCTAGTCTTAAATATATCTTGGAATAAAAAAGGTACAATATCTACACATGAACTTATATAAAATATGTTGATTGTTTATATTTCAATAATATTGGAATCAGTGGTTTCAGAAATATGTCGGGAAAAAACAATTGATACTGAAATAGATATATTTATGTTAAGTTGCGAAGTCATTAGTAAATGGTAAATATTACTAATTTACTGTGGCACGTCAACATTGTTTAATCAATAAACGATGATAGACATATGGATGTTTAACAAGACATGGAAAAGGTATCTGGTGTAATAAGATTTAAGCTTTATAGTACATAAGATACTCGTATACATGTAGGTCATGGAAAACTTTATTTTGTACATTGATCAACAGTATTCAGTTAAGATGACGAACGACAACACAATTATTGGTTAACAACGACAACTCCATTTTGTCGATGGTCAATATTTCTGATAAAATAGAGAACAGAAGAAATTTCATACAGGCATCATGATGAAAATGTACACAACTCAGACTGCAAACGTTGTTCATGTTTTTTTACAAAATGTATATTATCAGAACTTAGTGCTCCAATGTTGTCGATGGTTCTTTTCACATAAATAATACCCTTTTTACATGTGCAGTTTACTCTTGAGAGTATAATTACTCCTAGGAGTATTTTTGCTTCTAGAACTAAAGGTATATTTACTTTACGTTCAATTGGAAGTTAAGGACCCTTAAGCTTATCATGATTTGCTTACAGTAAAAATATATTTTTGTAGAAAACTCAATGCGTGAATTGCATATCCTGAGGCAGCGAAGTAATTACTGCTAGAAGTATAGATACTCCTGAACGTTAATTAGTTTTGGACTGTTCCAATCTAAATAAATTTAGATCAACAGGTTTTATATTTGGTCATACCGTGTTGCAACAGTATGACCAAATATAAAACCTGTTGATCTAAATTTATTTAGATTGGCTAGATGAAGACGTTCCATACCATGTCGTCAAGTGCGATTCTGCTTTTAGATATTTAGCTTTTTTTTATCTTCTGAATTTGTAACAGTATGACCAAATATAAAACCTGTTGATTTAAATTTATTTAGATTGAGACTGTTCATACAAAGCACGTGTACTCCCTGTGAGTATATTTACTCCTAGGAGTAATGTTTTTCATATAACTAACGGAAGAAATTTCGTACATGTATCATCCAAAAAGGTTTACATGTACAATGCAACTCAGTCTGCAATCGTTGATCTTGCATTTTCTCACAAATTATACGAGTATAACCCGAACTGAGAACTCTAATGATGTTCTATTTTCACATATCAAAGATTGAAGAAGCAGAGGAAATTCCATTCATCTATCATCATAGAATGGCACATCACTCAGTCTACAAAGGTAGTTCTTGCATTTGTAAAGCATAATACATGTAAATGATCCAAACTTTGGTACTCAAATAATGTCGATGGTTTTATTTTCACAAAGCAGATTCCAGAAGAAATTCCATTCCTTTATCATCTAAATAATTTACACAACTCAGTCTACATATGTAGGTCTTGCAGTTTTAACAAATTATACATGTAAATGGTCCAAACTTGGGTACTCAAATAATGTCGATGATTCTATTTTCACATAACTAATATTACAGAAGAAATTCCATACATATATCATTATAGAAAGTACACCACTCGATCTGACTCGTAGTTATTGCATTTTTAACAACGTATAGGTAAAATAAATATCATACGAACTTGAGTACTCCAATGACGGTTCTTTTTTCACAAATCAAAGTTTACAAAAACATTCCATTTATTTATTAACATGGAATTGTACACCACTCAGTCTACGAACGTAGTTCTTGCATTTTTAACAAATTATACTTAAAATAAATATCATCCGAACTTAAGTACTCGAATAGTGGTTCTATTTTTACGTAACAAAGATTGCAAAACAATTGCATCTATTTATCATAAAATTGTACACCACTCAGTCTGCCAACGTAGTTCTTGCATTTTATACAAATTGTACAAGCAATTTGAACCGAACTTGAGTACCCCGATCCTCGTGGGCTGGATGTTTTTAAATCTTCAGACATTAGAAAAATCAGACACCATTCTGTGAAAAACAGATTGTAGATCTTATGATGATCAATGAAAAGTAGATTAAAAACCAGGATCGTTACACCAGTCTGGAAACACATAACTGCTGGGATGACCATGTGGGTACATCGTTATCTCACTAGGGTCAGTTCTACTTATTGATTGTCAGCCGGGAGATGAGGAGCAATCATTCTTTATAGACACATGGGTCATAGAAAACGATGCCAACAACAAATGGTGTGATATAAAACACGGTGCTCTCCTTTTAAATGTCAAAGCAAAAATATCCAGAAGTAATGAGAAATTCTGGTTTATTGCAATCTACATCTAGATTCTATAATCTTAATACAGTCGATATGACATACATATGATATGAGAAATGTTGAGTCTAATGTAGTTGGATTGTTGTAATTACAATTTATCACAACCTAATGTTTGTGAGATTTTTTTTATATTTAACTCGATATTTATATGGTGAATAAACATACTTATTCAGAAAAAGGTTTTACAAAACTTAAAACAAAATACCCTTGTCAAGATCATTCAAAATATAATGAAATAAAGTAGGTGAAGGTAATAGACTTGCGAATCTTTACAATGAAAAAAGGATAACAACATCAAAAGGTCCACTAACTTTCAATGTAGTAAGATGTTTCATCTATCCCTGTTAAACATAGAAAACAACAGGTGACCATATTATAAAACTAGCATATGAGCCTGTGTTCTTACAACATCAGCAGATTCAATCAGTTAGCTGAAAAGTCTATATGAATTCACTCACATTAAGCATCAAACGTACATATCGTGCTTACAGAAGCACTTAGCTGGTAGAGTGTTAGGTGGGAATCAACTGTGTCAGGATATAAATTGATAGTTCCGCTTCATTAAATTCGCTTTGGGATGATCGCCAGGATTTCTGTTGATCAATAATGAAATACAAGCTAGAAATATGTATGTGATGCACTGTGAAGTCCCCCGCCACAGCATTAATTCTATCAAACTATCTAACCCTAATTTGGCACTTATGCCAGGGAGAAACCTAAATAGCTAATCCAAAACGTTAGATAACAATATGACATACCAATTATGACATTATACCATTATAATAATAAATGCGCAATAGATGGTATGAGTTAATCTACACGAAAGACAAGTAAACCGTAAATTGTCATTTGATAAGATATCGCTGTCACGTGATGCTGATTATCACAAAGAAAAGGATGATGCGTAAGTTTAAATCGTTTCCACGGAAACAAGAAACAAATATAAAATAGAGTACCTATAGACAAATGATAAAAATTATTGAAATGAGACGAAATGTGATATATTTATATAATGAAAATATGTAGATTGCTAGATACAATCATATATATGTTTTCCCGTTGTGTTCATGTGTTTGTTTAACAGAAATACAACGGACTATTACTTAAATTCAAACAATTAGAACCACTTCCGGTGACGTATTCTGTGAATAAATTAGATATCTGTAAAATCTTGTACTTAATTATAAGTGACGTTACCATGTGTTGACGTAAATAATTAAACAACCATAACTTCGACTAAGTAATATCAAAGCCTATAATTTCATAAAATATTTATTTAGAATGATTTTGATTTAATTTTACATTTTGAAATAAACAGTTTGATACTTCAGATTGATTGCAGATAGTTGAAATATAGATTTTGGTATTTAACTCGTTGACTTCAATAAGAAAGAGTCTTTCCATTTCATAAACTGAACGGAGTGATTTGATGAGATACCTATTTAATGAAAGGGTTCAAAGCACTTATTTATCGTAGATTGGGATAAAATGCTCTCAATGATCACCCGGGTAGCTATATAGGTAATGATAATCGTAATGTGCCGCAGAAGATGAATCATTTATAATCATAACCTTTTGCAGCAAAAGAGATCAAAGGAAATTCTATGATAACACCTAAGTTCAACAATCAAGATAATAGTTATCTAAAAATATACATGTAAGTAGATAGGTATTTGCCGGCGGCAGAGAAAAAGGTGTTAATATCTCTAAATACTATCTTTCATAATCTACTCTCGATGCACTTAATGAGCTACCGTGAAAATTAATGTTAGTGATTTTTAAAAAATGAAAGGTTACCATTTTTCAGTGTATTACGATTTTATGTAAGTAATCCATTTTTCCAAACACATCAGACATGTAGTTTAACATAAATGCTCAAGAGAGAGATACATTAGAATGAAAGATAAGACATCAAATTTATCTACAAAGATAAAGGGAAATGACAACATGTCATCTTTCTAAAGCGCTAATAGTCAAATATGCACCTTCAAGCGAATGGAGATAGCTCAATCAAATGAGGAGAGGCAATCGGCTTGTGTATGCATCAACCTAGCGACAGATCGTATAACCAATCGTGTGCTGTACAGTGCACATGAATATGGTTGCAGTAATGACCTCTGACTGAGTGAATATGTGTGATAACCAGCGAGCGAAGTCAAGGTCATTATGTCATATACATTGTTGATAGCCATTTACTCTTATAATAAAAACATGTGGTGTAAGTCAGATTGATATGTTCCAAATGTTGTTTCTGAAACGTTGTAATGGTTTAGTGAACTCTGCACCTAACATTACTTCAATTTCGTTTGCATACTCATAAAACACGCAGATTGTGCATGTCCTGACTTGGTTGTCGATCAGTAACAACTAACATTCTCCACCATGAACTGAAATGAAATATGTTTGAAACAGTTCGTCAAAAGGACAATGAAAATCTATTTTATACAATTATTGTTTGATGTTCATAAAATAAGCCGATATTCATTCTGTGAATTTTTCTGCCTGTATCAAGCAAATTTAACTGAGGCTTTGCACGGAAATTATGAATGTCGTGTTGCAAAGCATCGACACAGAGCAACATCGAGAGCACCGTCCTTTCATATTCAACTATTTGCGCTTTCAAATGACGGCCGTTACTATTTTGTTAAGAAAGTTGTTAATTTCTTTGGTGAAAACTGACAATGAAAATGCAAACCATTTTCCGTTTACTAAGAGCAATCCTTTCGAGATATGTTAGGATATCACGTCTAGGGAATCTCTTCTAAAGGACGATAAGGCAACTTCTGAGGCGAGGCCGAAGATCTTGCCGTATCTGACCGAGGCAACTGTTCACATGCTGTCGGCTATATTTGTTCACTATAAACCAAACCTTGGTAGTTTATCATACTAGCTACTACTAATTAATTAATTAATTAAAGAAGTCATTTTGTTGAATTTTCAATTGATATCGAAAGAAAGATATTAACTATACGTATTGATGCCTCAACTATAACAGTGACTGAATCGAGTTATTGAAACAATTGGTATCTATCTTGATAGGGTATAACCTTCCTGTGATGTCTATGTCTTTAATCTATGTTAAACGCGCACTATTTCTTAGGCACATTCACTAAAGAGTTTGCATTTCGTTATTTATAAATATGTTTTACTGTGTTATCATATTGTTCGAGTGCTGAAATTCAAAATAAAACGATTATTAATTCGTTTATCAAATAACATCGGACTTACAACATTAGCCTACAGTCGTTAAAATATAAATTTTGCCAGAAAAGCATCTGTCCATATATTTTTAAAATTATAATAAGATAAAGATTATGTAATGAAAATACATGTTTACTAGTGTCAACATAATTTTGATAAAGGTGTTATGTTTGAGAGGTGACATTTCAGGTATACTGTAAATTAAGGAGTAATAACAGAAATGATGAAAATTGGAATAATATCACAACTGTCAGAATGCAAACAGAAGCTAAATGTCGTTGACACAGTTGACATTTTAATGAATATCCATCTTTGTCACGCCATGAATAATGAACAAAACATTCCTTCTTAAATAGAATAAATTTGATTATAATTATCATCTTCAGCAAAAAAACGAAATGGATAAGTTCTAAATATATAGTTCAAGGATGAGGTTGCAGAACACCTTAGTTTTAACTTTGGTTAAAATTTCAAAATGCTATTTTTTTTAAACTTTAATTCAATAAAACTTGTGTAACAAACACAAAGGGCCGAATTATCGTACCTAGTCTGAATTACGTTAGGTTTTTGACCAAACCAGGGTTTAGCAAACCGTTTGTTCAACTGTGTTATGAAGACCATGTTTTAGTCAATAAACCTTTTGATCACTAGGCCAAAGTTAGGGGCTAAAGTACCTTCAAACCATATACGATAAAATGGTCAAATATAGTGATCCAATGCAGCTTCTTTTCGAAAAGGACTAATTCCCGGATTTCCGACAGTTTTCCACAGAGGTTTGATCAACATTTTATGACGTGATCTATCCCTGTGTGTAAAGAATGTTATTTCGTATAATGTAGCATAAACTTGTTTACTTACTTAAATCCAACATTTAACTCATGAACAAGTACAGAGAAAGGTGAGCAATTACTAATGCAATTACTAGAAATGCATAAAAATATTGTCTTACAATTGACATTTGAAATAATGAATAAGTAAAATTGTAATAACACTAAATTGGTTTGAAATGTGTTCGATATGTTTATTCAAAGTTTTATTCCAGAGTCTTAGACCCACGCTAAACTAACCTCTTTCAGGTGTATGTGTTTCGACTTAAACTGGATGTTTTAGAACAGGTTCAAGAGAGAACCTGTTTCGATAAACCGACTCTGTTTGATCACCTAAGTTAGTTAACCTTTTGGCCTAAACTACTTCCAAACCATGTACGATTTAGGCCCATAACCGATAATGTGAATTTTGACATTTATAAATAGTGTTGTTTTCGAATAAAGGGTATAAAAATAACCAATGTGTATCTGTCATTTATCAATAAATGATGTGATGAAAAACAAAAATGTCAAAATTCAGTGCCATAAATAAGGTCTTTATATGGTCAAAAAAGATATGACCTATTAGGTAATTTTTAGAATAAATATTCATTAAATACATGTTCATTTCACACACATATTAACTATAGAAGTCCCGTGCAATTAACATGCAGGTCATTTGAACATCTCTGTAGTCTGTATTATAACCTTGTAAACACAAGAATTTCGAACCATGGCTTCAATCCCCAATTAAAACAAGGTTTGCTAAGGAGAAAAAATAATTTTTCAGATTTCAGATAACGATTTGGTTTACCTTTACATATCATCTGAAACCGAAGTAAGCATCTAAATAAACTGATTAACATTTAATTTGAAATTCAATAATAATAATTAAAAGTCACTTGCTTCTCAAGTTTCATCGTCAGTTTTTATCTCTTGATGGGTTTTAAGATGAAACTTGATATCATGAAAGAAGATTGATATGGTTTATCAAGTTACCTAAATGGGTTTGAAGGGTAAGTGCTACAAAAATCCACTTGAGTTGCTCAATCGTTCTTGGCTCTTAAAGGACCATTCAACTCTTAAAAGACAATTCAACTCCCTATTGATGTTTGCTAACATAAAAACATGCACAATAACTACCGTATTACATATTGCTGAAGTGGGATGATGATTCTAAATATGTAGATGAGGAATATAAGTTTAGCTATATTTTACAAATATGCTTTCAATGCAATGTATTCAGTAATCACGACAGATAAAGTTCAAAGTCGTCATAAAAAATAACTAAATTAATAAATGGGGTGACGAAATGATGAATTGGGCTAGTGGTAGTAGAAAACCTTTCCAACACCATCGTCAGTCGATCCAACAGTCAACAAAAGTTGGCGTTGTCATGGAAACCAATTCCCAAATTACACCTACTCGACGAGCACGTATATTGAAGATGAACTGCTTCTGTACCCATTGCAGTATTGACTATGTTGAAGGGGGAGCGATGTCAAGGTTACGTAGAAGAATAGAATTCACTAAAACATCATCAGCCTTTTTGCATTTAAAATTGAAATGAAACCAAAACAAGGAAATGATACCAAATATGATCATGTTAACAGTAGTGTGTCAGTTTATTTAATAAATGATGACACGGATATGCGAACCCGCAGTTTGGTCAGCTGTGCCGCTAACTATCCCTTATATCATGGTGCCACAGACCTGACACCTTCTTGTCTTGATAATGAGATTATGAAGGAAGATGACAGAACTGCCTGGTGCGAGACATCTATGTGACTGCTATAGGGGTGCAGTAAAATGTAACCAGTACGTACCTTGCAGATCCCTGTCGGTGATGACATAGGCAAGCTTCTAGTGTCCAATAAACACGTTTTGGTTCATTCAATCGCCTCGGTGTTACCAGTATCTTCCACATGAGAGAAATATCGTCTGCTTGCCCATGACGTCTGCTCCTACCAAATCGATCGGACAGAAGGCCTGCAATCCTGACACAGTCACAAACGAATATATTGCACGTGCCTTATCGATAGTGACATGCTATGTCCTTTGTATGTTCGCTATGCCAGTTTTTAATCACGAAATGATCTCTAAAATTGACAGCGAAGTTAAAAGCGGCGCAGGGAAGGGCTACATCGATTTTGTAATTGGAGGGAAGGCGATCGATCGCTGCCTGGCTAGGAAAGACTGCCGTTGACCAAACTATGTGAATTAGGGATAGTTTAGGAGCGAAGTAACGTGCAAATTTATTCATGAGTGTTTGGATTGATGGTGCTGAGACACCAATACTGTGAAATGTAGTTGTGGGCTTCATGAATCTGTCGCGGCAAATACGTTTGTCCTGTTAACAGTGGGAGAACATGGCTTCTCTTGTTTACCTCGGGACATAGCTTCCACTCAGCTGCACTGGAATCGGTGTCATGGAAAGGGCAGTAGCTAAACTTGTTTGACCTCTGTTCTTGCAGAGCGTACATCCTTGATTTATCCAATGTCAATACTCTGATCAGTGATTATTGATGCCTTAATATGTATTTTGGCAACAATCGAATGTTAACTGACCTTTTCGTAGAAACAATGAACTAAGATCCAGTTGCAATCATGCAAAGTTAATGACATTCGAAATAACGATCCTTTTGAAGCATTTAACCTCGATATGAAATATGAATGTTACCTGGCCTCATGGCGAACATTGGAATAAGATACAGACAGAACATGCATTCTAAATGAACACGATTGGAAATTAATTAGTCTTTTTGACAAATACTGACATGGACTATGAATAGGATTTGAAACATAGAAAACGTCGATATGAGTTGTCGATCAGAAATGTTCCTGTTTTTGGACTCCGTTATTTTGGTTTTAATTGTAATAACAGTGTGGTAAATTGTATATGGCACTTTTACCAGTAATATCAGACTATAGTGTTACACCTTCGATATTTATTCATTTATGAAAATCAGTATTAGAAGACCATTTGATGACAGGCTTTGCGTGTTAGTGTGAACGTTTATCAGTTTCGCGTACATGTAGCTTCGGTTTGAATCTAGAATATCCTTCTGTAGGATATCGTTACTCAGTAGTTGTCTGTAGTTTAGATGCAAGGTCATTTCAGATCCATTTATATGTAATGTTTCGTTTTGCACTGAACATCGGTTATGTGTTTTTGAGGAAGTTACAAATTACAAAACGGTAATTGAAATCTAATTTTACTTTAACCATGACTTAGATATTCTATAATAGGACAATTATTGATTTACCTTTATGACTTACCCGTTTAAGATATCCTAGCATTATTGAAAAAAATATAAAGCTTTAAAGAGGACGTCAAGTAAAATGAATTTTGTATCTATATATACTTAGTGTTCCAGATTGATTGAATCGCAAATAGGATTCATCTCAAGGCTGCCAGTTAGTTTGATCAATTATGACTGGTTTTAGATCTCATGAAACCCTCTTAACCAGTTCTGAACCTGTAAATAACTTTGACGTCAATTCTTCTGATATTTCAATATCAATTTTTAAACGAATTGATAAAGACTATTAATAAAAGGATAATTGAATTATTAAATGGTACATTGCAGTATTTCAAAAGGTCGTCAATAATCATAGGGTAACGGGCTAGCGCTGTGGTTATCGTTTCGGATAAAGAGGTCCGTGGTTCGAATCCCGCTAAGGGCTCGGTAACTTGTCATCAGTAGAGAACTGTTCTTCACGCAGTTAAGTTTGAGTGTAATGCTTCACTGAATATCAGCGTAATACCACCCATGGATTGCTCGTTCCAGCCGATGCTCGCAGGTTTCACCCAATGCTTTTTCCCTGCAATAATATTAGCAGGCGTGAAAGCGCTGTTAATTCTAAAATCACTTTACCTCACCTCGTCAAAAAAGCAAAATATATCTTAAATATGGTTTCTTAAGAGGGCACAGTTACAGAGGTGTCATGACCTAGATAAAGTTACATATGGAAAGTTTAAAATGTTTATGTATTTCACTGTCATACACTACAGTCAGTTAAAAAATATTCAACAACTCGGAGGGTTTCACCAAAGAATGGAAGCTATCCTGATAATACATGAAAGAAATAATGTTGATGAGGTGTTCTGTGGCTAGAAGAGAAGGCTCGTTTCATGATAGCCTCTCATTAAGTTTCTTATTTAGAATTTTAGAATAAATTTAGAATAAACAAACTTAGCGTTGCGTTGTAAAAAGTCTTAAGAGTTATAGTAGTGTAGCAGAATTTTGAACCTTGTATAAAAAGTAGTTTTCATATATTCGATAACCAGGTTCACTTTTATTTTATGGAATTATATGCAATTTTGAGTTTCAGATACGATCGTAAAGAGAGATTTCCTTATTAGCATGTAATTAGTAATTCTAAGTAAGTCCAAAGATGTATAACAAAACAGTTTGTGGTGAATGTAGCGGATTCCCATTGTATATCTATTCTCATTTTTGATTTCATGAAAAGATAAAAATAATGTATATAATTATGATAATATAGATATGAACGAACAGCGTCTGAATAAAAAATGTCTCAATAATGTTTCCAAATTCAGCTAATGTGGAAAAATATTACAGACATTTGAATACAGCAGACATTGGCCAATTCTCATTTCGCATGCCTTCATAGTAAAATGTTGTGAAAGACGGTCGGGCACGTGAGTAGATTTATTAATGAGTTTCACCTTAGAGCAACTATTCTTCTTAATCAAGAAGAAATTCGAGCTAACGAACTGAATAGTACATGACCCTTTGAATGTGAATTAAAAAATCAATGAGAGGAAGGTATGATCTTGAAAGCCAATTCGCAAAATGATGTTGTGATTTGTTACGTTTAATAATACATAAGGCAAGAAAAACGTATATCGATAAAGACAATATTGTTCTTATTTTAACGTTTGTAAATGTATAGAGAAACCTTAATTTTCATGTTTATACGAACTTCGACACAAATACATTAATCACTGCATTATTATCTAGCAATACAGCCAAAAAAATTATGATTGTATGATTTTGTAAAATTATCAAAGAAACAATCATAAAACAAATTGTCTATCTGTCAATATGGAAAGATCAAGACTTTGCTAGTTAACTGAACAACAACGTTAAGCAATACTTCAAATAAGGTAACTCAGTTTGATTCGGTTAACCTCTTGTAATAGTCATGCAGTGAAAAGAATGATAACTTCAGAGATGAGGTAAACTGTATTTATCCCTGTCGTGAGATTATATCAGCCAAACGTGATATTTAATTATGCCTCTAGATGTATTAGAAAGATTACCAGTAGAACCATACCTGGCATTTGCAAAAAGGTTGACAATATCTGTTATAACAGTGACAGGTTTGGTATCACCAGTAGAATGAGTGATATCAACAGTATGATATGCGCTATCAAGAACACTATCTGTAATATTACCATAATTATATGAATATCCCGTGATTATTTCCGTCTTTCTGATTGACCTTCTTGGTCAAATGACAACATTGACATCAAGCAATGTCACCCTGTGTGAAGTTGATATAACGACCTAACACAGTCTAAGGAAAACTAGCCTTAATAATACTCGCTATTATCCCATACTGAGTCTAGCGAGTATTATTGAGGCTAGGTTTACTTAAACTGGATCCAAGCACCTCTGGTAGCTAAAAGTAGATTTCGGAAATTCCGGTCTCGAACTTTGTATATCACGTGTAATACTGTAAAGCAAGCGAAAGACAATCGTTTTGTCTCTTGGACAATGCTAGTTATGTGTCCATAATGAGAGTAATGGCCCGTCTATTTACAAAAGAAAAGTAATTCGAGACAGGTTTCATACAATAGAAAACATCAAAGACTTAACAGAATGAATCGGTAAAACCACGTGTCCAATGCAGACAAAACAATGGATCAATTGTGTCAATAATAGTTTGTATCAGTATCAGTGACAGAAACAGTATCACACTTGTCAGTATCTGTATCTGTATCTGTATCTGTATCTGTATCTGTATCTGTATCTGTATCTGTATCTGTATCTGTATCTGTATCTGTATCTGCATCTGCATCTGTAGTTTAAATTTCGACGTTTATTTAGTTAGCAGCTATAAGAAAGTCTCTTTGTGTTGCCCTGATGGGCAAATTGTAAATGTGTTGTGGCGAGGGACTGAGAGTATTGCGGTTTCGAATCCTAGTATTATTTATTCCCGACAACGTAAAGGAAATATTCATAATATGATCCCAAATAGAAATGTACAAAGTAGTAACATATTACTAATGCTAATTAACCACAACAACGCTAAATATATATATCTATCTGTGTACTTTTATATCAAAGTGACTGATAACATTTTAACTAAATAAGATTCCTTGAGTGACAATAAAGCAGAGATAAGAAAATATATATCACCAATCAAGACATGTGGAATCTTGCTTTGATGTTCATCTACCAAACGATATGTCCATCATAGACTTATTCAGACGCGATCGATATTTGGGAAAATCCCGATTGTGCCCTATAAGTCTTAAGATTAGCTGACAGCCAGACAGAATGTGCTAAGAAACACATCGCGTGATACTTCCCATCCAGACGAAGCGTTCAATCGCACCACTTCGTGTCTACTCGTGACTGTCCGTCAAACAAGATTGATTGACGCGAGAACAGCCAACTTGTTACGAAACTAAACGCAAATTGTGTTAACTTCAAAAGCAGGATATTCGTGACGAACGTAGTTCACTTAAGTTCTTAATTGTTTGCCTTTACTTCTTAAAGTGAACCTGCTTTGCACCCGTCTAGGAAATACAAAAAACATTTTGTTGAAATAGGATTTGACAGTGGAAGATCGTGAATTTGACAATAGCACTTCCAGTATTGTCACATGAAGATGCGCAATGAGTCTAGTTGATGTTTTCATTGATAATGCTGCTAGCAAAACTAATTTGTCTGAAAGAATTTCAGTTTTACAGTATCGATTATCAATCTATAGTATCTAACTTTCTATCTGTATCTGAATCTTAATCTGAATCTTTTATCTGTATCTGTATCTGTATCTGTATCTGTATCTGTATCTGTACCTGAATCTGAATATGTATCTGTACCTGTATCCTTATTTGAATCTGTATCTGTATCTGTATCTGCATCTGTACCTGTATCTGTATCTGCACCTGCACCTGTATCTGAATATGTATCTATATCTGTATCCTTATCTGAATCTGTATCTGAATCTGAATCTGAACTTGTATCTGTACCTGTAACTGTATCTGTATCTGTATCTGTATCTGCATCTGCATCTGCATCTGCATCTGCATCTGCACCTGTACCTGAATCTGAATCTGTACCTGTATCCTTATCTGTATCTGTATCTGTATCTGTATCTGCATCTGCATCTGCATCTGCACCTGTAACTGAATCTGAATCTGTACCTGTATCCTTATATGTATCTGTATCTGTATCTGTATCTGTATCTGTATCTGAATCTGTATCCTTATCTGTATCTGTATTTGTATCTGTATCTGTATCTGTATCTGTATATGTATCTGAATCTGTATCCGTATCTGTATCTGTATCTGTATATGTATCTGTATCTGTATCTGCATCTGCATCTGCATCTGCATCTGCATCTGTATATGTATCTGTATCTGTATCTGTATCTGTATCCTTATCTGTATTTGTATCTGTATCTGTACCTGTACCTGTACCTGTATCTGTATCTGTATCTGTATCTGTATCTGTATCTGTATCTGTATCTGTATCTGTATCTGTATCTGTATCTGAACCTGTATCTGTATCTGAACCTGTATCTGTATCTTATATTATACTACCTCATGTAGGAATCTCGATCTCTCATTGGTCCACGTGACCCTAGATAATATAAGTTATAACATTGCATAGCGGGTTGCATAGGTATTTATTATTCCCGGGAAAGGTTTTATGCAACGAGCGGAACGCGAGTTGCATAAAATCTTTCAAGGGAATAATAAATACCTATGTAACCCGCTATGCTATGTTATAACGAATTTATCTTGCCGAATGTTTAAACACAACGCATATTTTAAAAGGTTTACTGCTGAGGCACATGACAAAGGTCAGGGTCACAAACCGGAAGTGTCGTTTTGAAAACTACATCATCAATCGTGCCTCGCTTAGTCAGATGAATTTCTTTTTTGAACACAGTTCTTGAAGCATAATTTCGATGTTAAACAACTTCCCTTGCAAGACACACAAGGAAACAGTGAGTGAATATTGATATTTCGAATAAATGTGAACCGATTCCCATATGCAATGATCAAGAAAGCCGCGACACACTATTTAAATTTTTTTCGACGAGAAACATTTTAAACACCAAATCTTATATTAATAAGGTATTTAGGGCAATATACATGTATATTTTTTTGCATTTATATAGCTTGCAATTACTTTGACTTTAGTCTGTATAAAGCTACATATTATTTGAGCAAAGGTTACTCAAGGAGCTCAATCTGCACGCTTTTTTCATGGCGGGGTATAAATAACTTCAATTTACACGCTTTTTGCGTGATTGGTTCATGGCGGGGTATAAATAATTTATCCTCCCGCTCAAGAGGGTGATATCAATCAGAGATCGAGATTCTTACATGAGGTAGGATAACTACCGATATCACCCCTTTGAACCAGATGATACTTTGTTTATACCCGCTACGGAAAGTGCATGAAATAAACATGCAGATTGAGCGTCTTTAAATGAATGTTACTTAAGGTTACCATTGATCAAACGATGTGTAGCTTTTTACAAACTATAGTTAAAGTAATTGCAAACAACACATGAAAAACACGCGCAAGTAGATTACCATATTTTTGTTGTTTCTCTAAGATTTTGTGTTTGAAAGGTTTTTCGTCGAAATTCAAATAATTTTGATAATAAGTCGTGTCTCACGTGCACATTAAATGTGACAATATGTTAACAATTATTTGAAATGTTTGAATTCACTCAGAGTTTTCCATGTGCTTTTGACATGACCCCTTTCTAATAAAAATAGGAGCGCTTACGCATTGTTTTATACAATTGTTTATTTCCATATTATATCGGTATAAAAATTCGGTAAGATAAATTTATAACATTACCTGGAGGGGTAATAGGGGGATATCAGCCTCTCGCTTCTGTGGAGGGGCCACAGGCCCATTAAACAAGTACATCACGAAATTGTGATACAAGCGCCATAAAATACAATACATCGGTAGTTAAATGATACAACAAGGTTTTCAAAATATGTGTTACGCATTTTCATACTGAAAAATAGATGTAGTGACCTATGTGGTCTATGATTAGCGCTAAGTAGCAGCTGTGAAAGTACACTCCTTCAGGTTAATAATGTAGCGCTTTGAGCATGTCTAAGGACGTGGAAAATGCGCCATATAAGTATGCACATTATACCGAGAAAGATATACTTTGTCAAACGACAAACAGTTTTTTGATTGCAGTTAATATTTATTGTTTACAAATTTTCACTGTTGGGTTATTTAAGAAGATAAAAAGGATACCACGCCTGAATGTATCATAGTATGGACCGACATACTAGACAAAAGTGATATTCAGACTCAACACAAATAATTACACAGAAAGGACGAGTCTTTCATTCCTTTGTAAATTGATCTTCTTGTCCTCTTCTATGAAAATAATATAGTTGCAATTGGATCAACGAAACTGAAATAACGCTATCATGTAGACAACTTCCTACGCAAAGCCTGAAACGTCAGTTGCCAAACTGTAATTTTTATTGCCTTGTTGCAGACCCTTGGGTTTTCTGTGCTGATATCAACGCGCCTACATGCGATTGTAAGCAACATCCAGTTACTGATTGGACTATTACTTTCTCTCATAGCAAAGCTTTTTCTCAAGCACAAAAATCTCAAGGGTCGGCAGCAAGGCAAAAAACTGACAGTTCGGAAATTGGCGTTTTTGGATATGCGTAGGAAGATGTCCTGTATAGACTGAAACCGCAATCATAGATATATATGGTTCGAATCTTATTTCAGATTTCATTATCTTCAAAACGCATATTTTAGAAATATAACTGATACTTCAAAAAAGTCTGTCTTTCTTTCAATGCAGGAGAAGGCCTCAGTGGTTGATATCTGACCTCTAGGTCAAAAAGTCTTTTATCAGTTAATATGAAAACAGCCAATGACATGACTCGCAATATCTCCACCTGAATGAAACGACGTTTAGTATAACTTTGATTCCCATTCAATTCCTATACAACAACAAAAATGCATGCTAAAAAGCCGTAAATAACCAACCGACAAAGACGATGCATATGGCCTGATAGCTATCAGGGTAATGCAGGAGTTTTGCGAAAACCAGCACGCTGATGATATGGTAAGTCAAACCCGCATTCTGAACAAACTAAAACAAATTTGCTGATGTAGCAGGATGTGAAACGGGGCAGATGTAAACTTCTAAAGTTTTATTTGTAAGTTTTTATTGTTCTCTCATTTGCGAAGAAAAACATAAACGGAACATCGCGTCTGACAAACGGTCTGATCACATATTAAAATAAGAATATAATATGTATTTTACAACTACATGCATTCCTTGAACAATTAGACATGAAATGTAAATGAATACAGAATGTAAAATCCTACGTAAATGGAATCCATTTGTTTCTGATACAGCACCAGATGCGACCATTTGATTCCCATCATGAATAAACACAGTTATAAACTCATGGGCAAAAGAAACGCTGGGTATTTTTCAAACGAAGGATAAACAAATTATGTATGCCAAGTAAATTCGATTTCGAATGTGTTTGATAAAAAAAATATTTGGAGAATTATTGTTCATAATTTTAACCATGATGGTGTGACAGGGACATACTTTGTATATCCATGCTTTAATCTTATTAGCACTAGTTAGTTTTTTAATGTTGTAAATACGTTAATAATACAATTCTTCGTTTCAGCATCCAACAGGCGCTGAAAGTTGTATTTTAAATACTTTGTCTTTACCATTTTAATGTATAACTTTGTTTCAGCATATTGCCGTGGCTGAGATGATAAAGTAAACTACTTTAGTGTTTTAATAGCGTTTCTTTATTTCAGCTGTATGTTGGCGTTGCAATTACAATGACGATTATTGTAATTAACCAACAATTAGGTTTTAATCATAAATCAACAGTGTTCACTCAATCGTGACAACACCCGTCACGATTGGTCCATTTCAAATCTGCACGCTTTTCCTATGCATGAGCACTTCGCACCCTGACACGTCACTTCGTCACCCGACACGACAGACGAACAGCCATGTAGAATCTAACGCAAATCTAAATCTAATCAAGTTAGTAAATAAGTCATCTTAAACAATCAATCTATATATCTAATATATCAATAACGCAATAATGTAATCTTAAATATACAAATATATATCTAGTAGGATAATCATAGCCATTAGCGTAATTAGCGTGTGGTGTAATCGGCACACGAATAAATGCTAAGTATATATATTTCAATAAGTAACACAACTATATTTTAATCATATTTATCTCACATTTAGCATTAAAGCGAGGCACTGTAAGTATGCTTTGAGTGTGAATGTAGTTTTAGCAGTGTTTTCATACCTTGCACAAATAATGGCAAAGTATAACATCATTAGGTTTCTTAAAGGTGTAAATAGAATATATTTTATGTGTATGATTTGTGTCTTTATGGACAATTGGTTTTAACACATTCTAATTACTTACAGCACAAACATCGTCTGCTATGGCAGTTAGGCCAGTGCACGGGCCCCTGTGCCATACATAGGGTATGTACAAATGTCTTGTGTTATGATGTAAATATTATGTTTATATATATACGAGGTTTATGTATCATAATACATAAAGCATAATTGTGCTTTTATAGCCTTAGAGGTGAATAGTATATTGTCGGCGGCGATTGTCGTCGTGAACATTAAATGTAGGTCTATGCTCATGTCAGGAGTTATCGCCCCTGAACATGGTTAAGTTACTTATATCATTTGTAACGTTTTGATGTAATGGTAATCTTTTGGAACTGTGTGGTTTCATCATTTCAAATGTGGATATAATTCATATGTATCATAAGATGAACTTGTATGTAATGTAACCATGCAGAACATTGTTATTATATTGATTATATATTGTTGACATGATTGTTTCAGGGTTTTAGTTTGTACGTCCACTCACTTGGAATAAAAGAACTTACACCCAGCATTCACCTTGGCGTTTGTCCCTCTGTGACCCTGCTACAATGGCATGGAGCGTTTTGTACTGTGGTTGTCTAAACACTGTTGGGGTGCTAACATTGCTGTTTTCAGGTACTTTTTTGTTAATAATTATTTTGAAATTAAGTTTGAATTTCGGAAATGTATATCAGAAGTTTATTTGAGATACTGTTAATGAAAAACATCCACTTTGACTTTTCTGCATTGATATGTCTTCGCGTTATAACGTCTATAAATATGCAAAAAATGACCAAATTGGCTCTCCAATCTCGCTTATTTAAGGAGATAGCAAATTGATGATTTTTGACACGCGTTTTCTAAGGCGCAATGCAAAAACATCAACACAAAATGATTTAAACAAGGCAAACATAGTTGAGTTGACTTCTAAGGAAACTTTGCCACTCTGCTTCATTCACATTTATCTTACATGGAATAAAATATCCTGACATTTATGTTACCAGCGTTTCTTTTGCCCGTGAGTTTATGTACATTAAAATATCAAACATTAAGAGTTATTGATAAACGTCTTTAACTAACCCTATAAAGTATAAAATGCAAATATAACAGAGAGGGCTTTGATTCTGTCCATAGCCAAGTCAGCAGAATTTAAATTCATGTAAAATATGTTTTGTTCATATAAACAGCTTGACTATATCACTTTTGATATTATTCAAAGCTATTTCAGCAAGACAAGAAGTGGGCTTGTTTTGGTTTTTTTGTCAATTTGTTCAATAAACACCTTTTGTTAACATTTCAATAAGTGACACTTAATACTTATATAATTAAAAAATGCTCTGTTCATTAAGTCTTTCTTTGGTGCGTGCAGGGCATTGTTGAATAATCTTTTATCAAATCATATTATATTCATTGATAAGATTGAGTAATACGATATCAAAGTCAGAGTCGTTATTCCACTTTAAAAAGTAAAAAGTTGATAAACAATTTAGTTGTGCGGAGTTTTACAGATAAGTCCTCGGTTACGCCTCTGGGACAAAGTACCCTTGCCATTATCCGATTCATCTCAAACACTATGCTTGTTAAATATTTCTTATGACCAGAAACTTTAATGAAATAGAAATCTGACTGTGAAGTATTCTTAAAGACTGTTTTCCTGTTAACAATTTGCAATCTTCCGTCCAATAGTTTTAGTTTGAATAAGGATCTATACACTGACAAATAGGAACCATTATACCCCACTTCCGGTCTCGTTGCTATGGTTTCCTTTGATCTAACTGTAGGTGTATTGACGGATACACCTCTCCTTTCTATGTTATCCACTGATACACCTCTACTTTTCTGATACACAGACACTTTACTGTTAATCTACACCTACATGTAGTCAGGAGAAGAGATCTTCAACGTTGGCAAATAAACGGACTTGTAAAACTTAGAATATTACATTTTTGAGATTTATAATCAAAGATGTTGGGAATCGAACCAGGGACCTTTATGTTGGTGAGCAGCGACTCTAACGACTGAGCTAATGAGGATCGATACAAGCAGAGGTATTTTCTGTTGTTTTATGTCTATACATATTCTTTATACATAAACCTATGTTTATGATTACTAATATGTACCAATTTTAATGAAGTTAGTTTATGGTTTTAAACCGCAATTAGAAGAGTATTATTAATATTCTATTGATCTATTTTAAGTAGTATTTAAAGAGCTGTATACTTAAAGAATGATGGAATGCTCTTTTTTGTCAAATATGACTCGACCGGAGTGGGGTATAAGTCAGATATACCCACACTTCCCTCGGTGTATCGCTCAATAACTAAATCTCGGGAAGTGTGGGTATATCTCTAACTTAAACAGTGTTTTATACTCTACGGCTTCCACTTTTAAATTTAGAAGAAATTATTTGTTAATAATTAACGTCATGCGTCGTTTCATCTGGGATAGCAGCATCTACACCTATTAACATAGCTAATAATTACGGGAATATCACGATGACATAATGATTCATACACAATTTCACGACCCATGAACGTCTATCTACCTGTCGAGGGAAAATTAATTGATTTAAAACAACTTTTTATTTGAGAAACCCTGTTACAGATCAGGGCTTCAAACTAAGGTGTTAGAAGCCCCATTGCATTAAAAGAAGAATAAACTTTATGAGTTTTTGTCATTTTTACACAAGAAACGAGAACAACACGAACACTCACACATTTACACTTTTACAGAGTTTGTAGTAGCCTAAATCTAATGTTGAGTTGCATTTATTTACGGCATCAAAAGATGTAAAAAGTGTCAAAACATCAGATGTCCTCTTCTTGTTTTAATTCATTGTACAGTTAAAGAAAACGAAAATTAGCTATGTACAGTTGATTTGCATAGATGTTTTTCCCCATTTCTATCTCACAACGGAGTGTGGCTTTAATATAAGCAATTAAAAGATAAAATACATAGACCTTTCTCACGGACAAGTGCCTTTTGAAGTTACTTTTTTCTAACGTGTTGTGTTGCCTTTTCGATCAAATCCAATTGACGGACGGACACGAGAAGACACGAAGTGGTGCGATTGAATACTCAGTCTGAAAGAGAAGTGTCACGCTATGTGTTAAGTAACACGGGCTGTCTGGCAGTATAGCTAATTCGAGGTTGGAAGGTTCAATCGGGATTCTCACAAATATTGATCGCGTCTGGAGCGATCTTACATACAAGACGTTTACTTTCAGTTGGATCTGGAATATATCCAGCAAATTGATCTTATTCTGTTCTCACTGTTCTGTGGATGTTTGCATAATTCTACAATGAACTTTGGTTCAAGACGAAAATGCATTCGTTTGTATAATTTGTATGTAATTTCAGGAATGACGACATTGGTTTAAACATATTTCATTCACAAAGAATAGGATTGGGAACAAGTTGTCCAACTTAGAACACCCTCTCGTTGGTATTTACAATATTGAACATATGTTTATACTCTAACAAAGGTTTAAGATCGATGAAAACATTTAAGTTACATGTCGATATTACCATATAGGGTCAGTATTAGGGTCAGTATTCATTCCAATTTTGAATAAATCCAAATTTAATGAACTTACAGATTTAAACTATCACAAAAACGTGCACGTGTTTGTTGCAAGTGAGCACATTATCGGACAACATGATGGTAAATATATAAGCCTTTTTTGCATGAAACATTTATCAGAGAGCCTTGATAGTGTTATGAGAACAAATATTCAAGTATACATCCTTTTGAGCTGCTCCGTTCCTGTGTAATTACCAAACTATTATTATTAATATACATCTCATGAGAAATTCACAATGTTACTTTCAACTAAAAAGGTACAACCAATAAGAAATCCTGCTTTGTATTTAAAAGGAAATTAACCTGTGTAAATTTATTGAAATGTCGCCTGTACATACGCAAAACGATGCATACATACAGTAAATATTGTATTTTTTGAACTTCTTGTTCTTGTTCTTGTTTGATATTAAAGATCAACGTTACATGTAGCTCGAAGTGTCTTCTGTGTCTATTCATAAAGGGAGGTTACTCGTTCGCCAATCGTAAGAAACTATTTTTCAAGAATATTTCTTTATCAGCAGTTTGCGTGAAATGAGTTTTTATAGTTTTTCTTCCCCAAACTTGATTTTATCTCTTAAACGTGTATTATCTTGTGTCATAAGCGTCCAGCTGGGGTAAAACATCGGACAGTACATTTGAATACGGCGGTTATGAAGTCTGTCAACATGTCGACACACTACCGTTCAAAGAAAGGGAGGTAATATTTTGTAAATTTGTCAACCGCTAAAACATCACCCTCCTGAAGTTTACATACTATCACAATTTATTGTATTTACCATTTAAATGTCGTTTACACTTCAACAATATGTGAACAATAGTTCCATGGTACCTCGGTATTTTGTTTCTTGTCATAGTAAAAGTCCAAAAGATAGTCATATACTTCGTAGAGGATTTGTAGTTGCAATTTTAAACGCTCAATTCTATCGATAAACATAGGAAAACTATAATTTTATAATCCTTTAACTGTGTGCCGCACAATGTAAAAAGGCATATTGAACACTAGATTTATAAGGGAATTTGGCGAGATGTTGTGGCTATGAACAAACTACAAATTCAGTTTCTAGTTTAGACGGATTTCTTTATACAAATAAATAGTTGCATTCACAAATGTCATGGATATCTACTGTGTAGTAACACTTTTCCTAGAGTTATTGTTCTCGATAGAATTGTTGTCTTCGCTGCATTAGTCACAAATCCATACTTCCCATTCAAAGAGTCATTTAACGTGAAGAAGAAAAATGATAAAATTTCTGTTAATTATCAGAGTAAATACATTTACACTAGACCAAATGTTACGTCGATTTTACTGGAGAATATTTGAATACATGTATAGTCATGGATGTATATGCATATTATGTGAGTAGGCAACCACTGTCATGCAACTAAAAGGTTGACCTAATAGCCTATTATAGGGACAAAGAATATGTATAAGAGGCGTTTTATAATGTATTGAAAATGCTGTTATTATATCAAGCAATTCATTCTGAATTAATAAAATGCTTCTAGTCATGTTTTTGATCCCCGGAAAACCATATAATGAAACGCACAAATAAGTAAAACGTTTAGATACTTTTTTAAAGAAAACTTAAAGAAAAAAATATGTTGGCATTGATGACTATGACAATATATACTACTGTATGTTCAACTTGGACGTAGAATTTCTGCCCTTAACACTTTATAAGTTTTTACTTGACGATTACAGTACACATTGAATTTTCATTTTCACCATTTCGAAATGATTATTTAAGTCAAAATTTAAAGTGACACAGAGTATCTTTCTTAAAATTTTATTTGGTTTTGATCAGCTACAAAATATCTAATATGCTGATTGAAGTTCATATCTCATCACTGGACTTGCAAATATATCCATTTATGCATAATATTTCTAAAATGCTTGATTTTATTGAAAAATCAAGAAAACATCTCAAATACGTTTAATATTCGAAGTTATGCATCCAGTTAATCTACCTATTAGTTACTATACCTAATAAACACTATCGAATCGAATATATCTTCCTGTCAGCTTATGACAAGGTTTCAAAATTACGTTTGGCAAATTTGCGCGCGCCACTCGAGAGCCATATTGTCCGGTTTTCGATCAAAATCCCGACTTTGAATGGCCGTATTTTCGCTCTAATGTACTGATTGACCTTTAACTTGTTATTTTCTGTAACATTTAGTGGTTCCCGATGTAATAACATCGATTTCAAAATTTGAAATATGTGATCCTATCAACATACTCTGTGTCTCTTTAAATCACTATCATATGTTGGCACATATCACAGACAAAGGATGTTTATAAAAGATACACGCTGTCACTATAGCCGATTATAAATGCAGTTTTCCCTTCAAATGTTAATCATCTAAACCGTCAGGTAACAAAAATACACACCACAGTTTGTTTAGACTATTTGAATATCTAAATATAAAAGTCATGTGATGTATTTGATTATGATACACTTTCAATAACACCTATTTAGTTTGAATAGAATTTCTTTTTTGTTTAAAGTAGGCAGGGGTAAAATATAAAATTCACACTCTCATAAGCCCTACCATATTTAAAGTATTGCCAATATGTGACAAATTAGACACGATTATTGATTTTCACATCTCAATTGTCTTCTTTGTGGATGAAGAATTATGTTATATGAAAATAAATTTTGGGAAAAGTTATTTACATAAAATTTCTTTTTCTTGATTTTTTTGCTAATTTCGACTGGTATTTCAGACGCTTTCATTGGTTGACTATTATTAGATGGTTCATAGGTCAGGTGTCGCAGCGCGCAGGTTTGGTGGGGTTTTTACCCAGGATACGGAAGTGGAGTGTCAGCGTTTTACCCTGAGACAAAATGGGCAGATTACAAGGATATTAGGGAATGAAAGTAAGGTTTGGTCCTAACGTCAGGCTTTAAATTAGTTAAAAGGTGGTTACAACGGCAAAACTATGCAGTCCAATAACTGATAATGCATATTTACATGGACATTGATACATGATATTTTAAAGAATAGAAATCAGCCTATCTAACAAGTCATGAGATCGTTAATGACCGTCTTGCTCAGGTGCATTTTCATAATTAACTTTGTACACTGCCTTCATTGTATATACGGTTTAGTTGCTTTGTACTGGACCCGTCCTACTATCAGCATGATTGCATATATGGCTCACTCCTGACCTACTTGTCAAGGTAAAGAAATAGACCGAGGTTATCTTCATGTAGTGTGATAACTTACACAAGGCCGGTTCACTAACAGGTAAATATGCTTCTTATAAGTAAAGTTTTGAATAGGAACTGTTAGATCACAACAAATTGTAAACATAATGACGTTTTGTACTCTCGTAGATAGACTCGTTTTATGGATAGATATAATCCGTTTGTGAACTCACACATTACCAAATTTTAAATACATCTTGAGAAAGTAACTTAAATATCATTTGTTTGTATTATGTATCATATGTTTGTCTTTTCTACATTGTATATATATGTAATTAAATCTTAAATTTTTTTGATTGGAAATAAATAAATACGTTTCAAAATGGAGACGTGAGATAGCTGGTACACGAACATGCTTATGCAATACGTCAGTGTAGGTATCAAAGTATCATCGCCTACTGTTAATGTACCAAAGGTTAAAAATCTTGTCTTATACTTACAGTGTACCTGAACATCCCAAATGTGTGCACGTTTATTTCAGGGTAGAACTTATGTCGCTCGTATAGAACAATGTGATGGCAATATTTTTTTATTTGGGATTATGATATCGACGAATACAAACAATAAACCTTCAACCAATGAATAACTAAAACTTAAAATATAAGGAGATATCAGATCACATCAGATATTATCATGGACTAACTGAAAAAAATATAACTTGAAGTTTAGGTAATGTAACATTAAGAAACCGGTTCAAAGATTGAACGTTTTAGATTTACATGTCATACTGATAATGGATAAAGTCTTTTATTGGAGTCACTTAATCTACATAATTCAAATTATTATTAATTATTTCAAATTAATTATTAAATTTATTATTAATTCAAAGTCAACCAAAAGGGTTGGAAGAGGGATGAAATACAAGATGACAATAATTGATTTTTAAAGGGGCAGTAACACGTTTTAGGGGAATATGAGGTGATGTCAGGAGAATGAAAATTAATGGTTCCAATTGAAAGTCAATGCATTTAAACTAAATAGAGCAGTAATAATTCAAATATATAATGTAAAGTTTAGCCATGCGATTCCTTTTTCTTACACAAAATGAATTAAATGTGTTCAAACAAAATGGCAGCCAATGGATGTTATGTAAATCTTCAAACTTTGTCCTCTGACTATGGATAAATGGCTTGTGTAATAAGATTGTTGACGCTATCGAAATAATACTTCAAGCATTGACGATATATAATCAGTAAAAAAATTAAAATACAATGTATATCATTATCAGAAAACGTGCTACTGCTCCTTTAAAGGGACGTAACTTTATGGATGCAAAAGGCCTCCTTTAATTTCTTTTAACTCATTAATATTTAAAGTTTCTGTCAAGTCTTCAATACTACAATGCTGGTATGGTGTTGCCTGACTCTGAGGATGTAGGTTCGAATCCCGCATGGGACTCGGTTAAACAAGTCCAAGAATCTTTACTATCGAAGAAAGTGTGATCCTAATAACAACGTTACCTTTGTTTACTTTCTAAATGCCATGTATCTCTGCTATTCTTGTGTGTTACCAGCATGTCTCGACTGTACATCATCTTCGCCTGTATTCTGAGTACTGTCAATGCTTTCTCCTTCACCACCAATGGAAAAGGTTTCACTGTTTCATTCAACAACAATATAACGGTTTGTATAGTTATAAAGTATGGCGTTATTTTCAATCATTGTCAACATGCATTAAAAGGGTTTCAATATTTACGGCATTATATGTCTAAACAAACATCGATGTTTTAGTATACAATTGTAAAGTTCTAGGGTAGGGTCTGTAGGGTAGTAGCTGTTTTAACCGATGAATATCCCTATGCTTATGAATTCATAATGTTGATCTCCAATTTGCTTAAACATGTATAACCTCATTCCTGATGACAATGATAACAATAATCAGTTGTACTTATCAATATTGTTACTTTATTTATGTTCACTCTACAATATTCTATTATGATTCATATTTGTTTATTCTGTCGATCTAACATCAAACTTTATTTAAGTCATCGAATGGCCTTTCGCGTACAAACAAGGAAAATCCGAATTGAACAATCATATTCATCTTCCTACGCAAAGCCTAAAACGCCAGTTTCCGAACCGTCAGTTTTATGCCTTACTGCATACCCTTGAGTTTTCTGTGCTGATATCAGCGCCCTTACAGACGATTGTTAGCAACCTCCAGTTATTTTCTGATTAGACTATTGCTTTCTCTCAAAGTAAGCTAGAGAGCAAGCACAGAAAATTCAAGGGTCGGCAGCAAGGCATAACATTGACAGGTCGCGTTTTCGGCTTCACGTAGGAAGATCAATCGTATTCTGCATCCGGAAGAGGTTCTAGTATGTTCAGTCATTGTGTATCCTGAACATTCTTATGATAGCTTACTTCCTGTTCTCATAAATCATATCCTATTCTGCAAAATAGGACTTGTCTTTTTCCAGTTGTTAAAGCACAGTCCCGAATCACCATGCGTGTATGTAGGGAGGGTGAAAACAGTATTCAAAGAACACCTAGGAAACTTCCGCATCAACCAAGACGTGGTGGAGAGGTTAGGGCTCGCTCAGTATACCTGGAACCCTACAACCAAACTACTTATGCTCAAACACGACGAATATTGGGTATGTATACAATTATTCCTCTTATTAGTAACTTGAGACCATGACAGAGTAATCCATATTTACACGTTAAATGCTTATCATTACTTGCATTGTTTTGATAAAGGGTAATATCTTATCTTTGGAATTATGACAAATGAATATAATTTAAGGCAAGGAATCCAAAAACAGTAAATACGTAGTACAGGTGAAGAGGTAATCACAAAAGAAATGTAAACCTTATTAATAATGTAAAACAAGTCCGAAATAATGTAAACATTTCATTAACAAGTTTGGGATAAGTTTTAAATTTTAATTTGATAAAAAATAGTAGTTTATTTGGAATCGCACTTTCTGAGAAAGTACAATGTTTTGTACACTATATGTCCTGACCATACCAACTGCAAACCAACTTGCTCATGGGCCTCCTTAATAAATTCAGTGAGGTTTGGAGGCTGTGGCATTCACATTTTTAGAGGTTGAATGTTAGAATAGCTTAGGTCCGAGAAATGAAAAGATGTGTTTGGTCTTTAAAGACAGACAAACGTGATGTGATGACGTAGATTTTTTAATTTCAACATTTAACAAAATCAACTTAACAAATAATCAAAATAATAGAAAATCAAATCAGATTCAAATTGATTTTATAACACTTAATTTTTGAATGTCTTCGTGAACAGAAACGAGTTTCATTTTAGAAGTCAATTTTTCTTGGGAACGAAAAAAAGTTTTTCTTCCTCGTCAACTTTTGAAATAAATGTTGCTTGGGAATATCACACGGGCGTAACAAGAAGCATTTTTTTGTTCTTGGCCTTAACTACCGCTTGTTCGGCCTTGGTTAGCTGTTGGAAAGGTAACTAGTAGCGTTGTTGCCTGCTCCTGAAACTGTGAGTTCGTATCCCTGAAAGCACTTTCCAGAAAAGTAACAATCGCAGAAAGTGAGATCCTGATTTATAAGACTGGTACAAAACATATTGTTAACATTTCAGGTCAATCTGGCATTTGTGGTCGACGAGGACGGTGCTTGCTTCAATATTGAAGTAAGGGGTATGAGTAACAATACGAATCAGTTTTGGTTACGAATCCTCGCAGATCCAAGTGAGCGGATCTATGGAGGTGGGGAACAATTCTCTTATTTCAACCTGAAGGGACATTCGTTCCCAATCTGGACCAGGGAGCAAGGTGATTAGCTTATACCGGCTTTGTTACACAGAAATCCAATAATATAAGATTCATTTGTATATTTATTCCCTCTTTTAAATTATCATTAAGTATGTCAGATTCTTACTTGGGTAGAGTTATATTTTGTTTGATTTGTCGGTATGAATCACATCAAGACTGTCTGTTTTTAAGATTTTACTGGTGCTTCAATGAAAACGATAATTCTCTAATTACTTTCTTTACTTAAACAGAGAAGCAGAGTGGTATAATATTATGGCTGTATCTGTTCATATATATATATATATAGTATCAAATTGACTTTTGGGTATTGAATTCAACCTTATAATTAGTTTAACGTTATAAATGTAATGTTATTACAATCAAATCAAGGAATTTCTATCCCCAGTCCGACGAGCAAAATCTAACAAAACTATTGTATAAAATGATTACGATTTAGTCGATATTATTATAAACAAGTTTTGGAGGTTACAATATCAAGCTAATACAAGTGAAACGGGCTACAGTAGTTTACATTATCAAAATGTTCAAGTGATCCGCTAAACAATACGACACTGTTATACAATGTTAAACTTGTATATTTATTACATACTCATAACAATACCCACGTCAAAAGCATGTGTGAACAACAATTATACCAAAGGTGTATGTTTTCCACGATTCCTTTGGAATAATCTATCCGAGCGTCTCGATGTTAAAAAATATTTAAGAATAATATTTCGTCAAGCAGGCTACATAGTTTCGACAGTCAGGACCTAGCTTTCAATCGCGTGATTAAATAACTTCTCAGCATACAACAGACTACTAAGTATACCGTTATTTTGCATAACAGATTTGCAGTCCAGTAACAAGAACGGGTGACATGTTAGCTATTTCCAAACTGTTGTTTAATTGCTTACGTTCTTACAAAAATATTTTCAAATTAAATACTACAGGTGTTGGACGTAACCTGAGTACCATTACAACGTTCTACGCCAACAAGCGAGATGGCGGTGGCGGCGACTACCACACAACCTACTTTCCTCAACCGACCTACATCAGCTCTCGGAAGTACTATTTTCACTACACCGGAAGTAACTACGCCACTTTGGATTTTACCTCTGAGAGTTTCTACGAAGTTGCTATATACGACGTCTCAGTGAAATCCTTCCGCTTCGCAACTAGTAATAGTATTAGGGACCTTGTTAGCGGATTGATCAATATGCTTGGTAAAGTGCCGGAACTGCCCGACTGGATCTATGATGGCGCTGTGATCGGGGTACAAGGAGGCTCGAAGAAGGTTTTTATCAGCATCAAATTTAATGTTTTAGATATCATATTCATTGTTACGGTTTTCCATTTCAAAACTATTTATATAACTAGATTAGCGTTTGCGGGATACCGCAAAAGCAGAGCAGCCCCGGAACTTTGGGTTTCGCCTTACCCTGTTCCGCCTTTTACAGGCCTCACCAAATTGGAAATTTTCTCGTGACCTTGACCTTTGACACTCAAGGTCACACAATCAATGAACACATTTCATTGAGTATAACATTATTGTAATGAAATAAAGTGTTAAAAATAAAATTAATCCATTTTCTCCATATATGTTGACCTTGCTGTGACCTTGACCTTCGACAGTTAGTACCCAAAACTTTTTGAAAATGTTGTACTTCTCAAGAGATAATATATACAAAATCTTAACTTCATAGCACAAAAACTTTTCAAGTAATTGTGTTTACAAGGAATTGCAATAACTCATATCTCGTGACCTTGACCTTTGACCTTCAAGGTCACACAATAATTGAACACTTTTTATTGAGTATAACAATCATGTATTGATTAAAAGTGATCATAGTTAAAATTAAGCATTTTCGCTAAACCATGCTTAAGTCATGACCTTGCTGTGACCTTGACCTTTGACAGATTGTAGCCGAAACCTTTTCAAAATTTTTTACTTTTCCAAGGATGATTTATACCACGTTAGAGCTTCATAGCACAAAAACTTTTCAAGTTACTGTGTTTACAAAGAATTTTGTGGTGATTTTATAACTCGTGACCTTGACCTTTGAACTTGAAAGTGAACATGTCATAATGATTCCCTGGAAGTATTAACATTTAGACATGTTCATGAGTTCTGAAAAGCTAAATGGGATAAAGTTATACCCCAATTTAGTGCATTTTGTAATAACTCATATCTCATGACCTTGACCTTTGACCTTCAAGGTCACACAATCATTGAACACTTTTTATTGAGTATAACAATCATGTATTGATTAAAAGTGTTCATAGTTAAAATAAAGCATTTTTGCTAAAACATGCTTACGTCATGACCTTGCTGTGACCTTGACCTTTGACGGATTGTAGCCAAAACCTTTTCAAAATTTTTTACTTTTCCAAGGATGATATATACCAAGTTAGAGCTTCATAGCACAAAAACTTTTCAAGTTATCGCGTTTACAAGGAATTCTTAGAGTGAATACATAGCTCGTGACCTTGACCTTTGACCTTGAAAGTGAACGTGTCAAAATCGTTCCCCCGAGGTATGAGTAGTAAGGTATGAATAAGAGTTCTGGAAAGCTTAGGGGAAAAAAGTTATAGCTAGTAGTACGAGTGCGGCGGCGGCGGCGGCGATGGAAACTTCACAAAAACTGCTAATTACACATAGTCATAACGAATTTACGAATTGACGGAGTAACGAGCGATATGAAATTATTTTGTTGGTTATTCATTTCTGAATAATGAATATGATACCACGTTCGTCGATTTTGTTATACATATTTGACAATCAATCAATATATACTTGCATCAAATGATGTCGATTTAGTTTTAACGTAGATGTTTTCAAATAACGGCAAATCGATAAGTAAAAGCGCATCTTCATATTACCCGTTTTTCTTAGATATTTATCATTTGACAATCAGTCTAAGTAAACCTAGCCTCAATTTTACCCGTTTCACTGCTATACTGAGTCTAGAAAGGTCTAGTAGAGGGTCGCGTCAGCCGACCTTTCTTCAACCTATGACCCTCTTACGTTATACGTGCGAAGGCACACTATTGTGGCTTGGTAAGCTGAGTTTTGATTGGTCAATTCAATACGTGGGCTTACGCGACCCTCTATTAGTCCTTTTCTAGACTCAGTATAGGAGTGAAACGGATAATATTGAGGCTAGGTTTACATAGACTGATTTGATAAAAGACATCGAAACTTCGCCAAAAAAAAAAAATGATAAATACCTATCAAGCGTGTTCTTCTACATGTTTGAGATTCAGAAGTCGGAATTTAGGAAAATAAACGTTTCAGATGATGGACTACATTGACCTTGCCCAATCGTTCGGGGTGAAGGTCGTGGGCGTGTGGATACAGGACTGGTCAGGCACCATAACCACAAGCTTTGGTCAACGAGTCTTCTGGAACTGGAAATGGAACCCGGACCGATATCCAGGTAAATTCAAGATGAACATAGGTTTTATATTTCCAACATATGAGTTAATGTTTTTGTAACTCTTCGGACTTAAGAAAATGTAAGTGAAGATGATTAAAATAACCGTAAAAAAGCAATAAATACGCATTTTGACTTACGCTTACAGATATTTGCGCAATGATCGGAGATTGGTTCATGTATATCACATATTCTTAGAACAAAAATACATGGGACTTGAAATGAGCTGGCGAGATTTTATTGCAGTATTATACCCATGTATTCGTTATATTGGTATTGTGATTAAATTGAACAGTCCCTTTTTATCAAGCAACGTTGCACATGTGATTTGGAGTGACGTGATATACTTGAACCAATCTTACTCCAACCATTGCGCAAATTTCAAATCACCAGATAATCCCAACTTCGGTAAACTGAATAAGCTCTAAGGTAAAATGTCAACAGAGTAAAAGTAATCTGTTACACGTTTAACATGAAGTGTGATTGAAAATGTGTTGGGATTTAAAAAATGATAGAATACATTTTTTATGAATATGTTATCAATACTTTCAAAGGTTATCGTTTTGAGTAAAAGTACTTTTCGAAAGATCTGAATGGAATGTTGTCAAATGTATGATGTTTAATGTCATTGTTAATTGCCTTTTTAATTCCCTTTGTTTATTATAATATATTATGCAATCCCTTCATTGCCTGACAACGCCACACGGAATTGTGTCAAAACATCGCTTAACACGAATAAAGAAGTTGTCATCCATATTCATCTTCCTTATTACCAACTTCTAAAAAGCCTCTCAAGGAAGTCAAAATACTTGAGCTGTAATCCCAATATATTCAAATACGAAATTCGGGGCAATTCTCAACTTCCGTAATCCCCATTGTTTGTGATTGCAGGACTCGACACGACGATACCCGAGCTGAAGAAAAGGGGTATTCGAGTGTTTGTGTACGCCAACCCAAACTTAAATGCTAAAGGGGACCTGTTTAAGATCGCTGATTCCAAAGGGTACTTCATTAAGAATTCAACAAACCAAACGCTGGTCCAGAACTTCGGTGAATTCAACTGTGGCACTATTGACCTCACGTACCCTGCAGCGTTTGAATGGTTTAAAAAAGGTAAGTTCTTTAAGTTTCGGTAGAGTGGTTTAGAATGACATGTTCCTCAAGTTTCGTTTGAGTGGTTTAAGAAAGATAATTTCCTCAAGTTCCGTTTGAGTGGTTTAAGAAAGGTAAGTTCCTCAAGTTCCGTTTGAGTGGTTTAAGAAAGGTAAGTTCCCCAAGTTCCGTTTGAATGGTTTAAGAAAGGTAAGTTCCCCAAGTTCCGTTTGAGTGGATTAAGAAAGGTAATTTCCCCAAGTTCCGTTTGAGTGGATTAAGAAAGGTATGTTCTTCAAGTTCCGTTTGAATGGTTTAAGAAAGGTATGTTCTTTAAGTTCCGTTTGAATGGTTTAAGAAAGGTAAGTTCCTCAAGTTCAGTTTGAATGGTTTAAGAAAGGTATGTTCTTCAAGTTCCTTTTGAATGGTTTAAGAAAGGTATGTTCTTTAAGTTCCGTTTGAATGGTTTAAAAAAGGTAAGTTCCTCAAGTTCAGTTTGAATGGTTTAAGAAAGGTATGTTCTTCAAGTTCCTTTTGAATGGTTTAAGAAAGGTATGTTCTTTAAGTTCCGTTTGAATGGTTTAAGAAAGGTAAGTTCCTCAAGTTCAGTTTGAATGGTTTAAGAAAGGTATGTTCTTTAAGTTCCGTTTGAATGGTTTTAGAAAGGTAAATTCTTCAAGATCCGCAATTGGTTCGTGTGTTTCATTGGAAAAATACTTCGTCCATTGTCTGATACATTTGGCCTAATAAGAAATCGGGAAGTCTTTAATATTTTTTTTAATTTAATATTTTTACTGAACAAAGGAAGGCAAACTCTCATCCAATCTCCTCGCTTGACAGTAATGAAATTTAAGATATTCGGACGACACTTGGTTCGCTTTCACTGTAAAAATTGACTTTATAAATATGCTCTTAATCTTAATCACTTTTGGTTTTTCGCTTTTTTCTTTTCATCGGGATATGTAACATCCAGACACCTTTTTATAAGAAAAATAATTCAAAATTTTGTATCATTAAATCATTTTCTGAGTATTTAACCAGGGTCAATCTTCTATTGTAGAAATTCTGATAAAGAACATGATCAACTTTGGCTTCGGTGGGTGGATGGCGGATTTCGGTGAATACACTCCAACTGATGCAGTGTTGCATTCTGGGACTGCAGAGATGGCGCACAATGAGTGGCCCTCGCTGTGGGCCCGTATGAACCGTGAGGCTCTACAGGAGACGGGAACGGAAGGCGAAATTGTGTTTTTCATGAGGGCGGGATTCACTGGTAATATACAGATGGAAGAAATGATAGTGATATAACAACACATATTGAAGAATATTAATTTCACAGATATGTTTTAACTATTTAGCGAGTAACAATCAACTTTGATAATTGATATCAATTTAATGGATATGAAGATGGCGGTTAACATCTGTTTGGATTATCACCTTATATTTTTATGACTGGTTTCCTTGCATTCCATCAAAGTTCTAGTTATAATAATATTTTTTAAGCAGGCAAAATCATTGCCTTGGCAACGGCGCTGTATAGATTGTTTTGGTAGTTGTAAAATGAAAGTATTAAGATGTAATGCTTGCCTACTGGTATGTTAAATGCAAAACCGTAAAAGATAAAAGAAGCAAGGAATTGTAATGCGTTGGAAACTTGACATTATGTCTTGCTCAAATAGAAACAATAACAAATATACAAAATTGCAAGAAATTGTAAACGGCCAAGGACAATTGATCTGAAATACTGTTCCCATGCTTTCTATTGCATATAGAAAAGGACATTGCTGGATTTGGAGCATTCCAGCTGTAGTGTTTTTAGTTGTTTGTCTGGTTTTAGTATACAATACAGAATATATAAGGCAATAACTAAAATGATTAGCATTATTCTCCAGGAACCGGAAACTACAGCGTCATGATGTGGGCAGGAGACCAGAATGTCGACTTCACTTACGCAGATGGTCTCGCCTCAACCATTCCTGCTGCGCTTTCTATGGGTCTGACGTCACACGGACTCACCCATTTCGATATAGGGGGGTACACAACTGACCAAAGACTGGGAATGGTCCGCACCGAAGAGAGGCTACTAAGAGGAGCAGAACATGCTGTATTTGGACCCATGTTCAGGACACACGAGGGTTTGTTAAGCATTTATCATTTTTCCAGAATTACAAGTTTTTTTTGTTTTTTTTTAATAACAAAATCGTTACATTTTTACGACAGAAGTCATAATTTGATGGAGACGTTAAAATTGTAAACAATTATGACTTCATGCGAGATATGGCTTTACAGATAATTTTGGTCTATTCATTCATTTTTTTAATTTCTGAAGTTATGTTAGGAGAAAGTACTTTACTCAACCTGGTTCCCTGGCCTCGTTCCGCGTGCGCACGCGGAACGAGGCCAGGGACCCAGGTTGGTACTTTAATTTGCTTTTCACAGGAAACCAGCCCACAGCAAACGTACAGTTTTACAGCAACGAGTGGATAACCAAGAAGTTTGCACGTCTGTGTAACATGTTTGTCATGCTCAAGAACTACAGCAAAAGCGTTGTCAAGGTAACAGCGGAAACCGGAATTCCTGCTCAGCGGCCATTGTTCCTCAACTACCCTAGCGACATGCACGCCTATGACGTCACATACCAGTACATGTATGGAGACGATTTATTAGTTGCTCCAGTATTTTTAGCCAATCAGACGACTTGGGATGTTTATCTTCCTAATGACCCAACTGGACCGTGGGTCTTCCTGTGGAGTGGAGAGGAATACCAAGGGCCTAGGACAGTCAAAGTCAAGGCCCCAATAGGCCAGCCACCGGTCTTCTTTAGGACAATATCCCCTTTCTCTGACACATTCCGGAAGATTGGTAAAATGAAAATGATAATATCCCCACCCATGCCCCCGGCTACTGAAATCCCGGCAGCTCTTTGTTCCGCCGGTTTGATTACGTTTTCTTTTCTTTTAGGGTTAGCTTCATTTATTTTGACTTTGAAACAACTCATTTGATATATCTATGAGACATAATTTGTAGATATGATTTTTTTTAAAGAGATGATTGTTCACAAAAATTCGTTTAATCATAAAAAATGTCCACAATATTACCCTCACATTATCCTTCTCATTCATTCAATAACACATTTCTTATGATTTATTTGATAATATATTTACAATCTTTAATAAATGTATTTGTTATCATCATTAGTACAATACATAATTATTTCTGTATATATCTTACCATAACTCTGTATATATGGGACCAGTATTAAACAAAAACAAGCTTATAAACTGATCATTTTGAACCCAACATTGAGTATTTTTATTATTACTTTACGACGAAAAACATGTTAATTATTTCCTAGGCCGTGTTCACTGACACAGGTTTTAAACTGCTCGATATGGCAACACTGAAACTACAATATACCTAAAAAATACACATTTTCCAGTGAATTAAAATGATACAAAATGTCACAAAGGTACAACAGAAAGTGTCCATAAGATCGTAATAAATCAAAAGAAACAACGAAACAACCAGCAAGACACTTTAAAGGACGTGAGGCTGCATTCAAATCTCCGACCCTCACAATCTAGGATAATTTAATATGTAGGGCACACATAAATACAAAGTTTGTTTGTCAGTCATCCTGTTACGACAAAATACTATAGGAGGATATCAGGGGATAGGTTGTAGCATTAGCGGAGACATATACGCATATGTAGCAGGATTTGTGTCAATATGAAGCCTCTGATCTTCATTTCATTAGTGAGAGGAAAGTGCACGTGGAGAACATGCCTAGCACGTGCAAAGTAGCCGGTGTTATATGTCAATCGCACGAAAATATGGCAATTTGGTGAACCCATGTAGCTTTGCTTAAGATTGGGTCCCATATCCGATGAGTGAGCACAGAAATTCGAATTGTGGTCATTTCGTGATGAATATTTTCTGGGTTAAGACATTTTGAAAGAATAAAAAAGTTGTTCACGAGTAAAAGAGATTATGTTAAAAGAAACGAGAGAGTATCTATCTTAAGGTATTTCAACCTTTTATATAGTTTCATTGTTTAGTGTGACGAACTGACAATTTGAATTGACACAGAGCTACCTAACATTTTAATATCACAAAATATGTTAAGTCTAACAGCTTCAACAATGAGACCTTGATCATAATATTACTAACTTCTTAACGATCATGCAAGGTTCTCACTTACTGTCCTCGTTATTTATGTTGTGATTATTGTTCTTGTGTCACGACCCTGCACAATCTGTTTGGTCTTTTTCGACACGTTGTCATAGTAACAGATGACAAAAAACCTCTCCTATGTTTAAAACACGCCTGACAAGAAGGTCACGATGAATAATTAGGGCGTGTCAATTGTAAACAACCTAAAAATATATTCAACATTCATTCACTGGGTTAATTTGAGAGCAGATATGTTTTCTGGTGACAGCTTTCAACCCACCATGTGTTGATGTTCCTATTTGGATTCTAAAGTTGTTCGGATTTATAGTACTCAGTCTGGTGTTTTCCATGAGAACAGAACTTAACTGACCTTACACACTAACTAATGCTAGATACTTTAAACCTGATTTATTTAGAACCAGTGGTGTATAATTATATGTTATCTTCTGATAACTCATGTTTTCTTATCAGGTACAAACTAAGGTTATATAGCATTACATATGTTATACAGAATTTATCAAACACATGTATTCCTAAGTTAAATTTCACTATTAGGTAAAAAATATGTTCTTACACAAGCTGTATTCTTATTGTTAAATGAAAATGACACATCGCTTTTTAGAAATGAAATTTTGACGGAGTTTGTCATAGATGCCAAAAACCAGGTAGGTTAACCTTATTTTCATATATCATGTTTTAAAATGAAATTATTTTCAAAGTTGTCGTGAAAGTTATGTTTCAAAATAAAATCCGGAATAGTCAAACAGGATTCAACATTATGTTACAAAAGAAAATGTGCAAGTCATTCTTTTGACGGAACCTCAAAATACAATATTAGCGGGAAAGGAATAATAACAACTAAAGTTTTCAAATCCTTCTTGTTCAAATATGTTTATGTTTTTACATCATTTTGGTGCATTAAGGCTGAAAACACGCAATTGTGTGCTATGCGCTTCATGTACAAGCTGTTTTGTGTTTTAAAAAAATGACCAATACATGGTTGTAACATGTTTTCTGATAGGCTCTAATCGAGTGAAATCAAGGTCGGGTCACTTTCGACCAATCGAGTGAAATTAAGTTCGGGTCACTTTTGACCAATCAAGTGAAATTGGGTTCGGGTCACTTTTGACCAATCTAGTGAAATCAAGGTCGGGTCACTTTTGACCAATCGAGTGAAATTAATGTTGGGTCACTTTCGACCAATCGAGTGAAATCAAGGTCGGGTTACTTTTTCAAGTGAAATCAAGGTCGGGTCACTTTTAACCAATCTAGTGAAATCAAGGTCGGGTCACTTTAGACCAATCGACTGAAGTCAAGGTCGTGTCACTTTTGACCAGTCGAGTGAAATTATGGTCGGGTCACTTTTGACCAGTCGAGTGAAATTAGGGTCGGGTTATTTTAGTACACGTCTACCAGAGGAACATCCTAGAGGTAATATCTTAGAGCGCATTGGCATATTCGGCCCTAGATGAGACAAGTTGCATAGCAGTTTCGTCGCTACTTTCTACAATAAAGAGGTTGATCGTCAATAAAACTCCTTGTCATCTTGGGTTTAAGTTCGTTTACAATTACATGTGACTGTGGTAGGTGTTTTGGTGTTGTAGGTTTTACGCAAAACATACAGATTATTACCCAAAGAAGTGTGCCATATGACTTTTACGAAACGAGTGAAAAATTTTCAATTACCCGAGCGAACGTTATACACGAAATTCGAAAAAGCCATATGGAACACTTTCGAAGGTAATAATTTCTTTACTATCGAATCGAATTTAACTTTTCTCTAAGAAAATCCAAACAACGACCCCCTTCCCTTGCGACGGTCAGTTACAGTGACGTTGTATGACGAAACAATACCGGAAGCTATGCTACACCCATCGTTGCTAGGCAAAAGTTATATGTGCACTTGTGCTCAAATTGAAAATATGTCACTGTTTATTTCAACCATATGGGCAATACATGCTCATATTACGTTAAATGTGTTAGTGTTGAATAACATATTGTAATAAATTTTAACACATGGAACTGCTGTACGATAAACAATGGTCATTAATTTTTATTTCGCATTACATTTACGTTCAATTTTCAAAACAAAAAATGACAGAAACTTCCACATGATGTCAAAGGTAAGTGTATGAATGAAATTTTAGATTAACTGAACACTTCTCTGATAATATATCATAATTTATAACAATAAGATATGAAATAAATAAGGTTTATAATCAATGGCAATCACACAAACATGAGATGATAAATAAAATCTTCAAATCTTATATTATTGACTGATATTTATTTTCTTTCACAGAAACATATCACAATAACGCCTAACACCAGACATTCACAACCCATGATAACTTCTTGATATTAGAATATTAACAACAGACTGTCCCTTGTATTATGCAGCGACTGGTGCATCGGGTGTGGGAGCGGCTGGGTTGTATTGGGGGTTACTGGCAGCAGGGCTGTAGGGGGAGTTAGCAGCGGCCTGGTTGTACGTGGGATTAGGGGGGCCTGGCTGGTACTGGGGGGTCGGGGGTCCTTGGTTGTAGGGTGGTGGTGGCGGCCCAGGGTACTGAGCGTTTGGTGGTCCCGGGTTGTATTGTGGATTTGGTGGTCCAGGGTTGTATGAAGGGTTGGGTGGTCCAGGGTTGTATTGTGGATTTGGTGCTCCAGGGTTGTATGCAGGGTTGGGTGGTCCAGGGTTATATTGAGGTTGAGGTGCTCCGGGGTTATAAGGTGGTGGTGGTGCTCCGGGGTTATAAGGACCAGGTACTGGGGGGTTTTGACCTCCTTGCATGTATTGTTGACCAAAAGGTGAACCCCAAATTGGAGGGGGAGCTACTGGCTTATTTCTTATCTTTTGATATCTTTTCATGATTTCAAATTGGTTTCGTGCTACACAGACGACCTGCCAGAGGTTAGGCAAAGCAGATAGCTGAATGGTTGCTCGTACAGTAGCCACAAACTCGCCACCCGCCAGTCGCTCCACGCCTCTGTCTATGAAGACACCCCCTGCGCTCGACAACTCATATTGAGCTTCAGTGTCATAGTTGTTGTATAGTCGGATCTCCGGCAATGGACGTCCCCGCGCAGCGCAATGTACAGTCACCTGAAAGGCAATCGCTGATTTAGAAACCTTCCCAACAGTGAGTTATTTTGGCAATTTGGTACGTGTCGAAGTTATTTGATAGACTATTTGTAATGACCGTTAACTGCTCTACATGTGTAACGGGTCTAAACTTTAAATGAAGCTCAATGTCCTTGCCATGTAAACCCCAGATAAGAGTTTCAGATTCTTCTGGGATATCTTGCGATAACTTTCATAAGACTTAACCTCACATAGAAATATCAGGCAATTTATATACTTAAACATGTTCACAATTATTACTTATGCGTCAAAAAAACATATTCGAAGTAGAAACAGTGACAACAGTAAAGAACCTGTCATGTGTTCTTATGATTCTGTGATGGTAATATCCAAGTTCGAAAACCAACTAATCAGGACAGTATTCATAGGAAAGGTCTTCAACCACTTATACTCAAGGTTAGCAATATTAAAAACATTCTTTTACGAATTACCAAGAAATATTTTGAATATTTGAAATAAGTCATGAGTACATACCGAATGCATTCCAGGAGCCCAGTCCACTCTTGTAGAGGCGTTGGCGAATTCCACGGGTTCACTAAGGAGGAGTGTGGTCTTGATGGTAGTTCGACTAGTCCTGGTGTAGGCCTGGCAGATATACTCTCCCTCGTCCTTCTCACCCATATTCTTGATAGCGAAGTGACTGTACAGCATGTAGGGTTCCCTCACCTCCAGTCTAGGCAGTGTCAGCTCTCTGAGGTGGCGGTCACTCGAGATCTGGAAGATATTTCTGGATCATTATTTCAATCCATGGGACAAGATGTAGCCAGTAAAGATGTCAAATGACAAGATGATGGTTACATAAAAACGTGCATACATATCGTGCACTAGACTATGACGAAACACTGTGACCATGTGTCCGAGTTCACCCAGCTGTGAATGGGCACCTCGTTAAGATTGAATTGAGAACTTGAAATTGAATATGAAGATTTATTATTTGTACACCAAAGTTTTTACTTTCAACAATGTCATTTAATATTGTCGGTTGATTTATGGAATATTTTAGGTAGCAACATCCTAAAATTGTATTATAAACAAAAAATATATAAAAAAATGTAACATTTATAATGTATTGGTGTAGGAACGAATTTGTCAAAAGTACTTACGAATGTTATCGTTAAGAATTATTGATAAGAGAACCAAAGGATGTTACCTTCAAAGCTATGAATATATCAACGATATATAAAGGACTAAGAATGTTACTTCTACGAGGTAAGGATACAAGATGTAGCTAAGGAAGACTAAAGGAGTTACCTTTAAAGGGGCAGTACCACGTTTTGAAATGAGGAGAAAAATCTCACGAAGTTAACCAAATGTTAACCATTGTTAGAAAATGTAAATGAAAAGAAACTGTTGAAACCGTATATTTGTGTATTTAGCTGCGAGAATGATTTAATATCTCAAAAGACTAGAAGGTATTCACACAAAAGTCAGTTTTCGCTTAATAAACCGCCAGAAAATAAAGTACACACCACAATTTGTTTTACTTATCTAAGAGACATGTGATGTATTGAATTATGACATTTTTACAATAACACATATTTGCAGTTGTTACAATTGAATAATTGGTGTCTGGTATATTTTTGTTAAAATATCTTTGTTTAATGTTGGCAGGGGTAAGAAACCGCATTTACACTATAATAACCCCTTCAGTGTTTAAAATGTGTAAATATGTGAGGCCATTATATAAATCGAAATATTTGTAAATGAAAATCTTAATTTGATGAATTCAACTGTTCAGTGTGTACTTTCTTTTGCCTGGCAGTTCACTTGTGCAATGATTATTTCTTCTAAGACCATGTATAATCTAGATGTCTGATCTTCTGATGATAATACATTTGGCGTAAACTAACATTTATAAGAGAAAATGTTACGCTTATTTTCTAAATAAACTGCCCCTTTAATAGCCAGTGTTACATGAACCATTCAGTCAGAAGGACTTAAATGTTTGATTCAAGAGATATTGATATAAGAACTATTTACTCAAAGGGAACTAAAAAATGTAACCTTTAAAAAAGACCAAAGAATATTACATTGAAGGGGCATAATAGTCAAAACATTAAATCAAGGAGAACTTAAAAATATTACCTTCAAAAGAGAACTAAGACTTTTACCTTTAAGGAGGATTAATATCAGAACCATTTAGTCAAAGATAACTAAACAATGTTAATTTATGAGGGATTGACGATTCAGTCAAGAAGGATTGTAACCGCTAAAGGGGCAGTAGTAGTACTGTACGGTTTTTTCGGTGAACAAAGTGATCTCACGAATAAATCTTACTTTTTGCAACAAAATATTATTTAATCAAAAGTAGCACTTCTCTATGAACGTATCGTTTATGGTAAAGCTGCAAGAACTTGCTTAATACCCTTAATATATGATATTGTCTTCTACATATAGTCAGGTGGAGTAATATTTAACCTCCCTAAGATAAAACATTTGGTGTTTAATAATATTTATTAGAGATAATTGGAAGATGTTTTAAGATAAACATGCTACTGGGTTATTTCTACAGGACCCATTAGTCAAAATGGACTTAAAGGCACTTTGTTACACTTTTGGCCTTTCAGACGGTCAAAGTCACAAAGGGATGTCAAAAAACTCACGATTGAGTGTGCATAAAACGGAAATAATAGATTGTTGAAAAGGGGTTAGCTTGGAATTTCAACAATTCTAATTTTCCTCATTAGATATCCAGTTGCATAAACCTTAATGGCTGTCGTTTTGGTATTCGGGCTGTGCGCAAAGTCGAAATGAATGCCGATATCCTAGTTCATGCAGATTTAATGTAACGCTGTATTTCTGAACTAATCTGAGTGTTGATATTTAGCAATATGGAGCTATACACGAACTATGAATTTCTTATAACGTCAAAAACTAAGTGTTGGTCGGTGCCTTTAACATTGTTGACTATTAGAGTTATTGAAATGAGAACCCTCGAGACAAAAAGGACTTACGTATGGTGTCTTTAAAAGGTATTGATATAAAAGCATTTAGTCAAAAATGAGCACAAGAGAATGTTGCCTTTAAGAGCTATTAATAAAAAAACAATTTAGTCACACACAAAAAGATAGGGAATGAGAGAATGTTACCTCTAAGGTGAATTGATAAAAGAAAATTTAGTAAAATAAAATAACGAATGTTGGCTTTAAGAGAAAGTGATATAGTAACCAGTAAGAATGTTACCTTAAAGAGGTATTGATGAAAACGTATTTAGCCAAAAAGGATCAAGAATGTTACCTTTAAGAGATATTGATAAAAATAACAATTTAGTCAAAAGGATTAAGAATGTTATCTTAAAGATATATTGATAAAGGGGCGATTGAGTGAAAAAGGATTAGGAATGTTACCCTTTAAAGATATCGGTAAAAGAACAATTAAATTAAAAAGGATAAATAATGTTACCCCTCAAGAGAGAGTGATGAAATAGGCAATTAGTCAAAAAGGACTTAAGAATGTTACCATAGATGGTATCAATATAAAAAAACTTTTATTAAAGAATGTTATCTGGGGTATTGATAAGAAGAACATGTAGTAAAAAAGGATGAAGAATGTTACCTTCAGAAGCTGTATCCCCTCAGGTACGACTCCGACTGCATGGCAGGAGATGGAGCAGGTCTCGTTGATCTTGCAGGGTTTGACCGGTGGGTCTCGTCTCACGAAGGAGATAAAACCAATAGGGAAGGGATCGAACCTGTCCTTCCTTGATATAAAGACATATCGCATCTCTGTGAAATCATAAATCACGGAGGAGTTGTCAATGGCCCCGTAGTGTCTGGAGAATATGAGAATACCATCGTAATCGCCCTGCTTTGTCATCAGTTCGTACACGATCTTCAAATCAGTTGGATGTTGGATCTTATTCTTTGTCCTGATTGGTCCAACTCTAACGGTACGTCCGTTCATCTGTTTGATCTGTGGGTACTCCTCCATACGGGGCGGTACAGCAGTCGTGTTGGCCATCCAGAAGGACCACTGGTAGTCGTTAGCCATGGTGGAGAATCCGGGGTAGTATTTGGGTGAGGAGACGAGAATGTCCATGTTGTGACCCTGGTCGTAACTGAAGCCTCCGTTAAGGCCTGCATCAACGTAGAAGTTTGTTGGCTTGAGGAGCACTGAGGCGGTAACATTGGGGTTCTCTCGGAAGCTGACAACATTTGTTACCTGGTCCAAGATGATAGAGGCAACTATTCTTCTGTCTTTGGCCACACGTAGTGTAGCTGTACCGCTGCCGCCGTGGAATGTCTTTGCGATGATGCCTTCGTCCGTAACAGCTGTAACAAAAGTGGAATCATATAAACATAAAGTTGGAAATATGGGCGTAGTAACATACAAACGCATTCACTGCCTTTAGATATACTCGCTGATAGGAGGACATTTGTGATTAAATGTGGGAGGGAATTTATGACATATACCTTTGGTACGAAATTAACAAAGTTCAAAATGAAGAGGCTTGGTATAGTACTAAGACTTACTCACGTTGGTTACAAGTTGAAGAATGATCCCTTAGATTACATAAATTTTGAAATAAGAACACTTGTCAACGATCTAGAATTACAAAGATTTATATTGTGTGTATTTACACAATGCATGAGAATAACGCTTATCACACACATAATATCTAATTGTAACAAAATATCATTAATAAGCAATCTACCATGGGAGCGCACTGTGATTAGCGCATGCGCAGAAATCAAGAGAGGGGCGAATTCAAACTAAAACAAAGCCGCAAAACGCACTGACATAAAACGCAGGGACGCATTACGCAATGACGCAAAACGCACTGACATAACACGCAGGGACGCATAACGCAATGACGCAAAACGCACTGACATAACAGGCAGGGACGCATAACGCAGTGACGCAAAACGCATACAAGCATCTGATCTAACATGTAAATGTAATAAGCAAAGCCAAGTTTCAGTTGATCTAATTCTCCTTTAGGATTAGCTATTAAAATGCACGTTTCTCTTTTGATACATATTATATTTATAATAAGATTCCCCATTACATTAACTACATGTAAGATAATATATGATTATTCATTAATAATATCAACTCAGATGATGTCGTTTTCGTGAATATTTTTCATGGTTCATGTTTTCGTTTTTCTTAAGCAAACATTTTGTTAAAAAGAAACCAAAAGCTCTTCAAAGCTATCATTCATTTTCAAATTGGCTTGGCCTCCTTTCACAAAACACTAGGATGGTAGAAAATCGCAACAAAAGAGATCGATTTGTTATATTATTTATGACAGAGAAATTGGTCTGCATCAACACACAAAGTAACCAATCAACATTCAACGAGTTAGGAATGTATGGCTGTGTTATATTACCGCCCGGACCATTGGTTGACACTGGAACCAAAATGTGCATGAGAAAATTTAATATTACACATGCGTCTATTTCACACCCCAGAGATCGTTGTAGATTAATATATGTCCGTACATAGCTGTATGTATGAGACTTAGCGGTATACCATATAGCAGTATGATGCCGGTCATGGAACTTAAATTCAGAAGAATATGACGACGTTTTGTGTATTTAGAAGACAATGAGTATTATGGATGACCAACTTCTTCATTGTAGAACGTTGCTATTTTCTACATAGAATACGTTGGTCGTCCATCAACTTTTCTGCGACAAAACGTGAACATCATGATACAGTATTCTTTGCCTAAACCATATACTCCAGCAACAACTGGGCCAAAAAGGCAAAAATTTATGTATGTAGCTCCTTTGTCTGGCGCTCAGCAATATGAGGATAGAACATAGCATCAACTAGCTGCGACCAGCGGGCAATCAAAGAATTTCTGAATCTACTATCTAATGAGAACAATAAGGAGTAATTATTGTCATTATTATAAAATACTGTTCCCACTTACTGGCTGGTTCGCCGTTGATCTTCCAAATAACGACAGGGTCCTTGATAGCCTTGTAGTTCAGCGTATACTCCACCATATTGTTAACAGGCAACAGATCCACCTTTGCTTTTGTAAGCTGTAGATCTACAGGTCTGTACATAGGGTTTCCTCCTCCGCTGCAGCACTGAAAACACAAACATAGAGGATACTAAGCGATCTTCGAATCAATACTCATGTTTGATACAAACTCATTAACCTTTTTAACTTAAATAGTATTAAATATAATGACATTTAGTTATCTGGTTATAACGTGGTCTAAAAATAAAGCAAAATTGCCTACAAAGGGCTGAAACTAACATTTCTGTGACTCGGCCGCCATTGTGACGGCACAACAACACACTACTGTGGCATTAACTAGTTTGATATTACCGCATAAATATTACACAGCGGTATTTAACACAGGAAAGCAATTGGCATCATTTCTTATCTATTGGCGGATACGCATCTGGCTATATTATCAAAAGTAACAAAGCTTAGTTAAGAGCTAGTTTCTTACTCCTAAAGGCCTTATGTGTATATCCCCAAAGACCCCTTTAAAATTTCATGCAAATGGTACGTGTCACTTCAGCTGTGGTACATACGAGCATTCAAGAGTTCGATTTCATTGAAAACTACGATGTCGTCTTTTTTTTGGCATTTAGGGATAAATATATAAGTTTTCCGAATGCACATTACCATATTGGTGTTACGGAATGTATGGAATGACAAGTTACATATCAGTATCACGGAGTATTTCTTTACGACGGTTAGGAGATAATGCATGATGGTAGTAAATGGCAAAAATACTTATAGAAATTTAAAATTCAATTCTTAATTTAAATGTATGTACTTACTCCAAGTACACTTCCACGGAGTTTTGACAACTCAGTTTCAACGTAGGATCTGAATCCCTCAAACTCGAGTCTGAGTGTCTGCATTGTGCTGGAAAGTTCCACCTGGAAAAAATAAAAGACACATGTAAGTAAAAATGAAATTAAAACTTTTGTACACAGGATATATATGATAAATGTTGTATGTTGATTATTGTGATAGAAAATGATATAGCGACATGACGATATAAACATGTTTCTCTAACGTCGTGTATATTAGTGTCATGCAGGAAAAGAAAACAATACTATGATAAAAAGGAAATGAATGAAAATCACCAAACGATTGAATCTAACAAATGTGACTAATTGAAAATGAATTGAAGTACTAAATGAAATTTACACTAAAAGGTAGCATCTATTAAAAGTTTCCTGATATAAATTCATTTAACTCTAAGTCGCATGGTAGAGTAATTCTACCGAAACCTTGTAGCTAGATTGTTAAGCTTAATGAATATTCAGTGCTGTAATAGTGCTGTAATTTTCTGACTGAGACATATTGTACAATTGTGTTTTAGACTTGTCAAAACTTTATTTTAGGGAAAATAAACCGAAATCGTAATGTTTAAAACATTGTTTTGGTAACAGTTATAGTTTGATACAATTCAGGTTTTGTCGATGTAATGTCATAATATTTTATAGGTTGTCTAGGTTGTGTGTGTAGCTAAACGGTATCCCTCTCTTCCCTCCCCCAAATCACTTCATTCAATATTGTTAAAAATTTAACAATGCCAATATTAAAACCACGGGTCAAATATTATTATCATTGTTTCACTTTTCAAAAGTATATATTTATGAACATGACCTTATCTTTCTCTAAACATATGTTTGTCTATCCACGAGATGTAACATTACAATGATTGACTTTACGTCATGAAGATACATGCACTGGTCTTTAACACCAATTTACTAAGTTACTCGTATATATTACAATGGTTGCCGATATGGTTAAATCCAAGGCCTTGAATTCATTAAAAGGGACATTCTTATAAATTCGGCGACTGCGTGAAAATACATTAAAATTTGGAAAAAGACATTTGGCCTTTTTCAACTTAAAAGGGTTGATGAATCATCTCAAAATCTAAAAATTGTATATCTTAGGCGCCACTGTCTTGGAAATTTATGTGCCACATTAAGCCACTCATATGCATGACATTTAATATCTATTTTTTACTTGTTTATAAAAGTTTCGAAATCGTTCATCCATAATTAATATGGGTGTTGTCGTATTAATTGTATTTATGGTAAATGTATGAAATTTAATACACAAAACTCCATAAATTAGCTAATAATAACCGCATTTACAAGATTAGGCGACACAAAGTAATGACGTCACAGTGACTGTCAAATGAATCGCGTGTTTCTCGTGCAAATCGTGCGGAGAAGGGCTTTGATTGACAGGCGAAATAACGTAAACTGTGTCATTGTTTCATTGGAAGTGATGGCGCCTGTCAAAACTGCCTATCAACAAGAAACGTAAAGAGATGCTTTGTTGAAATGCGTATCAAATTAGCTTTCTCTACAAAGAAATTGGACAGATCGTCCGAAATGAACCACAATCTAAAGACAGATTTTTTTTGTCTTTTCACTTACCTTGTCTTTGAACAGATTGACACATGTATTGACACAATATACCTGACTTTTTTGCACTTGCGATGTACGCAAAATGTCTTTAGGATATGTTTTATCAGTGATTGAATGTTGGTATAAGTCATAAACATCTTCAAAGTTGTGTTTCATGTGTGATGAAGTGGTAGTAGAAAGTCTTATCATGTTAAAAGATATTTATACTAATGATTAAACATTGGTAAAATGTCAAAAACATCTGAAAGAAATGTTTTATCTGTGAATGAATGTTGGGAAAATAATATAAAAAATATTTACTTTTACCCATATTATCTAAAATTTATACTTAAGTTCTTTTTCCAATTACCATTTGTCTTTGGATATTTTACATCATCATCATCAGTTTGTAAAAAAATATTAAATATTAACCAAAACACGAGAATTATTTTTTAGATAAGTGACCGTTTTCCTGATATTCTTTGATTGACTGGTACATTAAAATATGGGTTGTTCCATTGATTTAATTGGCTTTCTAACTCTTTTACATATAGCCTGCGATTGCTGCTGATTATGAATTAAGTTCTTCAATGTTGACGTCATTTCTATCTTGTATCCGATTTTGAATTTAATTCATATAGGTTTCGATGTTACTCATATCTGTATGTTATGTAATGTTGAAATGTGTAAATTTCTGATGTTCTAAATGGTACTTTTTTCACATCTTATATATATCATACATGTTTGAATTACAATTAACTGAAAGTTATTGTTAGAAATTGTGCGGTTTGCAATACATTGTTAACTATATTTAAGGAAAAGGGTATTTACTGAATGCATGAAAGCGTTGTACTGCTTTACTTTGCTTTTACGTGGAAACCCTATGTAAACCAACGCTTGGACACCAATCTAAAAGCTGAACTATTTGTATAGCTCATCTGTAATTTATACTTATCTTTTTACCATATCAATTACTGGTGATTGAATTTATCAGATTTCAAAAGCTGACAACAGTTTTGTCACATTATTTTTTTTTACATTTAAATTCACCTTCCAATCATACCTTGTGAGTTAAGTGATGTATTCCAGGCCTTCGGCAATTGTAATCACTTTTCAAACCGCTAACGTATTGCTTAGGACGCGTATATAAACAAGTAATCATTATGATGGATGTGCAAAGCTAATTATCAATCCTATTGTCAACGTTTATAGCAAAAGAACAGCTACATGAGTTATTAGCACGTTTTTTCTTATATAAGCTTACATTGTACATTGTTCACAATTAATCATTCATTCTGCTTACATTAATTTCAACATTAACACTCAGTACAAATTATTAAATATTTGTTTATATAAACCTACGTATTTGTACATATATTACGTGTTGCTGCTATGCTCTGATACTGGAGAGACACTACTTTCAGTATTCATTTTTTATACCGATACTTTACTTTCATTTTTCATTTATTATGTACGTGTGCTCTGCTTTCTTTATTAACACTTCTCCACTTTCGCCATTAACGTTCACCATAACTCTTTGTGTCCTACTTTCAATATTCACTTAACTTGTACGCACAATACTTTTAATGAAATTTTAAGTAAATTTACTTTCATCATTCACTATAGGTCCAATATTTTATTAACTATACATACACAACTTTATTCGTCGTAGACAAATTTAAACTTTTACTACAACTGACTCATTTCAACGACCTTAAACAAACAACAGGATCCAACAACATTAACTCATAACCTCATTATTTACCTTGTAAATACATTATATATCTAACAAATATAAGCTCTAATTTAACACTTATGTAATAGTCACCATTCCATGTATGCAAAGCGTTTTCAACAAGCATGGTGTGTATAGACCTTATAGGCAAAACGTTAACGATTACTTTTTAACAACAATTCGTTGTTTTCTAGTTATTCTACATGCCCTTCACTTACATCGCCTTCATTATTCACTTTACATCAACTGCAACATTCATTACATAACAACTTTATGTGTCTTGATGTGGCTTTAGATGGCTTGGTAGTTTAACACATTGTCACCACACATTTCAGTGACACCAGAGTTCGGGATATATTTAACTCTTTAAATAGATCTAGGTCAGAGCTTCCCGTGTCTAGTAACTCTAAATGCCCGTACAGACATTGTTTTTATGCCGAAATGACCCTTATATCATGTAACTTTATTTTCACCTGTATCCTTCTCACGAAACGGGACAGTGTGTCAGGAAACAGGCCTTCACCTGACAAGACGTACTAATCAACATACCTGTGGGCTGAATACGTCACGCAACAAACGCGTTTTCATATGTGTACGTTTATTTAAGAATTGCGAGGATTATCTTAAACGTCACCTATTTATCTAGATGAATACTTTTTCAGAAATATTGTGTCGATAATTCTCCAACTTTAGTATAAATTATTTTAAGTACGTTAGAGGCATTTATCTTTCTGTTAGACAAATAGATGCAAAATGCGAAATACGCAAATCGTGAAATCTTGTATTGGGCAAGATGGGTAATTATATTTAATTGATGTTTTGCTTTCCATGTAAAAATACACTTATATCTCTTGAAGGACTTGTGCTTCCTCAATGATCAAACCGGAAATATTACTCTAAAGCAATTGTAGATGGTATGAAATTCATAATATTTTCAGATGACAGTCGAGTTCAAGATAAACGCATTTGGTTTTCAATCAGATAAGTCTACAGATAACAGTCGCGCTATATTGATAACTGAATGGTAAATGTTTTACCTACAAACGTCAACAGAACTCTAGATAACTGAATGTAAATGTTTTACCCACAAACGTCAACAGAACTCTAGATAACTGAATGGTAAATGTTTTACCCACAAACGTCAACAGAACTCTAGATAACTGAATGTAAATGGTTTAACTACAAACGTCAACAGAACTCTAGATAACTGAATGTAAATGTTTTACCCACAAACGTCAACAGAACTCTAGATAACTGAATGTAAATGTTTTACCTACAAACGTCAACAGAACTCTAGATAACTGAATGGTAAATGTTTTACCTACAAACGTCAACAGAACTCTAGATAACTGAATGTAAATGTTTTACCCACAAACGTCAACAGAACTCTAGATAACTGAATGTAAATGTTTTACCTACAAACGTCAACAGAACTCTAGATAACTGAATGTAAATGTTTTACCTACAAACGTCAACAGAACTCTAGATAACTGAATGGTAAATGTTTTACCTACAAACGTCAACAGAACTCTAGATAACTGAATGTAAATGTTTTACCCACAAACGTCAACAGAACTCTAGATAACTGAATGTAAATGTTTTAACTACAAACGTCAACAGAACTCTAGATAACTGAATGTAAATGTTTTACCCACAAACGTCAACAGAACTCTAGATAACTGAATGGTAAATGTTTTACCTACAAACGTCAAAAGAACGGTAGATTACTGAATGGTAAATGTTTTACCTACAAACGTCAAAAGAACGGTAGATTACAGAATAATAAATGTTTTACCTACAAACGTCAACAGATTTACAATAGTCGAGCTCTTGTTAACTGAATGGTAAATATATTTTACCTACACCTGTTTTAAGATAACAATCAAACTGAAGATAAATAACGTTTTTTACTATGAAAGTTTACAGATAACACTCCCGCTCAAGATACATAACTGGTGAAGGTTTTTAACGACTTACTGTAATAGATAACAGGCAAGCTTATGTAAATAGACTAAGGTTTTTTTACCTAAAAATATAACAGTAGTGTTCAAGATAAATAATTTAGACTTTAACTTCCATACGTTTACGGATAAAAGTCAAAATCAAAAAAATAAAAACTTTAAGGATTTAATCTTCAAACGTTTTCAGATAACGGCCAAGCTTGGTAAAAAAATCAGGTTTTTAACTTATTACATATAAGTTAAACTCAATATACATAAGTTAGGTTATGCCATACAGATAACAGTAAAGAATAATGTAACTCAATAGTAAAGGGATTAAAAGCACTAGTTTGCAGAAAACAATCGAAAGCAATGTAAATACATTGGTAATGGTTTTCAACGGTACACCTTTACATATAAAGAGCTTAGATACATACAGATGCATCTGTCTTTCAACAACAAACCTATATATAAAAAACATTATTACAAGAGGTTCTTATAATTTTATAATATTACTTCATAAAGGACAAGATTTATCAAATGAAGAACGTCGTGAAAACTAGTCTTTTCAAAACTTTAACATACCAACATAAATGTAACAACGCAATAAAATATTTAAACTTTCACAACACCAAGGCACAAATGCTACAAGCATTACCTACATATAAAACCATACTTACCAAATTTGGACCTGTATTGGTAGTTGCAGGAGTTGGTCCCTGGCAATTTGCTAAATATATACATATTGAAAGAATCCAAAAGGACAGAGACAACCTGTGTCGGAGGAGGTAATTGCAAGAGCCCTTCATTGCTTATGGGCTGGAGTGGAATGAGGGGGTTGATATATCCCTCTCTTACCTCTCGCGGGGGGCTCTTAAATCACAGGTGGGACAGGTGAGGGGATTGATGTCAGGTGATTCGTCAAAACATCCACATGATGTCACTCAGCTTGTATTGTATGGACGGTTTGCACCAGTGCGCATGCGTACTGACTGCGTCATTGGACATTATGACCATTCGTATTAGAAGAAAACGTACTTCAATGACAATCTCGATATCTTAAGATATATCGTTGAATTTGAAATAAAGAACGAATATTGATAAATAGGTGTTCGCAAATATGACACTTTCAATACTAAATTTACTGCTGATGCATTTAATCTTATGAAAAGAAATTTGATATTTGCCTTTATAGCAAAACACGTTCCTTTTCATAACAATTCAATATTTAAAGGCATTGATGCACTTGAATTAAGAAAGTATAGTGAACATTTATATTAGACCCGCCGCTAATGGCTGAAATATTGCCCAAGCGGCGTTTAGCACTAACTCACTCAAACAGTTTATATTGGAAAATCAATTTTTTTGGGGACAGAAAGCACTGTCGATGCAGTTGACCTAAAAACATTATTGACAATTTGTATAAGAACAACACGTTCTTTCTATGACCCTCAATACTGCATTATCGATTTTTTGTTAATAATTTCTTTACCATTTACATTAGAAAAACACGGGTTTTTTTACACTCACAATATCTAAAAGCATAATGGCTGCATTTGAACTGATGAAAGAATATTGATCGTTTAATAAGCAAAAACGATGATACTATCAATACCTCAAGCACTGTCGTTGCATTTGAACTAAAATGCAAGATTTTCTAAATATCAATGATTGTCTGTAGAAATCATTGGACGACCCTTATAATACACAGAAGCCGTTGTATTACATTTTAAGTAAGGAAGCAATATAACAACTTAATTGTTGTGAACTTAAATGTCGTTTCAACGATTTTTATATTACGTTTACTATAGAAGAGAGAAGAAATGGAAAAAAGGGTCACTATAACAAAAATATCGGACACACAATGCTTTCAAACAGATAAACGTATCTTCGAATAGGATTCTCGTGTTATTTAAAATATACATACTTTCATAACATAATATGAAAGACTGGAATTAAATCTCGTGGCATAGAAATACAGATGCATTTAATGTTCTTAGTATATGCTTGCTTGAAATTAAGACATAAAAACGTTTGAACATTGGGGACTTAACGTAATATGACTTCATAATTCTTTTTAGAAAAACATAGAATTGTCACGTTGAAACGTTAAAAGTTATTTGTAGGTTAGAAAAGGATGTGTTGACACGAAGTACGCACTTATATAACATGGAGATCGACGTTAAAATGAAAAAACCCGTTAAACACGTCACTCTTAAGTTTGTTTTTATTCATCAAAAAGGTTTAGTGATGTAACAACCACGTTTATGAAAAGTATTATGATAATATAATTTCTCAAATTCCTTTTTACTTTTAGCATATGACTCATCTTGTTTAATTGTTGAATAAATCCATGTTCTGCTCAAAACACTGAAACCAATTTATTTTCTTGTTTCCATAAAGTCTTTAATCATCTATACTCAAGAAAGAAAAGACCATTCTGTAATTAGGACAAAATTAAACGTTCTTGATTGATTGATTTATGACCCCCGTCCAGACTGCTCATAAGACATGACATGATTTATATGTAATGTGAAACAATATGGCGTGTATTGACAACTTTATAAGTGGCAGTGCATTGTTAATCATCACACCCGGGGCTGTTTTGAATCATAAGGGGGCCTTGTTTCGATGCACCCATTGGAACATTTATTATCGAAATTAGGGACTAAGAAATTTGTATTCTTTTTGAGAAAAACATATTTTAAATAAATCTGTTGTTCATCAACTGGTGAAACATGGTTTCATTATTTGCAAAATACTGGCTTTCCTTTTTTGGTATTCTAGGCGTTTGGGTGATAACTATTACCAAAAGCAAGTTTATGAATATACACATGTACGACTTTGTACTCTTGGTCGTATCATGTCTTGTGTGTAAAACCTATAGCAAGGAATTACATCTGTCATAAAAATCCTTGCCTATAGTACTCACGGAAATAGAAATAAAAAGCTTTTTGGCGATTATTCCTTTATTTTTAACTACCTAGATATTCGTATTCTAAATATTCATTCACAATGGTTTTTCCCAACTTTTGTTTCAGACAGCTTTTGTAAAATTCCCCGAAATATATGAATTTACAGGAGAGAAAAACGTGTCATTTTCACGCCTCGAAATTATTTCAAAGTCGAAATGTATGTTTCTGATGCAAGCTATAGTATGCAAATTATCTGTAATCTCTGTACCGTCCGTTTAAATACATTTTAATGTAATTTTTAATTTTATATCATATGTCCTCTACTATTCCTATCTTATATGATTTAAAAATTAAACTAATTGAAAAAGAAATTGGTTTCCTTAAAGTTTACAGACATATACGCGTGTAACAAGCTACTATTCTTACGAGTTCATTCATACCTTTTGTTGTCAATTGCAGAGTTGCTGTGGCAACGCACGTGCAACTGCAAATTAAAGTGAAAATAGCATTGCAGGTTTATTGTCACACGCAATGCTGAGTGATGTCAGCTAAAGCAGGTTACAAAATGTATTGAAAATATGCAAATTTTGGACAGTTTTACCTGAACAAAGGCAATTTAAGGTATTTTTTTTCAATGATTTCATAAGGCCTAGTTGGGAAAAACATAGTTCTTGGAACATCTGTAGCAATTACTTACAGTAGTCAAGGAATATAAAAAAATAGAGCCATTGGCTCTGTAGCTCATCAGGCATCATATCAAGTTTGCTTTATACAGGCCAGATGAGCTAAAAATGAAACTGATGTTACCTATTGCAAGAAAACCTATAAACAAATTACAAAACAAATGTAACGATTTCGGAATAAATTTTCTTACCCAAATGATTTATTATTATTCAACACTTTCTAGATCGCCAATATCAGACAGTGAAAGAAGTCCACACTAAAATATCCAAGGAAAAATAAATTTGTCATAGACTGTCATCTAATGGAGAAAGATAGGTTTTTAAGAATGTGACCCCTGTGACCCTATTTGGGGTCATGGGGTCACGAAACCTACAGTTTAGAATCCCAATTGGCCAAGGAATCTACATGCAGCCTTTCAGCTCAATAGACCTTAAGGAGCTTAAGATGATTATGAAAATAAGTTTTTAAGGTTGTGACCCCTGTGACCCTATTTGGGGTCATGGGGTCACGAGATCTACAATTAAGAATCCCGATTGGCCAAGGAGTCTGCACATATCGTTTTTAACTCTCTAGTCCTTTTAGAACTGGAGAAGAAGGTGAAAATAGGTTTTTAAGGTTGTGACCCCTGTGACCCTATTTGAGGTCACAGGGTCACCAAAGTTACAAATTAGAATCCCCATTGTCCAAGGAGTCTGCACATATCATTTTTAACTCTCTACTGCTTTTGGAACTGGTGAAGAAGATGAAAATAGGTTTTTAAGGTTGTGACCCCAGTGACCCTATTTGGGGTCATGGGGTCACGAAACCTACAGTTTAGAATCCCAATTGGCCAAGGAATCTACATGCAGCCTTTCAGCTCAATAGACCTTAAGGAGCTTAAGATGATTATGAAAATAAGGTTTTAAGGTTGTGACCCCTGTGACCCAATTTGGGGTCATGGGGTCACGAGATCTACAATTAAGAATCCCGATTGGCCAAGGAGTTTGCACATATCGTTTTTACCTCTCTAGTCCTTTTAGAACTGGAGAAGAAGGTGAAAATAGGTTTTTAAGGTTGTGACCCCTGTGACCCTATTTGGGGTCAGAGGGTCACCAAAGTTACAAATTAAAATCCCCATTGTCCAAGGAGTCTGCACATATCATTTTTAACTCTCTACTGCTTTTGGAACTGGTGAAGAAGATGAAAATAGGTTTTTAAGGTTGTGACCCCTGTGACCCTATTTGGGGTCAGAGGGTCACCAAAGTTACAAATTAAAATCCCCATTGTCCAAGGAGTCTGCACATATCATTTTTAACTCTCTACTGCTTTTGGAACTGGTGAAGAAGATGAAAATAGGTTTTTAAGGTTGTGACCCCTGTGACCCTATTTGGGGTCAGAGGGTCACCAAAGTTACAAATTAGAATCCCCATTGGCCAAGGAGTCTGCACATATCATTTTTAACTCTCTAGTCCTTTTGGAACTGGAGAAGAAGATGAAAATAGGTTTTTAAAGTTGTGACCCCTGTGACCCTATTTGGGGTAATGGGGTCACGAAATCTACAATTTAGAATCCCCATTGGCCAAGGAGTCTGCACATGTCGTTTTAAACTCTCTAGTCCTTTTAGAACTGGAGAAGAAGATGAAAATAGGTTTTTAAGTTTGTGACCCCTGTGACCCTATTTGGAGTCACAGGGTCACCAAAGTTACAAATTAGAATCCCCATTAGCCAAGGAGTCTGCACATATCATTTTTAACTCTCTAGTCCTTCTGGAACTGGAGAAGAAGATGAAAATAGGTTTTTAAAGTTGTGACCCCTGTGACCCTATTTGGGGTCACAGGGTCACCAAAGTTACAAATTAGAATCTCCATATGCTAAGGTACCTGTACACAAAATTTCAGCTCTCTAATGTGTATGGTTCATGAGGAGAAGTCGAAAGTGTCAAAAGTTTACGGACGGACGACGGACGACGGGCCATGCCATAAGCCCATCTGGACTTTGTCCTGATGAGCTAATAAAAGCCAAAAAGCATTTTATTTCTATTTCCGTGAGTACTTTAGAACCAAACTTTTCTGGTAGATCAGAATTGATTGTGGTTTGTTATCTCAATCAATCCCTTATATTGAAAGTTTATTTTACACTACTAGAACATATTTTAAGGTTAGAACTAGACATTAAAGTTATTAATAAATGAAAGATACCGCAACGAATTTCATGCGTATAAGCAATTATTCTATTTACTCCTTGGCAGATAATAAGGCACCTGTTAGTTACTTATTTCCCAAAATAGTTTGAAATCGACAACCTTTTTTCTAAGCATTTATGCATGTTAACAACAATCAGGATAAAAAAACATAAAATAGACTTTTCGTTTCAAACACAAAATACTAAAATACACATTTTTTATGAAAATCAGGTCGTTTTGATTTATTTGCTTTCTCCTTCACTTCATCTCAATGCATTACATAATGCATACTCGGGAATAATCCCACAATGTTCCTTTGTTTTGAGAAATCATTGTATAACATTTACATTCATTTAATCTGATAACGTTCTTCAATATAGTTTGCATGTTTTATTCATATGTATAAATACCTGTTACAAATGAAAACAAAACAAGAAAGTTATAACAATGATTTTATTTCCCAGATATGAAAGACGCAAACTGAAACCCCATCCACCTATCCCTTGGTCAGTCCACATACCAAGCATTACATGAATTACATAAGAAATAACTGTATTCAAGATAACAACTATTTTTCAATGAAAAACTCATTTTGAAATATTTCCGGTAATAAATGTACCGGTATGTTAAAAAGTGCAGTTCAGATATATGAAATGTTCAGATATATGAAATGGTCAAATTATTCGACAGAAAACTTTTTTGAAATTATTTTTTTGCAAAATTGACGTAAAAAAGGTGGTAATGGTTCTTATAATTTCTTCTTTTGTTTGACATTGTATATATGTACAACATAGATGGAACTGGTGGTTTGAATAATGTTTCATGGTTAGTGTGGGTTGACATGAATGACATCAATAACAAATGACATCATCAGAGCATAAATTTCACAAAATGGTTTCAAAGTAGGACATCGAAATAATAAAATAGAGCCATTGGCTCTGTAGCTCATCAGGCTTCATCGTCAATTACAATATATGCTGTTGAGTGTGGCAAATGTGATTCCCCCTTTGTAGAGGCCAAAGGGTCACCAATCATAAAATTAAGTATAATAGACGACAAGTTTCAGTTTTCAAGGCTGGCCTTATACTTCTTTTGAGCAACAGGGTCACCAAACCTACAATTCATAATCCTCAATAATCAAGGAGTCTGTACACAAAGTTTCAGCTTTCTAGGCCTTATGGTTCTGGAGAAGAAGATGAAAATAGGTTTTTAAGGTGTGGCCCCTGTGGCCCTTATTAGGGGTCACAAGGTCACCAAAGCTACAATTTATAATCCTCACTAGTCAAGGAGTCTGTACACAAAGTTCCAGCTTTCTAGGCCTTATGGTTCTGGAGAAGAAGATTTAAATAGGTTTTTAGGGTGTGGCCCCTGTGGCCCTTATTAGGGGTCACATGGCCACCAAAGCTACAATTTATAATCCTCGATAGTCAAGGAGTCTGTACACACAGTTTCAGCTTTCTAGGCCTCATTGTTCTGGAGAAGAAGATGAAAATAGGTTTTTAGGGCGTGGCCCCTGTGGCCCTTATTAGAGGTCACAGGGCCACCAAAGCTACAATTTATAATCCTCACTAGTCAAGGCGTCTGTACACAAAATTCCAGCTTTCTAGGCCTTATGGTTCTGGAGAAGAAGATGAAAATAGGTTTTTAGGGCGTGGCCCCTGTGGCCCTTATTAGGGGTCACAGGGCCACCAAAGCTACAATTTATAATCCTCACTAGCCAAGGAGTCTGTACACAAAGTTTCAGCTTTCTAGGCCTTATGGTTCTGGAGAAGATGAAAATAGGTTTTTAGGGCGTGGCCCCTGTGGCCCTTATTATGGGTCACAGGGCCACCAAAGCTACAATTTATAATCCTCACTAGTCAAGGAGTCTGTACACAAAGTTTCAGCTTTCTAGGCCTCATTGTTCTGGAGAAGAAGATGAAAATAGGTTTTTAGGGTGTGGCCCCTGTGGCCCTTATTAGGGGTCACAGGACCACCAAAGCTACAATTTATAATCCTCACTAGCCAAGGAGTCTGTACACAAAGTTTCAGCTTTCTAGGCCTTATGGTTCTGGAGAAGAAGTCGAAATTCCACAAAGTTTACGGACGGACGGATGGACGGACGGACGGATGGACGGACGGACGCCGGACACCATGCCATGCCATAAGCCCATCAGGCCTTACAGGCCAGATGAGCTAAAAATATGACATGTCTCATTTGAATAAATAACAAATATAATACATGTCAATGACATGTGGCTTTCAATAGGGTTGTACTATTCAAGTATATGACAAGAGATTTTCTCTTCTTCTTCTCTTAATTCATCATACCGGTAGTTTCTTTAATAAGCTAAGTTTAAAAACTTTTTGATGTCATTTGAAGGGTCTGAAACCCACCTAAGAAAACAAATATGGAAGAATCAAAATGAAATGACAGCTAAGAATATACAAACCTTTGATTTTTCTTACTTATGTATCAAATACCAGAGCAAACTTCATTGAAATTTAAATTTCACTGTATTAACCTACACACATAATACACAAGGAGGCATAACATCACAATTCATGTTTAGTTAAATGTAATGGCAATTAATTTCATAACGGCTATGTTAAATACTTGATCATAACCACTCAAATGGTTTGAGACAATATATATAACTTAAACTAAGAGTGTAATGATCATGATAGTTGCTGTGCCAATAATACTTTATCAAGAGTGATTTTTGAACATTATTGATAGTATCGACATTTAAGTCAATTAAGTTGTTAGGTTCAATTGCAACATCAAATTCAAACAAAAATTTGATTTTTTGTATTCTTACATTTGGAAAATGCTAGAAAAAATTAAACAGATCGCTGAAAGCTAAAAGTAGCAACCGGAAGATACAACAGGAAGTTACAACAGATAACGCCTTCCTGTAAGTGCGGCCGAGTTCGAAATAATAACAAATCAAAGCAGCATACTCTGCCTTTCCTTTATAAATAAATTTTCTCAATAGTTATTGCAATTGTACACCATTATAGACTATCAGTATTGCAATAGATCCTCACAATAGACTATCAGTATCGCAATAGTCCCTTGAAGGTCAAAAGTCTCCCCTAACTTAAACCACCAATCACATTAGGCACATAATCCTACCAGTACTATTCAGTACTGCAGGAAGAGAACCTATGACCATGTATGACAAAATGACCTATTAAAGTCAGAAATTTACTAATGATTTCATTTTTTTCTCATCATAATAAAGACAATTTTCCAATAAATATGAATTTTGTCTCAAGACAATTGAATAATGACAATGATAATCAACCCTAGAATGATAGAAATCATTTTAAGAAGAAAGGAATCCAATTTACATCATTTTCAGATAATTCAGATGTAACAGCCAGTTTAAACTTATATATCAACATTTAAATATAATTTGAAAATTGTGCAAATTGAGACAGTTCTATGTCAAGATTAACATGATAAATATACTATTATCATTTGATTAGAAGAGAAGGCATTCCTTGAAATTAAATTTAAGGGCAGTAGCACATTTTTTTAAAATTTTATATTTACATTTTTTTACTGATAATTGTATGTTAATGTGAAATTATTATTTTGATAGTGTCCAAAATCTCACTACAAAATCCAATCACCCACAGTCAGAGAACAAATTATAAAGATTCACATAAAGTCCATTGGCGGCTATTTTTGTGTTAACATCTTAAATTCATGTAGTGTAAGTAAAAGGAATCACATGTCTGAAATTTACATCATATATTTGATTTATTACTGCTCCGTTTTGTTTGAATACATTGTCTTTCAATTGGAACCATTTATTTTAATTTTCCTGACATAACCTCATATTCCCTCTAAAAACGTGCTTCTGCCCCTTAAACATCTACCCTATAGCACATGTACTGTCTAATATTTAACTTGTAACAAGATGACCTTTTATTTCAGAAAAACAGTCATTGGGTCATTATGTAGTTCAACGAAAATGTGCTTCTGCTTCTTTAAACATCTACCCTATAGCACATGTAGTATCTAATATTTAAATTGTAACAAGATGACCTTTTTTTTCAGAAAAGCAGTCATTGGGTCATTATGTAGTTCAACGAGACGATGACCTATCCATTACACCAAGAGACTTCATGACCTCAACATGTTAACCTCAAACCACTCTACTATTCTTCAGAGAATGTTTACTGACAGTTGAGGCAGTAAACAAGGCATAAATACATAATTAAGGGTAAGCTTGTAAACAAGAAAGTGTGCTTCATTTGTAATGGTATCATGACCATATCTTTTTCAGATTCAACCATCTAAAATGATTTTATGCCCTGGAGGTCTTAAAAGATGATAACATTAACTGCTAAGTTAATAGCTCTCAACCAGATAAAGAAATTACATTTTTCTAATAGCTTTATTAAATTTTAAAATGTCATTTATTCAAAGAGAAAAGGGCTACATAACAGTTCTCATTTCATATAGAGGATATTCCTCCAAAACCCTAATATCAACTATCCAAATATACATAATTATACTAGCTATGGCAAATTAAAAAATTTTTTTTTCGTGTATTCTCTACTTCAAAATGTCTTACAAAAGGTTAAATGTATATGTTACACTTTATTATTTTGGCTGCAGTCTTACAAGTAAATGCAGACCACATCACCAATCAGTCCTGTTTTAACAAAAGCCATGTCGCCCATCAAAGTCAAAACCAGGAAACAGAACATGAGATGAATATTGCTATACTGACAGAAACATTTCTTATAAACTCATGAATTACTTATCCTGAATAATACGAAAATATGACTTGACTTGATGGAAACTTCCTGAGAAGATTTTTTTCAGAGTGAAAACAGTCAGGAAAGTTGGTATTGAAAATTAACCGGCCTATTAAATGTTTTCATACTGGTTTCAATAAGAGTCTAAAATTATTTTTTATAAAGCATTTAAATTTTTTCATTTTTTACTTGTCTGAAATCCCGTATCAGTGGATTTGGGTAACAAATTACACAGTTTGATTTTTCTAGATTTTACAAAATATAAATTAATGGGGAGAGGATCAAATCATAAAACAATAATAATTTCAGTGAAATGATATTTCTTGAATAATACATAATGTAATATGCGGAATACCATTGTCTTTGAAAATGAAATATTAATACTCTGAAAAGTTTTCTATTGATAACGAGATTTTTAAATTATTCATTAGTCTGTCAGCCAGATCCTAAAATAAAATGCAAGCCTAAGCAAGTCTCTAATGAGACTTGAGAGCTCAATTTTAGGAAAATGAAGAAATCTCAAGTCTCCTTTTCATCCTTTTTTTCCAAATTTCAGATTTATTTCAGAGTCTAATTGTTAATTATTCATGATTAATGAAGAGATATGATTGACTAGAGAGATAACAGATGCTCAAGTTTGCAAATGATAAAGATTGTACAATTTGAAAAAAATCCGCTTTTGATAATCAGTGTTAATGACATACAGATGATAAAACAGAAGACGTTCTGCATATACTCTGAATATTTAATGATAACAACCATTCCCACTCTATACAACAGAACCGGGAATACCAGTTTCAAATATACAAGCACTTATGTATTGATCCATACGGTTCAGATTAAAACCTTCATGGATAATTAGGACATTAAATAATTTTTGTCACTGATACATAATATTAAAACATTGCAATACTCTTGGTCTCATAATTCTGATAAAAACTATTCTTTGAGACAGCACAAGTTGATAACAGCACAAAATTACTTATATACAAATAAAATATACACATCGATATCACAAAAAAAGAGGTGCTTAATGTTTTTGATTTTCTTAAACATCTGCTAAAATCTAGTGTCCACCCATATCAAACTAATTATCATTCCCAAACAAAATAATGAAATATGGTGTCCAAATCATAATCCCAGGAAACCATTCACCACTTTTTCTTTTTTCATTCAGATATAAGACATATTATGTTTATGAGAAACCAAAAAGGGACAATACTTATATAGTAATAAATTCAAAATTCAAAATCCATTGTATGATCTAGCATAAGTAATTGCACCAAGTTGAAGCATCAGCTGAATGATCACAAGGATCAATATATCAAGGATCAATAAAGCACTAAAGAGCATCAATTTTCCTTGATAATGGCACTATTGAAATGTATAAATAATCGTTCATCAATTTATTAAACACTGAAGCTTTTATCTAAAACCAATGGTACAAAATGTACTCAAAATTGACTTTCATAACACAAAGAGAATACATATTTTATTGATATGGTAAATTGGGTAATGAGGACTTAAAGAACTTTGCAATAAACTTCTAAAGTTGCATGAAACTCATCAAAATAATCCTTGAGAAAAGCATTCCTCAATTGAAGCTTGACAAAATTTTCCCTATGAAGCATAACGTGCACCAATCTCTATCACTGGCAAATTCAAGCTTTCAGCTTTCCATTATAAATAATGTTGAAAGAGTGTCTTCATTGGTTATAAGTAGCAACCATCAGAAGATTTCAGATTTGACTTTGAAGTTCAGGTGCAGTTGGTGTAAAAGCTGGCACCAAGTGAGGGAAATGGTTTGCAGGGAGTTGTAACCTGGTAGATATTTGGTAGTCAAGGTCAGATTTACAAGTTTACCGCAGAGTGTCAAGGCTGGGGTAGAGACGGTGTCTGTGGTTGTGCTTGTGGCGCTGGCGTTGTTGCAGGAGTTTGAGTGGGCCTCTTCCGACACAAGAACACTCTCACACAACCATAGGAATACATAGGAATAGGGATATTGCCTGCTGTGAACCACTTATTCAACACGGGGTCATAATATTCAATCACGTCTGAATACAGATTGTCCTTAGCACCTCTTCTTCGCCCTCCAAATGCATAAAGCTTCTCATCAAGGACACAGAGACTGACAAAATCTCTTGGGTAGCTCATGTCAGTCAGGATGTCCCAGGTATCTGATGCTGGTGTGAATCTGAACACTCCTTCCAGCCCAACAACATAGATCTGACTGTTGAGAACACAGGCTGTCAAGCACATATCATTTGCTGGCAAACCCTTCTGGAATACACTGCAGGTCTTTGTGACAGTGTCGAACAGTTGAACAGTGTTTGTAACCATCTCCTCGTTGTTCTTTCCTCCAAAGAGATAGATCTTCTTTCCATAGGAGACAAAGCCCATGTTTTCTACTCCAATGACTAGATTTCCACCTTCCTCCCATTTGTTTGACTTCTTATCCCACATCTCGATAGAACTCAAAACTGCCTCCTCGTCAAACCCTCCAAGAACACAGATCATGTCATCCACAGCTGACATGGCATGACGTCGCCGAGCATGTAGCATGTTTGATCCTCGAAGCCAAGTCTCAAAGGTTGGATCATATTTCCAGAACTCTGCACTTCGAAGGCCTCCAGAGACGTATATCTCATCTCCTATTGCACATGCGGCAAATTCATTCCTCTTCTTAAAGGGAAGGGCTTTCAAGGGAAAGAAGTCCATGGTGTCAGCAATGAAGCATTCAACATCATTACTTAATCCATCCATCAGACGCCCTCCTAGAAGTATGGCACATTCAAAGTACTGGAAAGAAAACCTGGGTGTTATTTGATATGATGGCAGCATGTGTCGCCGAGATGGAACAGTGTGATACATGACTGCTTCTTCAAGAAGCTCCTTTCCTTTATCTTCATCTGCAAGATGACCAGTTTTGACTACAACATCCATTAGATAGCTTTGATTGATCAGAGGAAACTTGACACATTCAAGAACTTGGAACTTGTGGAGGAGTCTCTTTTCAGGATCATATTCAAGCCACTTGACTGCAGCATCAAAGACCTGCTCCTCAGATACACAGTTCAACCGTCTGTCCTTCAGCAGGTCCAGGATACAGTCCACAGAGAGCTTGGTGAAGTCTTCATCCATCAGAACAGTGGGGAAATGCTTACACGCAAACATCTTACAGTAATCATAAAGGACTTTGTGGGAATGGATATCTGCAAGGGTCATTGCTGCGAGACAGTTGCCATCATTCATGTTCTGTCTGAAGTAGGAGACACAGATGTCCACGAGAGGAAAGATCTGGAACAAATGAGCTTGAGTGAAGAGCTCCTGTACAATAGTTCCCGTCACATGGACGTTCCCAGTGTATATGAATCCAAGGACATGCTCAAACACCACATCATCAATCTGCTTTATCTCAATCACATCCTTGAAGCTTTCTTCCATGCCTGATGAGAACATTGACTTAAAATATGGTGATCCTGCAGCCAGGATGACTTTGTGACAAGGGTACTTGCAGCCCCCGATGCTGATGGTGATGTCAGTGTAGCTGGAATCCATTCGAAGCTTGTGGACATTATCAATGACTTCAAGTGCCTGCTGCTTACTGTGGAAGTCCCCCTCCATCTCCCCCCCGTGATCCTCCTCTGGACCTTCCACTGACATGATTTCTGGAACAAATATACATTCAATTGAAACAAATATAGATTCATGTAGAACAAATATAGATTCATGTAGGATTTTATATGAAATGAAACATCATTTTTCAATCATCCAAAATTTTCAATGGATAATCTTAGCATTTTAAACTAACAAATTGATTGATCAGTATCCTTAAGGTTAAAACACTTGACATGTTCACATTGACAGATCCAGAGAGGGGTGCACATCCCTCCCAGAATAGTTCCAAATATAGTTGATGCCAACAATGCTAACAAAGAACAAGGATATAACAATCTAACTTTTCAATGGATACACATTCTTCGATCTGAAGAAAGCACCCAAAAGATGCACCAAAACCAAATAAAAAACCATTTATCCCCCCCTGAATAAGTTAACGTGAGATCTGCGAAACTATTTCTGTTACAACAATTGCATTTCATGTTAAAACATCTTTCCAGAAACAAAGACAGGCTAATTAATCACTTTACCTATTCATTCATGCTGAGTATATATAATAAAACTTGGCATGATAAATGATTTACAGTAAGTCACAAATCTTGTCATAGTCAAGGTAGTTCTCATAATAAAGTAAATTAGAAACCACTGTAACATATTCAATTGAATATCCAATTTCTCTGAAAAAACATCATGGTTAAAATGTATATTGAAGTAAGTCAGAAAGAAGTCTGTCAACACCACCTAACAACCAAGAACTTTGTAGAACGATAATTTGGAGGGAGATGAGAAAAGGGGTTGACTTTATGCTTGGTTACATATGGTAGTCAAGAGATATTTAAACAGGATTGAGAAACTTTTGAGTCAGTTAAATAAATAAAAGTCGACTGAACAGCTTTTGTGATGTGAAGATAAACATTAGTGCCAAAAACTCCAAAAGAACATCACCTGCATTCTCTCATTTCATTGACCACCATGATGAAAATACATTCAATGATACAGAAGCACCATCTTCCTATGACAACTCCAGGTAGACTGACAGAATGATAATACTAAAACAATCATTAATTGAAGTCCTGAAAATACTTGGTTTATGACAATTACGTGACAATTCAACAAAAGAAAAGCTGTTGCCAAAACCCATCTAACAAAACAAAAGGTCGGTTCTAATTAATTTTATACCAGATGCACATTGATCATTAACACCTGATGGAAACATCATACAGTGTAATCATTAGACACATTATTTCAACAAACTGTATTTGTAGGTATGCTGCAGGGTACATTGAACCTTCTGGCTCTAAAACTGGCAGAAAACAGTAATGATACACTCGTTACAACATTCATGTTACTAGCAAAAAAAATTCAAAATAGTATTGCATCGAGAAATAATAACCTTTAAATCAAAATTCAAAATCTGCATATAGATTTTGTGAAAAATCTCATTTCACCAACTTGCAAAACCCCTGTATTGGTTGTATTGCAAATTTTCAAAACCTCTTCTTTTATGAGTAAATTCAAACGTTAAAGTTCAAAGGCTCTTGAGAGATGTGATGATTTTTGACATTCATTAGTTTTTCCATTGCAAAAATAGGTTTATTATATGCCAAGCGGTGAGAGACTGAGTTTTCTCAGTTCGAGAAAAGTGATCTCGCCACCGAGTATGATATCACTGTTTCAAGTTAGTGAAAATATCACAGAGGGGATGACGTCATGTGTACAATGGTTTGACGTCACTTCTACAATCAACGCAACGTCATCGCTGTTGCTAAGTTACGATCAACAATAGTATGATGTCGCCAGAAAACTCTCGAGTCAAAGCCTTTTGGTCATAAATAACCACATTTTCGACCACAGAGGCATATAATAAACAGAATATCTGTTGTTTTGAGTGTGATATCACTTATCTCTCATCTCGTGACGGGGTAAAGCCTATATTTTCACTTGTGGCTGCGCCACTCGTGAAAATACTGGCTCTACCCCGTCATTCGATGAGAGATAAGTGATATCACACTCAAAACAAAAGATATCCTGTATCTAGTATCTACTGATCAATAATGCTTTCATAGCATTTCTGTAACAAATCTTGCGGTCTAGTATGGTACTAGCAAAGTGAGAAAGTAATATCATTGTGGCTAGTTCTTGTGGTTAACTTTCCCCAACATGACTTGTACTGCACTGAATTAAATATAGAACTACATCTACATATTCTTTGTTCTTACCTACTTTTTGCATAAAAACTCTAAACTTTGAATGACAGAGAGTGTATATGAGAAGTGTTGTATGAGACAGGGATCTCTGTTGACACCTTGACTATTAATTGTTCTATCATTAATTTTAGGCATAAAAAAGACTAAAAACTAGAACATTTTATCTAATAAAAGCACAACCAAAAAATGGTGTTGCTTTGACAATATAAGCGAGGAATAGATAGATTTTTCTTAAACTGAGACCCATTTGGAAGAGTTTATAGAAATCAATTCATTAAAATATGAATCAATGAACATTAAACCCTATTAATCAAATTATATTGTAGTAAGTTTTCTATAGTGCCTAGTCCAGCATTGATTTTTCCCTTCCCTCATAAAATCAAGATTCCTGCAATTCTGTCGTCCAAGATTGGTTTGGCATTGAATAGTTTCACAGGTAAAGAGTTAATTTGGGTGACACTAACCTTCTCAATAGGTGATGTCATGAAAGATTTAACAGTGCAGCTATATGCTTGTCCTAACTTGGATGTAAAATTCATTTTGTACTTAAATGTCAGAATTTTGTTTGAGAAATGGTAATTTCTGCAAAAAATCATGACAATTGAAAACGGTGATGTCTTATACCATTAATAATGCCTTCATTGTATCATTAATCAAACGGTTGAGACAGTTCAAAAGTTCAAACAGATCTTCAAACTGTCAGAATTTTTCATTAAAAAAAAATTTTAAACTACAAGACTGCTCTCTGTTGTACCAGAATAATACTAAAATGATTCATGATGCCTCAAGAATATAATCTGCATACCGTATTCAACCTTATAAGCGCCCTTCTCAAATAAGTGCCCCCAAAGGAGTTTGGAATTATAGGTCTAACAACTACCCGTGAATCAGCTGTACTAAAATGATAAACATATTCACTTTATTTCATGAGAAATTAAATGCTATATAAGTGGAAATATGTGTTATTTTTTACTAAATAATGTGTAAGAATTGTTTTGAACGCCTGTATCAGTGATCAAAGTTAATCTAAACACAGTTTCACTTCAGTAGTCTTTATTTTTTTATCGTCATTCACACCACTTTAATAAGCACCCACCCAAGTCAATGTTTGAAGTGCCCTGGGCGCTTATTGGGTCGAATACGGTATGTTTAAAGAGGGAGTATCTTTGTGGAAATAAATTTGAGGGGACATTCCTGTTCATAGATATAATATATTATTGATAAATGACTGTTTTACAGTCCACTCAAGATATCACCACCACTTCTCATAACAGACATGTTTTCATTAGAACTATTGCCCTTTTTATCTGCTTTCTATATCTGAAATGGTAATCATGACCTATTCTTATTGAAATTAAGCTGTGAAATTTCTGTGCTTTCTTTTATGTGCTTACTATTCTATTGTTTTCTGTCTTAAATTATAGAAAACATATTGTCTGTCACATATCAAAAGTGTTCAATTACCTCCCTTTGTTTCATATTTTTGACAGTATATAATTTTCCCCATGGCATTTAAAATGCAATTTCAAAGGTGGGGGAACATTTCATTTATTGAAAGAGAGTTAGCCTTTTTTTGTGATTATTTATAAAAACAAACAGTGTCAGCATTGCTTCTTGTCAACCTTTCTTTAAAAAAAATGAAAATAATTTTCTGTAAAAAAATACATAATTTGATAGAGATTCAAAGGAAATACTGTACACACATTACAAAGTTTTAAAACTAATGTTGCTTGCCTATATATAGGACCACAGCCTATTCAGAAACTGAATATTATATAGAAAAATATATAATTACAAAATATATGAAAATGTTAACAACAGCTGCTTTCAATATCCATCATAAACAGTCAATTACAAAACCTTGTTCAATTATCACTGAAACATCATGATCTTTGAATGAAAATACACCTAACATAAATCACTAGTGAAAACAAGTAAAGAAGTGAGCAAAGCTCACATATCCCCGCTCCCCACTTTGTTAAACAAATTTCAAATAGTAAAACTGATTAATATTGGTTAAAGTTGTCTGATAGTTGAGTATACAATAACTCATTGTGTAAGTCTGCTTTCCACTGAAACCCCAATACCAAATTCATTAATAGGTTTTACAATTAAAGGGTACATCTAGGGATAATGGTTGAACTTTGTTTTAAATTTGAGGTAGTTATCATGAATATTCTACGAGATGTATTGAGGACAAAATTATTTTTGTCAAGTCACTTTGTAAGTCATGTTTTCCAAAGAAACCGCAGAAAAGAAAATCCATGTATCGTTTAACTCTCACAAGGCATATCCAGCAACCATGATTGACATATGTAGCAAATTTGGTGAAGCTGAGATGTATATTTCAGGAAATATGTTTGGGACAAAGTAATTTATCATAGAATCACTTTTTAGTCATTTATCCATGGAAACTGCAAACAATAAAAATAATTTGTTGGTTTAACCTTCAAAAGGCACATCTAGGGATCATGGTTGATAAGTGTATGAAGTTTAGTGAAGCTAGCATGAATAGTTTAGGAGAAATGCTCCGGACTATGGAATTGGTCATAGAGTCACTGTTTTAGTCATGTTTCCATGGAAACCGCAAAAATTATAAAATAATGTGTTGGTCTAACCCTCAAAAGGCACATCTAGGGATCATGGTTGATAAGTGTATGAAGTTTGGTGAAGCTAGCATGTATAGTTTAGGAGATATGCCCCAGACAAAGGACTTGGTAATAGAGTCACTGTTTTAGTCATGTTTCCATGGAAACCGCAAAACAATAAGAATAATTTGTTGGTCTAACCCTCAAAAGGCACATCTAGGGATCATGGTAGATAAGTGTATGAAGTTTGGTGAAGCTAGCATGAATAGTTTGGGAGATATGCTCCGGACAAAGGGCTTGGTCATAGAGTCACTGTTTTAGTCATGTTTCCATAGAAACCGCAAAAAATAAAAATAATTTGTTGGTCTAACCCTCAAAAGGCACATCTAGGGATCATGGTTGATAAGTGTATGAAGTTTGGTGAAGCTAGCATGAATAGTTTGGGAGATATGCTCCGGACAAAGGGCTTGGTCATAGAGTCACTGTTTTAGTCATCTTTCCATGGAAACCGCAAAAAATAAAAATAATGTGTTGGTCTAACCCTCAAAAGGCACATCTAGGGATCATGGTTGATAAGTGTATGAAGTTTGGTGAAGCTAGCATGAATAGTTTGGGAGATATGCTCCGGACAAAGGGCTTGGTCATAGAGTCACTGTTTTAGTCATCTTTCCATGGAAACCGCAAAAAATAAAAATAATGTGTTGGTCTAACCCTCAAAAGGCACATCTAGGGATCATGGTTGATAAGTGTATGAAGTTTGGTGAAGCTAGCATGAATAGTTTGGGAGATATGCTCCGGACGGACGGATGGACGGACAGAATGAGCGCTATATACCCCTGCTTACGCTGTAAGGCGGGGGTATAATAAAACGACAGATTGATTCATGCACTAGAGATTTATAACAAAACTGCTATTACTTCATCAAACAATATTCTGAGGTCAAGACATGCTCACGATGTCATGTTGTGACAGTCTCATTCTGCAGCTGACAAATAATACAAACTGATTTGAGAAAAAGAAATAAAGATGTGATCATGTTATAAATATTGCATTTGTGTTTGAAAATTTTATCATCTTTAAAGGGGCAGTAGCACGCTATTTGATAATTTTATATATACTGTTTTTCACTGATAATTGTAAGTTAATGCTAAATGTATTATTTCGACAGTGTCAAAAATCTCATTACACAAACCAATCATCCATTGTCAGAGGACAAAGTATGAAGATTCACATACAATCCACTGACGGCCCCTTTGTGTGAACACCTTTAATTCATTTTGTGTAAGAAAAAGGAATTGCATGGCTAAACTTTACGTTATATATTTGAATTATTACTGCTCCATTTAGTTTAAATACATTGTCTTTCAATTGGAACCATTGATTTTCATTTTCCTGACATCACCTCATATTCCCCCTAAAATGTGCTACCGCCCCTTTAACATCTGATTGCAAAAAGGTTTTAACTATAATGTCATTACAAAACCTACACATGGACATGAACTTTGTCATAGATACACATCACTTTTTTTCAACTATATTTATCAGTGTTCTGCCAATACATTTCAAACCTGGGGTCAATGACCCCCTTATAGATAAAAGTTTGGGTCATTTTCTTCATGTAAATCATGTAAATCTTTTGTGTTTTTTCATGTTTGATAAATTAATTTTCAATTCAATGTCATTCTGTCTGTGTTTTTATGCAAAATTAATTATCAGTGTATTATATAATGACTATAACTTTAATATGGTATATTTTGGGCAAGGCATGTTTATTAAAAAGCTTTGTCCTGATAATCCTCTTACACTGTTGTTTATGAAGATTGAAGGTTAATGGATGCTGCTGATACAGATCTCATAAAAGAATCATGCTAATACACAAAATCTTTTACTGGGTGTCCAAAGATATCTAACAGTGTCAAAATCAAATTTGAACACACAATAATATTTAATTTGTTAGTCAATGATGTTGTCAAGATCTTTAAAATTTTAAACTTAATCTCAGAAAAATAAATAATAAAGAGATGTGTTGAGTTACAATATGATTTATGGGATTTGAAATATGTCCAAAAATGTCTTGTGAAACATTACACCAAATCTTTATATTTTGGCATAATATCGTGACAATTACTAATCAACATTAAACAGTTGTTCGTCAAATGACAAATTAAGGTACATTAAATAAAAACTAAATTCAAGTTTCAGTGAAAGAATAATAAAAATACTTGTCAAAGTAGACACACATTTCATAAAAAAAAATTATAAATATGTCACTATAATATCATACAATATACACATATGAAATTAATAAACTGTTTAAGTTGACAATTATATAATTCTTTATAATAAAATTGTGAAATGTACATATCACTATTTTCCTTCGCTATATATTGTCTTTAAAAATGCCAACAAGCTTTGCCAAACATAACATAAAATTTAAATCATAAAACATTTTGTAAATCAGTTGCCAAATCTGTCTGTTTGTGAACATCTGTTCACAAATTCATATTCTTAAGCAGACGCTTTGCCTGAAAATATATTATAATTATATGTTTGTTTTCTACTATGTATATATTAATGTATCCTTATGATGTAAAGACCCTGTAGTGAAATGTATGTTTTTGGGAAAGACATCTATATATGGAAAACCCTGTTTGTCGATCACCCTGTACCTGAGTACAAATTTTTTTTTAAACCATACAACATTGAAATGTTGTGAAATATTACAAAATGTTGATCAATAAAAAGTCATCGTTATATTTAAGAAATAAAATAGCCGTAACCATCATGTGTTTTGCAATAAAGTATAGTTTTGCCCTGAACTAATATTATAGTTAAAGCATGAGGCCGAAGGCCAATGGTTTGATGTCATAACATAATAGTTCAGGGCAAAACTATAATTCATTGCAAAACACATGATGGTAAGGGCTACTCTATTACTTTTCTAGTATGTAAATTTTTACTTGTCTAAGTTATTTCTACTTGAAATATAAACCTATTTTGTAAATCACGTCCGGCTGCAAATTGAAAATCCTTGATCAGGGCCATACCTAGTGATGTAATAGCCAATTGTTATTGACGTCATGGGCCATTGATTCGTGACGTCACTCAGAAACTATACTTTATTGCGGAAAAAAGGGTGGACGGCACCTTTGATCTTTACGAGAACAATACTAGAAATGATGATAAATTATAAAAAATATGTGTGGGTACAAGTTCACCGTTCTATTTTAGGTTCGAGTTCATTTTGGTACGTTTTCACCTACAGCCATGGCGCTAGTCCGCAGCCTCGGCAAAACACTGGTTTATTTGTGATGAAAAGTACTACATGTATATACATATGTTGGTATTTTGTATGTTTGACTCTTTGAACTGGTTTACACTTTTCAAATTTCAAATAATTGCATTAAAATGACTATCTATATAGGATGTATGCATATAAATATACATGATATATAGGGAAAAAATATTACAAGTTTACGTCTATGAATACAAAAATAAATTACTTTAAAAATCCAAAATGCAATAAAACAATTTTTCATTATAAAATGACCACTTTTAGAATTAAGATTGAGAAAATGGAAGCAACAAGATAGTGACTTAGCAAATTGAACAAGGAAATAAAAATATTACCTGACATAGTTTAATTTTCCTGTGTAAGCGACATATCAGATAGCGAGAGTAATCATCAGGGTCACTTGTCCTCTCTGAAAAGTGAAAGGAAAATATATTGTTGATCGAAATTCGGACAAGACGTCAAAGGGCTAGCAATTTAACAAATAAAAGATTAACAGTTGAATAAATGATTATGAAGAATAGATCAAATTAATCATTTATCACTATGAGCTATTGCTGGCTGCAACAAAATAGCATACGTTTGTACAAACGGTTACAAGGATGTAAATTAAATGTCTAGAAAAATATCAATATTTACACGAACCTTAACCGGAAGCAAAATATCTACCGGAAGTAGTTAAAATCCGGAAATTGCATATTTTATTAATTGCCGGGAATATTTGAATCTTGTTGAAAGCTAAGTTTTTATCTAACTCTTGCTATTGATTTCTTATGCAGTGAAAAGATACTATATTGAAATAGGGGAATGGAAAAAGTAAAATAATTTTTATATTGGTGATATTGATAAAGACTTTAATTGAAAAATAAATAAAAGGGAATGGGGAACCTGCATATTTGATCTCGTTACGAATATAGGCCTACTTAGCTTAGAACAAAATACTAAACACAATAATAGGAAATATGAAAAACAAAGTCTCTTATTTATTTTCTTACAGTTTTTTTTCTCAAATCTTCCACTGCCCTTTTTATCGTAAAAATTACTTCTTTTTTAAATATCTTTATATATAAAGCTACTCGGAAAGCTCTGTCGAACATATCGGAACGGCTGAGTACCTAAAGCAAGCAATGTTTTTTTAGAATAAAGGAGAAAAGCTGCCAGGCAAAAGAAAGTACACACCACAGTTAGTTTAAATTTACTAAAATTCTAAGAGACAAGTGATGTATTAAGTTGTTAACAATAACACATATTTGCAGAAGTTTGAATAGAATCATAGGTGCCTTGGTTTCTGATATTTTGGTTTAAAGAAGTAATAATAGATTTTACCCTTTCATGACCCCTACCATTTTTAAAATTGCAAAGGAAACATCCAAAGGGCACATCTAAGGATCAAAGTGATTACGCATGATTAAAGTAATTCATCCATAAGAACTGTCCACACCAATTTCTAGAATGCCACTAAAAGAAATCAGTATATGAGTTATGACAGTGATAGGAAGAAAAATCGAGACTGAGGGACAAACGGACGCGTTGACTGCTTAAAGAAAATAAAAAAATGTTCCTAATAATTTTCATCTTGACTTATTAGAATTTGTAAACAAATTTCTTAATATAGTTATATACACATATCAGGTATCTAAAGTTCAAATTATCAAGTTAAAACTTAATTTTTAGTCTATGAAGATATATGTTCTTTCAAATGCTATTAATGTGACTCGATCATTACCTGTATGATTCTACTTTGAACTAGCTGTATCTTCTTTGTATCAAAATAAATAAAACAGTAACAAAAGAATGTATAATATGCCCGCTTGACTAGTGCATGAACAGCACAACTTGTTGTTTTATTTAAAGGAGCAGTAGCACGTTTTTTGACAATTTTTTATTTGAAAGTTTTCACTGATAAGTGTAAGTTAATGCTAAATGTATTATATTGACAGTGTCAACAATCTCAAAACACAAGCCAATCATCCATAGTCAGAGGACAAAGTATGAAGATTTACATAAAATCCATTGGCAGCCATTTTTTTGTGAACACCTTTAATTCATTTTGTGAAAGACAAATGAATCCCATGGCTAAACTTTACGTTATATGTTTGAATTATTACTGCTTCATTTAGTTTCAATACATTGTCTTTCAACTAGAGCCATTTATTTTCATTTTCCTGACTTCACCTTAAAGAGTGATTTCTTACGCTCCAAAAAGTATTCAAACACAAGCTCTTATAAAAACTAAAATCCAAAAGAAATGTCCCCTTTTGTTTTTTCACACACATCAAAAATCACGAAAGATAATTTAAAAATGACACCATTCTTATATATGCCAAGGCACTATCTGAAGAAACACATCGCTTGAACGCACAAAATGCAGTGGTTAAGGTACAACAATATCGTTTTGTAAACTCATGTCCAAAAGAAACGATACCAAGTTTTCAAAGTCGTCCGAAACAAAATTCTATAACCTGACAGAGTCGAATTTAAGTGTGTCAAACAGGCATATATCTTGTAAAAAGGTATGCACATTTTCATTCTTCAGGAAAAGATACTTTTGATTTTGTGTCTTTTCAAATGTACATGGAGTGCATAAATCGAAATTTCAAATTGTTTTATGAACAGAACTTTTGTCATTTCACTTTAAAATTGATAAAGTATTGAATTTATGTCAGAAAAAAATGTTGTTGATATAATTCACTTTATTTGACATAAATTCGTTGACGCGTCACTGCACTAGAACGTTTTAAAACAAGCGAAAGTGTCCAATTTCTCTCTGCTATCTCGCCTAGTTAAGGAAATTCCAGATCGATGATTTTTTTCAAATGCATGTTTCTCGCAAACATGAAAAGATAATGTTTCCAAATTTTGCATAGACGTAAGTTGACTACTGAAAAAATTATATTACTATGTTTTAGTCTTATTAATCTGCAGTGGATTGAGATATTTTGGGATTTGTATGGTATCGTTTCCTTTGGGCATGAGTTTATTATTTTTTTTCCATCGAGAATCGAGAATCAAATATAGAGGGGACGTTTCTTTTGGATTTTAGTATATATAAATGTCTCATTTTGAAAAGTCATTGTTTTCTTAAGTCATGAAGGCACCTCATATTATTTTACGATTTACAAAAATCTTTTCAATTTCTTCCTTTACATTTTGAAAAATTTTTACTAGTGACCTACCATATCGTATATACAGATTCCGCAAAATTGCTTATTTTTGTCCCCGAAACAATAATATAACGTGATAGTTCGCGTTGCAACTGCTCGTTTGTCAAAAGTCATTATGACTATATAGTGTCAAGTGTAACAATTTGTGACGTTAAAGTATCCGAGCATTGGCAAATCACTCATACAATAGTTTGTTAGCAAAGTTGATACAGAATAACTAGTCTAACATCACATACTTTATTTCATAGAAGGGACGGGTCTTTCTTGCCCACGTTTTACCTACATTTTATTTACTATGTCGGGTTCCTGTGTCTAACACCCGGATAGCAATTAAAATTGTTTTGACATTAACGAAATCTTTTTGAAAGCAATGCTAGATCTTTAGAGAACTAAATATTGAAATAGGCAATTCTCTTAGGCTCATTTCTTTTATTCATAATAATAATTTTTGAGAGGTATTATTTGTCAGAGACTGAATATACATCTCCGACATCACAACTGCTTCCTAGATTTTAAATATTTGAAAGATAACATTCGTTTAGTAAAACACTGCAAGATTTTTTTTAAAGAAGTTACCAACTAAACGATATATAAGATACTGTTTGTTCATCTGCTTAAGCGTTTATTGGTAACGTTTATGTAAGCATGGTCTATGGTATCCAATTACATTTTGGGACAATAGAACATAATATTTTGTGAGCAACATTTAAACTACAGTGCATTTAATAAAACAATAAATAACATGAGATATGTAACATTTAAACTTATTACGGTTTGGTCAGTTTTGCTTTTTACTTAAACAGTGTATTACTATGATGTATTTCAAATTCAAGCCTTCTCGACTTGTCCACAACTATTCCATACTTCCAATTTATGAATATGCTCTATGGTGTATATATAACACACTTTCATAACTGATATTCACAGATTCATGCATCATTTTGCAGGGACAAAAAAGTCAAGTTACATTCATATGATAATTGGACAGGTTCCATAAACGCACTATTACCGATGATAAATGTATGAGCAAATCTGTCATATGATAAGCTATACGCGAGTCGGTAGGACATTCGTACCCGATTGATTTATGCGCTTTTTATCGAGTTGGCTTGAATGGATTGGAATCGATTTTGACATATCGGGCCATTCCATTGTTGACTCTATACATACAAGGTAGCCAACTTGTTGCATTCAAGAACGTCTATGGTTACCCTATAACTGCCCCCTCTAAGGACAACTTAGACTCGCCCGATGTGGAAATAAAGTGAATTGTTTCTCTTGTTAATTGGCAGGCGGTAAACATGGGAAGCCATTTAGTATTTGCTTTTCTCGGCATGAAATGTTATCAGAGAAAGGAAATCAACGTTAAGAAAAGCTGACCTCGCTTGCCGGTGTGAAAGTGCACCTTTATAACAGCTAGGCGCTATAAATTGTACAAATATACTACCACATATGGGATACGAGAAAGGATTAGGGGCGAGCGGTGAAGCGTGTGAAACCAGTGCTGGTGTATTAATGATAAGAAGGGAGAGTGAATTAGAGGGGGCATGGTGATAAAGCATGGCATGTTAATCCAACTTGACTCTAATCCGGGTTAGTGTGCTGAAATAGACACGGTAAACAGGTAGAAATCTCAGCTGATTTCTTCAAGGTGTTATGTATATTTCTCTTGTAGGCGTACAAGATATATAAACAGGTGGAAATCTCAGCTGATTTCTTCAAGGTGTTAAGTATATTTCTCTTGGAGGCGTACAAGAGAAATAAACAGGTGGAAATCTCAGCTGAGTTCTTCAAGGTTTGACGTCACCTGCTAGAGAGATATACGGGTTGAAAACACAGCTGATTTCTTCAAAGTGTGAAGTTGGTTGCTAAAGAAAGGAATACAGGTAGAAAAAAGATGTCCTCTTCAATGTGTGAAGGTGCATAAAGGACATAAATACAAGTAGAAATAACAGCTGGTAAAACGTGTTTCGTTGACTACCTGAGAAAAGGAAATACATCACAGCTGTATCATTAAGTTCACCAACAAGAGGATGGGATCCAGGTAGATATACCAACAGATCTGTTTCAAGACAAGGAGTTACCTACAGGGTAACGAAGTTCATTTGACATATCAGAAGATTTCTTCAGGGTGATAAGACGTGAGATGGAACTGCAAATAGAAATCTCAGCTAATTAATAGTTGACGTCACAACAGTGGAATGAAAATTATGTAGACATGAAGGCTGCTTTAAGGTGTGAAATAACTAACAATATGAGGGATACATATATACATAAAAACTGATTTAAGATGTGACATTGCCATGAAAAGACAAACCGTTGATATCAAAGCCAATTCAATACATCTTCACTGACGAGGGAGAAAATTAAAGTAAACATCACTGGTGATTCAAGGCAACGGTAGTAAGCATTGTGGTGAAGGAATATAGTAGAAGTCTAAGTTGATTCAGTGTGTAAAACCACTCGGAATATACCAGACATTCACAGCTGATTTAAAGTCACCAACAAGATAAAGGACTACAGTAGAAGTGACTGCTGACTCTAGAGCATGTGAAGTGACCGACAAGTGAATATACCAGACATTCACAGCTGATTCAAGTCACCAATAAGATAAAGGACTACAGTAGAAGTGACTGCTGGCTCTAGAGCATGTGAAGTGACCGACAAGTGAATATACCAGACATTCACAGCTGATTTAAGTCACCAACAAGATAAAGGACTACAGTAGAAGTGACTGCTGACTCTATAGTGCATGTGAAGTGACCGACAAGTGAATATACCCGAAAGTCACAGCTGATTCAAGTCACCAACAAGATGAAGGACTACAGTTGAAGTGACTGTTGACTCTTCTGCATGTGCAGTCATCAGAGGAAACATATGTAGAACTCACATCTAATTCTATTGAAGAGTTCAAATTGTGATTTACCAAAATGTCAAGGCAAAAATGGAACTTTACAACTCTGGAAGAATTACATAGTGCTGCTAATGCTCACCTCAAATTCGCCATGATCAACGAGCGGTCTAAACGATGGGGAAAGGTAACTAATCATCATTAATAATACATCGTTTTTTAATATAGAAATAAAGTTCTGATCTTATATTATAAGTCATCATTTAATCTAAATAAATTTAGATTGACATTTCGATATTAAATTGTTGAGCTAAATTTATTTGGGTTGGTCATTGGCTAAAGCTTAGTTCTAGCCATTTAGTTTCTTTATATTTTCTTACTAATTATTCTCTCTTTTTTGTTTGATTATTGTTGATATGACATACATAATGCTGAAAAATAAAACCTGGTGTATGTAAATATGTTAAGAAAATCTATAACAGGAAAACCATGAGCAAGTCATGTAAACATCAAGCAAGTTTGTATACTGATTGCATACCAATCTTAAAAGACTCTTTATCAATTTGGATATGGTTTCATTTGCTATCTTATCTAAGTCAACTTCTGTTTAGCATAGATTTATCCGCTACTGCAATGGGAATGAGTTGAGTTGTTTAAATAATACTGAAGTACAAAGACATCTAATCGATATCTCAGAAAGACATACCGATTGAACTCTATGGCCATGTTCATTTCAGTGAAATCGATTTAAAAAAAATTTCAAACATGAAATATGCATGACATATCGGAGGTACAACAAACATGATAAATTCAAATATGTAAATAGAACCTTATCTAGACTGACAGTGATATATTTACACGCCTAAAATCTTTCTTTTACACTCTTTAAAGATAAAAATCAACTTGCGTGTGGGCAAAATGGTGTGTAATTAATGCCAAACACCTCGACATAAACACGGTTTACGTCCAGTTAGCTAACATACAGGTGGTTTTAAGTCGCCAATCCCTGGTTTAGTATTGTAAATGCACAAATCTGTAATGTGGGTGACGATGTTAATCTATAAATCCGTGATATCAGATAAGATTAAAATGGTTAATACTCAGTAGTAATACATATATTAATCTAAGATATAAGAATAAGTAATATATATATCCCTGTACTTATGCGCCTTCTTCAGCAAATCCATGTTTCCATATATTCTATTAAATAAAAATTAGCATATTGATATTTTTTATGATTGATATTTATTATCATTTTGATACCCCCCTCCCAACTTGCTACAGAGGGTTCTTTGCAACACCTATGCGAAGACAATTTTACCCTAATATGCCGTAAATTGATTTAACAGACATTGGAGCAGTTAAACATTCACTGCGATTGGTGAAAAGGGTATCTAATAAACTTGGACCCACTCGTTACCGATTGCCTAAGGTTATGACAACGTCTTTATTAAATAGACTTGTTTTTTAGCTGCTTAGTCTCTGTTAAAGTGACACATTTATTTGTTTGCTGAGCAAGAATATTTTCAAGCTATCTCCCAGAAACGTCAACTGTAAAGAATCTTTTGGCAAACTAAGTCTGGTTCCAAATCGTCATTCATCTTTATCATATTAGGAGAAGGCAATACGAGTCAGACCATATCTATCTAAAGATTAAATCATATTTCTATCGCCTAATCTTCCTGTGACAAGTATATATTACCTGCAAACATAAACACCTGTTGAAAGGTATCACGATCTACCTGTAATTAAATCACCTTGAAGTGGATATGTACAACAGGTATACTTGACTCAGGACATCCTTCAAAATAGCTGTGTGGTCAGTCAACTTGTACTGCCTTGTCAATGTCTATAATGACCCTAGTCAAATGTTTGCCTTCGATATGAAGTTATTTAGGGCTATCTTTGGCACCTTTAACAGCCTTCAGTGTGATCAAACAGTGATTATGCCTCTGCCCATAAATTGATCATCACGTGTAAGATACTAGAATTTTTACATGAATTTGCATCTATTACAAAATATATATAAAAATAATTATTTTTAGAAAAAAAATTAGTTTTTTCATATGTGGTATTATTTTCATCTGAAAGTTCCTGTTTCTCCAAATTTTCTATAATTTGTCGTATGAATTTTTGTGTCTCTGTCTCTTTCTCGTGTTCGTCTCTAAGATTTATACTTAATATCTACATCTCCCTATGTACCTGGATGCATGCCTATGTCTAAATCAAATTATTCCTCTGTCCTATTCTGTTATGTCACATATTTTGTCCCTACGGTTATCTCTCTGTGTTTCGGTCTGTGTAATTCACGATATCTTTGTCAACCATCTGTGTCAGTTAGTATTTGCATCTGCCTGTGTCTCTAATAAATTGTGTTTCTGTAACTTGGTTTCTGTCTTTGCCCCTGCAGATATAATTTGATCTTGCTCATGACATTCAACATATCGTGATCTCTGTGTTGTGTCCAATTAATCTCAGTGTATGTGTGTCTCTATTAATATACCCCTTTGGCTTCACCCCCCTCCGTCCATTTATCTGTCTCTTGTCATGTCATTCTGTGTCTCTGTAGTTTCCGTGTACTTGTTTTTGTTTCATGGACGCATATTTGTCTCTGTACGCACCTATGTCTCCATTTGCGTCTTTAAGTCTGTATCTGTGTAGGTTTCTCTCTATATGCGTGCCTGTAACTGTCTGTAGCATGTGTCTCTGTGAATATGTCTTTTTCTCATGTATCGAGTAGTCCACATGTCTCTTTATGTTTCCGTGTCTCTGACTGTACCCATGAACCCGTCGCTCTGTTTGTGTACGGATGTCTATATCTGTCTGCAGTACTTGCCTTTGTGCATATCTCTGTCTCATGTACCTGTGTACATGTCTCCTTATGTTTCTTTGTGTTCCCCACGTTTCACATTGTCCTCGACTATATGTGTAGGCCTGTATTCAGGAAGCCGTCTCTCTGTTTGTGTACAGATGTCCGCATTTGTCTGCAGTACTTGTCTTTGTGCATATCTCTGTCTCATGTATCTATCTACATGTCTCCTTATGTTTTTTTGTGTTCCCCACGTTTCACCTTGTCCTCGACTATATGTATATATATATGTGTACGGATGTCTATATCTGTCTGCAGTAGCCTACTTGTCTTTGTGCATATGTCTGTCTCATGTACCTGTGTACATGTCTCTTTATGTTTCTTTGTGTTCCTCACTGTCCCTCATCCTCCCCTCTGTCTCTGTCTGTATCTGTGTCACACTACCCGTTGATGTCTCTGTGTACGTATTATCAATCAGTGTGAATATCTCTTCCATCCAGCGTGCCCCAGTCTCTGTCTTTAAGTACACGTCCCTGCCTCTATATCTTGGCGTAATCTTTATGTTCATGTCTCTGTTACTGTCTCTGTCTCTGCCACTGTATACGTGTCTCTCACTGAATGTATGCCTATGTGTACATATTTATTTCCCTGCGTCATGTCTCTCTGTCTCTTTTATTTTATGAGTATTTTGTCGATATCTCAATCTAAATAAATTTAGATCAACAGGTTTAATATTTGGTCATACTGTTGAACAAATATAAAACCTGTCGATCTAAATTTATTTAGATTGTCGATATCTATACCATTATCGTTGAAGTTTTACAAAGGATTCCTGATTTTAACCAAGGCGCTTGAATTGTCACCAACTCAATTCAAGCAACGTGAATTCACGAAAGACATTATCCGTGAACATGAAAATCACATTTCCTTTGCTTTGCTTACCTAGACATACATGTTTATCGATTAGATATCAAGAGGGAAGCAATTCATTTGCCTCGAGCTTTTAAATCAAAGCAGATCAGATTCCATTATGAAATATTTAGAATAGGCCACCTCGGTGTCATTGTGCTGAGTTGTCGATTTCATTCACCCCAGAATTGATTTTCCGGCGATAAGGGATAAGCTGCATAATATAGCTTTGGTGTTTTATATCTTGCCTTGTCGAGTATGCGCCTATGATTCGCTGTATAAACTTGTGTTCCGCCTCGATAATAAATTTGCAAGGAGTCATTTGTCTAACAGAAAACTTCAAAGAGTAGTGTAGATTGCAGGTTTTGATTGACACTTGCAATCAATTTCATTGGTATTTCAGCAGGAAATGTGTGTCAAAGATTGAAGTGCTGACACATGTAATTGATTGGATGCACAGTGTGAGCGCTACACTTTTCTGAGTTGTAGACCACAGACATATAATTTGATATGTTTTTCAATACATTTGGCATACGAATAATTTGTTAAAGAATTGTCAATACCATTCTCTCCCCACAGAGGACCAGTTCTGGGTCAATACTAACTGATTGTGTTTATGTAACGTCAAGAAAAGGATAGCCAAACTAGTTATATATAAATGAATATAAATTCTTATTGAAACATATGCTCAGGTTACGTTTTAATTGCATCTCGAGTGGTAGCTATTTGTGTTAGAGAAGTATAATTCGTAAGAAACCCATATAAGTTCAACACGGAATTTCTATTGATAAAACGAGTACAGTGAAAGAAAGTAAGTTTAAACTTGAATGTTACTTTGCTTTGATATATATTGACAAAACTGATTTTTATCATGAAATTTTTACCTTTGAAAGTTCACTTGAAGATATATACAATTTAACAAAGTAATGAATAATAATTTTCTAAAATATTGTCATTTGAAAACTCTAAATGACCTTCAAGATGCTTAAGATAATTCTAAAAAAACTTCATTTTCAGAATTTAAACGAGTATATTCGTTGTTAATAAATGTACACTTATCCAAATAATTATTTACAAGTGTAAACGAATACAAATTACGCTTTTGCGATTCACCAGGCTAGTGGAAATTGAAACATTTTATAAATTGTACTTTATGATATCTACCACATTTCTATATCTCCCAAGTCTATGTAAAGCATTATAGATATGGTGTAAGTTTTACCCACTTACTGGTTCCAAACTTCCCGTCCATATCCATTACCAACCCTCAACTTTATCCCCCAATACGGCTGAAGACGCTACCCTCCTTGAACTGATCCCCCCTACTTGAGGTGTGCAGGGAGACGCTGAGTTACCTGCTGATTGCACGTGCACTTGACACACCTGAGCTTCTCATTAACAGCTACCTGGATATCACCTGTACCCAGCTCATCGTGTCACAGAGGTTTTAGATATTCATCTAAACTTTTTGAGACATGTACGCTTATTATGACGTTATGTGTTCGTTTGCGAGCTCTCTGAATAAGAAATGCTATGCCTTTATAATATACATGTTTGTACATTGCAAAACAAACAAAAAACTAATCGAATCCACAAAACACATTGCTTGGTAGCCTATTATTGGATTACATATTTTTAGTACGGCCTGTAGGCATCGTACATCTAAGGTATGAATTAAAGAACGTTGACATATCTGGATAATACATAAAATTAATATGAAACCAGCAATAGTTTGTTAAAATCGTACATATTGAAATCATTACTGATGAAGGTACTCACTTTCATGAAACCTTTATTTTATGATTGCTTCTCTCGACTGTAATAATCTCTTTGTTAAAAACATTGTAGGGGAGAGCGGGGTCAATTGTAACATTTTTTACTTTAGTTGTCCTAATTCGCTGCTTGTATCTCGGGTGATGAATAAAGCGACACTACAATGTAAATGGACATCTCGGCTTTTAATCCGAGTGTAATTGGAGGTTATTTTACTTGCAGTTATTAAGTTATGATCTTTTGAATAAGGGTACCCAAAGTGTTACAATTGACCCCAGCGTTGGGGCAATTGTAACAGTAGGGTGGGACAAGTGTAACACGTAGGGTAAATTAAAAATAACTTTTTTTCAAAGGTGAATTTCGTCTTTGACTGTTGAAATATATCATCTTCATGAACTGGGGTAACAATAATAGCTAGTTTAATTGTTTGTCGTAATTCTCAATTTCAGCAATTTTATTTATCAAAGTAGTGTTATTTTTTTATTTTGGTGAACTTTATAGATTTTCCATTTTCGAATTTTACTCTTGTTTGATAATAATTATTCTGTGGATATTCATTAACCGAAAGTTCTATCCAGAAAAGATTGATTCGTCTAGAATTCATTTATTTAGTTTCAGGATTCTTATTTTTACAAACGGTTGAAACACGGTGTTACAATTGCCCCCAATGGGCGTAGTTCTATTTCATGACATTTTACGCGTAAACCGCTTAAAGTTTCAAATACATTTCTGCATTGTGATTTGGCAGCATGGGTCAGGGTCACATATAGATATATCAAGTTAGTATTTTGTAACTCAAAACACGTCCAAACGATTTCTTATTGTTAGTGAACAATATACTTCAAGTGTAAAAAGTCGACTTTTTGTCATTTTTATCTACCACTGGGGAAACTGTTGATCAACACCCTAACGCTAAACAAGAGGAAGGCAAGGGGTTTAATGTTATATAAGTTGGACTTTGCTTGAACGCAAACTTTTGAAGTAATCGCCCCTGTTACAATTGCCCCGTGTTACAATTGACCCCGCTCTCCCCTATTCCATTTGAATCCATAACAACATCCAGCAATCCATATAGATAAATCTAATTTTTGCGAAGGATTTTCTACCAACAGTTTTATGACAAAATCGCGATGACAAAATTACCTTTTATAATAAGCGAAAGCGATATGTGCACATACGAACAATATGTCACTGAATCAAATTAATTCAGTTCAATTCCCCTTTATAATAGTTATGTTAATCGATGGCCATATAGATATGCAGGTGTTCTTGTTGGTGTTTCAGGATACCACTATACAATGTTGCACAACTTTTATTCATCATCAAGTATTGGAGCAAAATAAAAACTCGATTTATACCAAGTTTTTTGCATGTAGCAATGGATGCTGCAGATTTTTCGACACTGTCTCGAAGAATAAAAACGCATAATACAAACATTATATCTCTACTCCTTTTGTATCAGGTTGCTTATTTCCACAGTGTTTATGATTAATATAAACGTTTTAAATAAAAAAAATATATATATGTATGATAGAAAATATTAAATAATGTATATTAACGTTGTTTTCATTTTCAGGTGATGGACAGTTACAAGAAACTTTTATGGATGCTTCACAAGGATCACTTACCAGAGGATTACGAGCCCCCGGGGTCTTACGCTATGCTTGTAAGGTTCATATGTACTTATATTTAAGATAAAGTTCTAAATCCTTGAAGGATTTTGTATATCTTCACAAAAATATCCCGTGTAGATTAGATTAGATAAGGTACAAAGCGTATTTATTATAAAAAAAAACGTTTTAGCACAATTTAGTACTGTTATAATTATTTACTTACTGTAAAGGCAATGACATATCAATACAAATTTATTAGTATTTCATAAAATTTGTAGGAATCGTCTAGTTATTTATCATGTCCAATGCATAGTTTTTGTGCTATGTATTGCAGAAATCCTGCTTATTTCATGTATATTGCAGTTGTGCGAGATACATTACATGTAGGCGTGTTATACAGTATGGCAATAACTTGTAAATTGAAGTTTAACGCGATTTATCCTCATTGGAAAAGTGTCTCTTCAGCGTGGCAATATCATGTATGTCGTACATTGGGATGCTTATATCATATATTTATATAATACAGTTGTACGTGTACTTATATCATGTATTCCACGAAAAGTTCTACTATTTATATTTCAGCTGAACGGGGTCCATTCTCCTTAGGCGTGCTCTAAAACATTACCACACCATGTGTATCCAAAGTGTTTGGTATGAACTCCCAGTACTAATATCATGTATAGTTTATGTATATTTCAGCTGTACGGGGTCCATTCTCCCTAGGCGTGCTCTAAAACATAACAATGCCATGTGTATCCAAAGTGTATGATATGAACTCCCAGTACTAATATCATGTCATTGTATATTTCATGTATATTTCAGCTGTACGGGGTCCATTCTCCCTAGGCGTGGCTCTAAAACATAACCACACCATGTGTATCCAAAGTGTATGATATGAACTCCCAGTACTAATAGCATGTATATTTCATGTATATTTCAGCTGTACGAGATCCACTCACACCTGGGCGTGGCTCTACAACACGTGGGAGAACACAAGAAGGCTGCTTATCAGTTCACTAAAGCTATCAATATCGTCTCCATACCCAAGGTAACTTTTAGAACCATTATATAAGTTTTAGAAAACGAAGTCCAAAACTTGAAATATTTGTAATTGAAATCATACGTATGTTATAATTAATTTAGGTGTGTACTTTATTTTTCCCTGTAGTATATTTATTTGCGCGATATGCTGTGAACTTGATTTCAAAGTAAGCTTATTATTGCTAAAATCCTTCCATACTTCTAATCTTCCAATTCTCGATTTCGGTTACGTACATCTATCGGGAAAATATATGACAAACGTAGCTCACCATGAACCCAAATAGACAAAATAACAATACCTACAGTATTCTGCATGGTTTATTTTAGTTACAATGACATCTATTTTAGCACGTCTCAATGTCATTATGATAGATCACAACAGTCAACATGTCACGATTTATGTTGCGTGGGACAACACAAAACAGGACAATTCCCGGGTTGTTTGTATATAAGTAGGTATATGTACTTCCTTGTAACTCTAATCCGTCCATACAAGTTCGGGTTTGTTGTATGATTAACATGTAGCTACCGACGTCATAAATTACATCATCTTGAAGATCAGTTAGACTGACTGTATATACAAAATTCATCTGAAATTGTAAAAAAAGTATTTTAGACAATACTAGACAAAACTATGAATTCTTTTTCTTTACCTTAACGTTAAACCTTACGTTATATTGTTTATATATGGTATTCAAGATTTTGTTCAAGTAGATAAAAGTAGATTATCTCTACAACATGCATGGCCTGGTAAAACTACATGTATACTATGTATATAATCTTTATCAATGGATGTTACATTATAAGACAGTCTAAATAAATTTAGATCAACAGGTTTTATATTTGGTCATACATGTTGACAAAATAAAAAATCTGTTGATCTAAATTTATTAAGATTGATTATAAGACGACATCACTTGAGCAATTTTGATGACATGGAATTCTTAATTTTACGTTTACATATACATTTCAAACAGGAAACTTAAACAGATATCCTAGGTTATGGTTCAAACTTTCGATGTGAATTGTCTTAGTCATTCAATATAAAGAATGACAGCGTAATGCTGTTCATTTCATGTTGCAAGTAAATCGCTATACAAAGTTCATTATATCAATGAATCACGACTACAAGTATTATGTGTGTAACAAAATATCGTTTTCATACATCCCATAAACAGTCGTATTTTTCAATTTTGGAAATACTGTTATTCATTTTGTAAAATTGATTTTATTTTGTGATATATATTTGAGCGATACTTAGAATAAACACAAGCTCAAGCTTAAGTTTAGGCCGTTGTACGAATCAATTTTACATTAGAGCTTTTTCATGAATGAAATATGTTTAAATCAAATACAGATTATGCACTTTAAAAAGTAGTTAGTAAGTAATTAGTTGGTCTGTTTTAATGTCGTTAGTCTTATAAGACATATGGTCTAGAATTTCAGAAGGTATATTTTATCAATCTAGTTAAAACTAGCTGTAATGTATACGTCCCATAAGACTCACGTGAGGACTTACGGGACGTATACATTGCAGCTAATTTTAAGTAGATTGATATTTTATATATGTTAAATGTTTTATCTATTATTCTATTTTATCTATTATTCTCATCATTAATGTTTTCAGGGCGGATGTTTGGCCGGCTGTTTAACCAACTCATGTCTTATGACACCGCTCTATGCAAGAAGAGCGTTCGCCTTCACACGACTAGGTTTGTACGAGTTATCCCCCTTTGGTCAAACCCTTCATATGCATATTTAATTCATATCTATACCACAATTTCGTTTTGTATTAACATTTTCAAAAATTGCTTCTATGGTGATTTGATATAGAATATCAAACTATGAAAAAAGCAAAGTTTTGTGTGGAAAATTATCTTAGACCGTCTCGGCTAATAATGTCATTGTCATTACAAATCATGTTTATCATATTCTTCTCCAATGGCGAGGAACATTGTTCATAGAAATTAGAAATATAACAGTTCGAGATTCAACTTTTTTAATTCAAGTGCAGCCCCGTGTCCACATAGAAAAAAATCACAAACATTTTAAAAATAAATCAAAGTTTATACCGAGATTTATTATGATGTCTTGATAAAACAATGCACGTTTATTCGTTCTCAGCAAATTAATTAATAATAGTAAATTTGCATGAAAAAGGTATGTCCGAAATTCAACTTTTGCAGACAAGTGCGTCGCCATACCAAACAAAAAATCACAGAAATCATAACATGTAAATCACGTTCTAACTGATATATTCTGAAATCTTCATAAACAATTTCTCTTATCAAAAAAAGAAAAGAAAATTCATGTAAAAATATTCAAGAAATTCAACTTTAGAAGACAAGCCTGTTCCCATACCAAAAAGAACAAAATCACAGAATTTTCAACATGCAAATCACGTTCATACTGAGATTAATTCTGGAATCTTCATAAGGCAATGTATGTTAATTTTAACTCAACAACGGAAATAATAATAGTGACGTGTCATGCGAAAATATTTACGAAATTCTAATTTTGAAGACAACTGCGTCTCCATACAAAATGAAAAAAATCCACAGACATATCATATAAATCAAGTTCGTACTGATATTTATTCTGAAATCTTCTTAAAACAATGCACGTCTATTCTAACTCTAACAAATTAACTGACACGTGACTGCATATAAACGAGATGATGCATGATATTGACATGTGTGATAAAAAGTGGCACATATAATCCCTATGATGTAATACGTAGTCATCAGGGGTGACAATTGTTGCTCTTGGCCTGTCAATCAAAATGTACATATCCTTTGAAATATATTAATTGCTCTATTTTTGAAGTTTTATAGTCATGCATTTATAAAAGTAAGTGTTGATAAGATATATCAATTGCAAAATTAACTTATTTTGTGAATTTGATCGATTACGATGATAATCTTTAGATTAAAACAAAAACGTTTTTCATTGCACTTTATTGTTAATTTTTCAATTTCTTTTATGAATTATTCCGGTATCTATCTATGAAATATTCTCCCGATTCACATAATTTGAGGTTAAATGAAATTTTTTCACACAAGGCAAACCAAACTAATTTTTTTTAAATCAATTCATATATGAATTAGGACACTATTAGACAAATCAAAATTTTAATTTCATATATCAATGAAAAAAATTATTATTATTATTATTAGTATATTATTATTTAAATATTTCTTATTCCAGGTGAGCTGACAGGAGCGATACGTGACGCGGAGAAAGCTGTTGTATTGGATAGCAGAAATCCAGTAAGTAATAGGGCTTAGTACTAAATAGTATCTACATAGTATTACTTATGTATTGCCAAAATATTTCAATATAGTTTCAAACTGTCAGTTTTCATTTGTGACAAGTCTTTTTAACCAAATTTGTGAAATAAAAAAAAATAAAAATTTTCAGTTGAAAGAAACATGACTTTTGACATTACCGAAAACTATTTCGTTTTCAGGACGTTTACTGCATACGGGCCCTTGTACGTGGAGCACGCGATGAAGACGGATTGGTAATTATTATGTATTTATCATATTATAATATCATATAATTAACAACTGTTTATGAAAAAACTTTATGTAGCCCTTATATATCGCTGTTATACTGACCTTCATCTTTGACGTGAACTTTGACCTTCAGGCGATCAAGGACGTGGACCACGCCCTGAAGATAAATCCAAACCACGTGTGTGCGCTGATCCTTCGCGGTGCCATAACTCGACCTTTGGTAGGTTACCAATCCTTATTATTTCACTAAATGTAAAGTGGTTTAAACAATATCAGAATGTAGAATGGGTTGTTGGCTTACATTGAATAGGTTGTGGTTACAGCGGCCAAAATATTTTTCGAATTTTATTAATCTAGAAGAAAGTCAAATTTAACATTATAATGTCCATTTTGTACGGTTGCTTAATCAATATGGTAATGTCGTAAGACCTGGAATAGTAAAAAAACGTAAACACTTCTGCAGCTGCTGTTACATGCTACAGGCCATTCATTACTTATAGTTTTAATGTCAATATTTTTCAAATTTTCCAAAATCTTCTTAATCACTTTTACACATTCGTAAGTTTAATGTGTGTTATTTATCTACCAAAAAGACAGCTTTCACAGCCACGTTAAAGTTCTCTCTGACAGTAAGTTCTGTGTGCAATCTGCACAGAGGTTAATTATAATCACATTGACTTTTCACCCACTTTCTGTGTACGTTTCCGACACGTTCATCTAATGATTGCAGATTTCTCTTTGGAAATGAGTGCATGTCGTCCATGAATTTTCCAAACTATTTTACAAGCTAATGATATGTCATTTTCGTTGACACATGTGTTGCTTTGCTATTTGTTTGTGCTGACTTAAATGTGCTTATTTGCTGTGGCTGATTTTACTGCTGTGTGATGTTTGTGTTCAGCTTGTGTTTGCTTTGTTGCTTCTTAATGTAGTTAGAACCAAACTACATGAGTTACTCGCAACAGAAGGTAATTACTTTTGCTTACCACTGTACCTGTATCTTTGATAGCAAAATGTCTTTAATTTGTCCTTTTATCACTTTTAGAGCATAAATTCTTGGATTTTTTACAGAAAATCTCCTTTCCTTTCATACTTTCCCTTTTCGGCAGGTCACCTGACACTAATTTATCAGCAATACGTACACTTTACCTCTTTATCTTGAGCATAAATAACAGTTAGGTTCTTGGTTACTAAACACGTCTGAGATCTGTTTTTGATTTTTCAAGGTTTCCTATTGTTTTTTCCCGTAATAGCAAGAACCCTTGATTAGTTTCTTAGCAAAGCACAATACGTATTTTTTACGTGTCCCTTTCTTTACGAAAATATATGTGGTATACATGTAGTTTACATTAAGTTTGATTTATAGACAAGAAATTGCACTTTAAGGTTCTAGTTTTCTGTAAGAAAAAAACCGTTACCACTTAAAAGATACATGCTTTTTTCTGTCTCTCTATTTCTGATTCATATCACCCCTACACCGCGATCAGTAATGTTGAGGGGATTATACCGGTGCTTCATTCCATGTTCAAGTTAATGAAGTAACCTGCTTGAATTTTAACAGCGAGTAATGTAGTCTCTCTCATATGTAACATTTAACATACGAAGTCTAGTAAGTAGCTAAGTGTCCAATCTTTTTAAGATAAGATCCATCTACTACACTTCGTAACGTAGTTAAGAAATTATGATATCATTTTAATGAGATTGCTGATGAAGTGTCGTGATAACACATTACTAGTACAGAACGTTAAACTGAATTTAGTTCCAGAATGTCATCACAGCTACGGTTATACAATTTTCTTTGTGTAAATTGATTCGTCCTTTACATCTTTATACGGTATTTGTATGTTTTTATGATATTTGTTGTTTATATGATATTTGTTGTTTATATGATAAATGTTGTTTATATGATAAATGTTGTTTATATGATATTTGTATGTTTGTATGCTTGTTGTTGTTTTTATGATATTTGTTGTTTATATGATATTTGTTGTTTATATGATGTTTGTTGTTTATATGATAAATGTTGTTTATATGCTATTTGTATGTTGACATAATATGTGTTTATATAATATTTGTACAATCTATACATGTAGTTACCTTGCGTATGAGAAGCTTATATGAGTATGTATGTACAAGGGATCTTTTGACAGTCTATTTTGAACGTAAGTCATCCTCATCAGATATATAAAATCAAGAAAGAATCGTGTGAATGACGCATTTCCTATGTTTCATCGCCTGAAGTTACTGTTAGAAAACAGATCAGCATCCAAATTACTTCCCAACATCGACACAAGCAAATGTGTCGATGTGTCGTCATCCTATATGTAAGACGTTGTAACTTATAGTACTATAAAATTACAAACTTCTAACATTTTCTCTTACAAAATATAATTTATATAGAGAAAGCGCAGTATTCGTCTAGTACCTCTCATGTGTACATGTAAGAAGTTGTCACCAATGACTAATATATTGTTTTTATCTGATTTGATTTTTTTTACATTTCTCTAAGAATACGTAGAGAGTACCGTTATACATGTATTCCCGTCTCGTACCATCAATGTGTAAGAAGTATCATTCTTATCTGACTGCAAACTTCTAAAATGAGAAAGTAAGCCTTATATTCTTGTATGTACAGGCGGAGCGGATAGAGCCACAAAGTAACTCCTACACGAATCTCACAGACTTCACCCATCCATGCATGATGGATTTCTACGACAGGTGAGAAATGACTGATTACAGGTAGGCTATTCACGTAAATGACGTCATTTAGTTGTGTCATATCATTACCTTCGAGTCAGTTAAATCAGTTCCTGTTGATTTTCAACCTAAGGGAAGTAAGCTTTTTTGTATTGTCATGACGTCAGTAACTATGTCATGACGTCAGTTTAGTCATGGCCTTGGTGCATCGGATTTTTGTTTTGAAAGCAGTTGTCATTGTCATATTATGAAAGTCTAGCCGTAATATCGGATCATGGTCAAAATTAATCACATGTGTCAAACAAATAATGAGATGTTCACTCCTATTTCTTATTATATATCACATAAAATACAACATGATGATTCTCTGGCCTAACTATCAAAGTTAACGTTCAATTTTACACAAAACATTTGTGAATAGGACTATATATTTTCCTTTTTAACATTCATGCATCTCATGCTTGAAACCAACATTAGTATCTATATCAAAACATCTCCAACCCTGAATGAATAATATGTATATCCCTACAATTGCTTTCACCATTCTTGATCAACGTCTTGACAACGAATATATTAACGGCATACCTTTTGTCAATCTCGTGTTATTTATTGCGTATTTTCAGTCAATACTACATACTTTATCTCTCCCTTTTAATGATAAGATTATCACGAAACACTTAACATGATTGTATTGGATTTGTTTTACATTTAGGTTTTTGTTCACTTTGAGTGTACCCCACACTATCACAAACATCAACCTCACACCAGACAAGCCCAGCAAGAAACAGATACGTAAGTTTGTTTGTATCCAGGTAATTAATGGTAACCAATTTCAAAGGATTTATCTGTATAAATGCTTTGAACAAGTTTTAAAAGTCACACAACGCACAATGCTATATCGCTATTCAACAATTCCAGCTTCTCCATTCAACATATTCTACGTGACAATTTATCCTGAGAGCAATATTTGATACGGAAAGTTATTGAAGCTCATGTTATTAATGACGATGATAATGGAAAGAAGGTCATATGTACCATCTACAAACTAAAATGGTAATTTTGTTGATCTTCGTCGACTAAAATTCTTGTGACTTTTATATAATTAAAATCCATAATAAATTTGATAATTATTGTAAATTGCTATTAATACAATCTTATAAAAATATTATCTACCTGCTACACTACGCTACGTATAATCTGCGTAACGTAGTGAAGAAATTAAGATATCCTTTTAATGAGATTGATATTGATTATATTGTCAATCTCTTTCCAGTCTCCAATCCTGAAATGTACAACAACCGTAATACTCGACCCCACTCTGCGCATGTCTCAACTGCTACCCCATTCCGTTGTGGCACCCCGATTAAGTTCCACGTAGGTTTGGCCACCAGGCGGCGTATTGACTATGGGGAGGCAATCCGGAAACACAACTCCAGACCGAAGACCGCTACAGAATATCTAGGTAAGGGGACACTAAAGGGGCAGTAGCAAGTTTTTTTCTTAAATTTTATATTTTCATTTTTCACTGATAATGTAAAATAATGTTAAATGTATTATTGTGCCAAAAATCTCATTACATAAACCAATCGTCCATAGTCAGAGAACAAATCATAAAAATTCAAATTAGGTCCATTGGCTGTCATTTTTGTGTGAACACCTTTAATTCATTTTGTGGAAGAAAAAGGAATCGCGTGGCTAAACTCTACTTTGAAGGTTTGATTTATTACTTCTTCATTTAGTTTAAATACATTGTCTTTCAATTGTAACCATTTATTTTCATCTTCCTGAAATCATTTTATATTCCCTCTAAAACATGCTACTGTCCCTTTAACATAAACTGTTGGATAAATGTAATGTTGTGGGAGATAAAACGTATAGGGAGGTATCGAAATTAGAAAAATATTTTGTCAACAATTCCCATATATATAAAAGCGAAACAAATGAAAAGGTCCATACATAACGTTGATGATGCCTATGTTGACATCTGTTTGTCAGAATTGTACAGAGTAGGCCTACCAAAGTACCATATATAGGTTTATTTTCAAAATTATTTGCAACCAGTTTAATGAAAGAAAAACCTTTTGTTCCAGCTATGATAGACAAACAGAGAAAGAAAGCAGCTGAGATGCAAAGGTCAGCATCACAAGGTAATCTCAGATCAAAGACGCCATCTAGTGCTAAAAACACGGAAGTGTCACAAGGGGAGATAACTACCGTCACATCGAGTGGAAGGACAACCCGAACTGCCGCAACAAAAACATTTTATATAGAAGCACCTACAAACTACAATATACCGGTATATAAACATTAAATCATCAGCATTTTGTAAAACCGATTGAATATATTCTAACTACAACTAATTACTCAATTTTATTCTGATTGAGGATAGAGTTATATCTTCTTAAGGTGCACAAAATTATGAGATGAATTAACAAGTCAACAATGAGATAAAAAAACAATATGCTGATACAAGAAAGATCAGAGACAGTCAGTTTATACTTAACATCGCATAAGTTGGATTATGTCGAGATAAGTCATTATTGATGATTTCATAATTTTTATAAATCCCTAATCATTTCTGTCCAGCAAATATTTGTCCAATAGACAAATCAAAACAATAAGAAAGGCAGAGCGATCAGTCCATCATTAGTTTATTCATAAAAGGAGATAATTATTTTGTTTCAAAGTTTTAAATATGGAATTCGTGATATTGGGCTTCCTATGTCCACAGGTATTTCAACAAGTAAACATCAAACAAGCGCCGCGCATGTATTACAGGTAAGGCTATACATTAATGACTTTATTCACAACTATTTTGTATTACCACGCAGTATATATCTTTATAAAGCACTAGCCTTATTTGTCACAGGCTGCATTAGTTCACAAAATAATAGGAGGAGATTGCTCCTACCATAATCATACCTATTCTTTTTCCTTTACTCAGTGCAGTATCTGGGGTATTTTGCTGTGGTGTATCATGGGCCTTTTTTGGCGGTTTTACATCATGACATGATTATTTGCCTGTTTTATGTTTATATATATGTTATATGTAGTTCTACTTGTAACAGCACATGACACCGAAATAAAATAATGTTCATTATTTCTTCTATAGATTTGTCGCTTTCAAAAGCATTACGACTTTTAGGTCAACAAAAACTAAATAAACCTTTTTATTTGAACTGTATGGGAAAAGCGATGTAGCAACTTTTCAGTGTATCTTTATATGATATTGTGCAATTGAAAGTAGATATCGACAATGTTTGATTGCAGGCCGTGGAGTGGTGACAAGTTGCCAGTTGCACCTGTCAATCATCCGAGACCGAAACCAGCCTTCTACTGAGTCACGTGGGGTTGTCAATATACCAGCAGATACAGATGTGATACAGACACAGTTCTATAGATTTGATTGGAGGAATGGATGAAAAATGAAACTTCAAGTTCTTAAGCCACTTTCTTGTGAAGCTCTATCGAGCATGATATGAATCATATTTCGATATATGTAGGAAGAGAAGATAGTACCTAAGTTCATATAGGAATACATGTATTTACGTTTTAACACGGAAAGAAAAGTTTCAAAGTATTGAGAAGTTTTATGATGTTATAAATTTAAAGTATCCTTTAACAAAATAAATCAAATAGTTGTATGAAGGTTTCAATCTACAGTAGTCCTGTGTTCAAGTTGAAATACTCAAAACTATAAGACACAAGATGAACAGCTCCCAAATGGTTGGCAGCTACAGAGTCTCAATTATCCCGGTTGAAGGTGAATGTAAAGAGAATGTTTACACAAGAAACAATTGGCATGGGAAAACAAAGATTACCATTTTATTGAAATGAGACGCAAGGAGACCATCCGGCTGCCTTAAAGTGTTTATATCCGAACAAAGACAATGCCATGAGGATCATGTAACACCTAGGGAGACGTACTCAGTTCAGAAACGCAATGAAGTACGAGTGATATGTTCGATCTCATTTAAATGAGATTTCACTTAGATTGTCCTTCTGCTAACCGGCAGACCATCTTACGATTGGTTAAACGTTAAGATATGAACCGACATCTCTTGCTCATGTTGCTTAAAGGAATGAGAGGACTTATCTATATCCTATATACTCTCCTTTGAGAGGCATTTTAGAAGCTGTTTTGATGAAGTAGAACAAGTTTTTATGGATAATCGACTTTTTTATTGCAATAAATGCGACGTTTTGGTGTAGATACTAACACAGTTATCAAGGAACAATTTGCTTGACAAGGGTGTTAGTATCCACACCGGAACGTGTGCATTCATGCAATAAAGAAGTTGATCATCCATAAGAACTTGTTCTTCTCCATAGTGGTCGAACTCGTTTCCGATGCATGCTAACCATAGGTGGCTTTTAAGTTTACATTTTTCGTAATTGTGTGTCATCTAGAATATTGACAGTGTGTTATTTGCCAGAACATTCGGTTCCTATTATTAAAACATTGTGATATAAAAAGTTATCATTTTAATGATGACGCTATTTTCTCCGTTGAGCACGCTAATGTATACCAAAACTTTGCAAAGTTTTAAATTTCGCATTGATGGTTAAGCACATCTTCCGCACGCATCGGGCGAGATATGCATTTACAAGAAATTCATTTCTTGTAAATGCATATCTCGCCCGATGCGTGCGGAAGATGGGTTAAGCATGGACGAATGGCAGACAGAGTATTAGTTGTTTGTTAACTTGCTTGTATGTCATCTTTTTTTACAGACAATTGTTTTTTACCTGTACAGTGTTTTAAGCATGAAGCAAATAACACCACATGAAATACAATTGTCTTTCCTTTCATTTAAATGGTACCCAAGAACTGATTAAGATACATCCAAGCATTTATTGATAATCAACGATATTGCTTGGCTATGACATATAATCTACTATTTTGGACAATAGCTTCAAGGGGCATTAACCAGCGTCTTGTTCTATCCTTGGCTAATTAAAGCATTACAGGTAAGCGTTGTAGTGATGTGTTGCTGTCATGATACACAAATAAAAATACAATTAAGTTCCGCCTTAAAGGGGCAGTAGCACTTTTTTTTTTTTTTTTATATTTTAATTTTTCACTGATACTTGTAAGTTAATGTTAAATGTATTTGATAGTGACAAAAATATCAGTACACAAGTCAATCATCCATAGGGGGACAAACTATGAAGATTCACATACAGTTCTTTGGCGGCCATTTTTTTGAACACCTTTAATTCATTTTGTGTAAGAAAAGGGAACCGCATGGCTAAACTTTACATTAAATATTTGGTTTATTACTGCTTCATTTAGTTTAAATACATTGTCTACAGATTGGAACCGTTTATTTTCATTTTTCTGACATCACCTTATATTCCCCCTAAAAAAACGTGCTACTGCCCCTTTAAATCCGAAAGCCTTGTTTCAATACGGAAACTTCTTCAAGGAATTGTGTATATTACATTTGATCCTGGAGCATTAAATAGTGAACATATGCTTGTTAAACTTTATAGACATATCATAATTGCATATGTAAATAACAACGCATATACATGTATATATTTGAATTATTACTGCTCCGTTTAGTTTAAATACATTCTTTCAATTGGAAGCATTAATTTTCCTTTTCCTGACATCACCTTATAATTCCCCTATATACTGCCCCTTTAATAGGCTAGGGCGCAAACACGTTTGGCCAATAATTAGACCGGTCAAAGGTGAAAACAAAAATGCAGGCATATACAATTATTTGAAATAATTGTTGGACAACAGAGTCTTAATCTGGGATAATTTTCTGATATAGTGCAAGTTATCTCTTTGTGCAAATAAGAGTAGAGATTATATTACCAAATAACGTGGGTAGAACAGAAAACCACCACTAACGTATCAAGGGAGTGTTGGTTTTCATTAAATACCATCCAACAGTGTTTCCAACTTTAATTGTATTAACCAACAATCCGGGTATATGTCTCTGCACCTTAAAAGGCATTTCAGAAACCGAATATTTCTATAAAATGTTGATTTCAACAAGGATTGCGTCCCTTCGGTCGCTCGTTGGTACACTTTGATAAAATTTATGAGCTACTGTGTTTCAGATCATATGAAATATTTTACGAGCGCTTCAATTAGTATCAGATCTCATTTGATGCAGAGCATTGATAAATCATATGATAAATTGTACGTGTTCAGTATATATTGTCATATTTAATGAATGATATTATAAACAACAAACATTGTCATATAGTTATATTGTCACTTTACCTAAATATCTTGCACTATATGAAATGATACATTTGCTTCGATTGAAACTTGAAGTCACCACTTTCTCTAAAGATTGCTATTATCTTAATGTACTGGACAACAAAAATAAGGGATAAATGAATATTCATAAACTATGCACATCAACGTCTTTCTTCATTGACAACCTGATGGAACATTGATGATAAAATTACAATATCCCTAACTTTAGTTATCCAATATTCTATGCAAATGGTCTATGACCTATGTGTAATTTTTCAAACCCATTTTGAAAATATGTTGATAAAAAACAAGATGATATTGATGGTTTTCTTGCAGAGCCGATATAACAAAACCGCACTTAACAAATTCTTATACTTATATCAGAAATTTGGCTAAAATTGGTTAATTGGCAGTACAATATTTATTTTATTTAAATGGTTTTATGTCCTTAGATATATTACAATCAAAGTACAAGATTAGATTACAGTTTTAGATTATGATAATCTACTTTATAATTTGGATTAACTGTTTGAAATCTCAAAACTACAACACATATTACTACATGTAATTTATATTCCACTATTTACCAAAGAAATATTCAGGAGCCATAAAAGGATGTATATTTTGTTATGGTTAGTTGGTTAAAGAAATAAAGAAAATTTCTATGTTTGTTAAAAAGTTGGAAAAGATATTAAAGGATTGTAGATTGTAACAGTTTCAATGGATACAGAAATGGCTTGAAAGATGTAAAACTTCTTGATTTTTCAATTTAGATAATCATCAACAGGGAATTTTTGAAGATACATCTTGTTACCAACATTTATGTGTTCTTTTGTTAAGATACCTTTATAGAGTTTATCATGCATATTGGGATTGTTATGTAGCCAAAATATTCTGAAATGAATTTAAGTTTTGGATTAATAATTATTTACAACCTAAAAATATTCTTTGAAATTCTTAATTATGTTTGTAATAACAATATTTAAATAAACCAAATCCTTCTTTCTGATAACAAACACATCAATTTATACAATTTGAATAAACTACTTCGATGATATGCATTTATGTTGATGACAGGCCGGCATTTCATGTACGCCTTAACACTCTTAGCATGAAACCGCTTTATTCAGAGCGTGGGTAAAACTAATTTTAAGCAATCCTTTAGAATAGCATAAAAGGTGTAATAATGTGATATCCCCTTGATCTGACGCTTATAGGGCAACGATGAAATATCTTTAAAATAGAAACTAATTTTGAAAAGAAAGAAGTAAGAGAAGAAGAACGCACATAGGTATTTATCATAACATGTTGCTTTCTAACCTAGTTTGTTGATTTTCGTACATAATTTCGTTCAAACTATTTTCTAGTTTTCATTCTCTGCTTTTCTATCCCGCCCACATTAGTCATTTAAGCCTTCTCGTTTCCGCTATTACTTTCTTCTCTCCTTCTTAACTTCTTTCATTCTTCAAAGCATTTTCAAAAAAAAATTAACTTCACCATGCATTTGTCCGCAACTTAAAATACGCGGAGAATGTTCTACTTCCCACAAGCAACAGTCTTTTGTAGTTGTAGCCTCATTCACAAGATTCAGTTTGAGGATAGAAAAGTCCTACTGTGAATAAAGCGATTGAATTTGACTCCATTCATTGGTAAGAAGGCGTTGAATTTTACTTGTGCATGATGTGAACCATATCATTTCCGTTTTATGCTAACACATTACCCGTCAACAGTTTTGACTCAATCCTGTAAGTGAAGCTACATACTATTTTCAACACATGGCAAGTTTTCAACACTATTACAAATACTTATTACATATCAACTCATGTATCGTAAAACTACATTCAGGAATGTGAAGAGAGTTTTAAATCCATTAAAGGATGAAAGTCATTGCATTTAGCTAATTTTAACCAAAACATTGCACTAAATCGCTTTTTTTTCTGGAACAAGAATACAGTTAAAATGTCGGCAGTTTCGTCCTTCTTATTTGTGATTATTTTTGTCTGATGTAAGCATCTTTGGAAAGAAAAATAGCCTTATTTGCTGATGCATTAATTATTCTAACGATTCTAAGTTTTTGACTGGTTTGAAATATATAATAACATTTCAACAGCATTTACCATGTTACAAATTAAGTCGTATGTGTTAATCATTAAAACATATACTAATATTGCTTCGATTTATGTGCAAAGTAATAATGGTCTGACTTTCCTTTAAAAGATTATCCTAAGTTTTAAATATTAAGGTTAAAATGATAATCATAATCATAAATCATATTGGAACTAGTCAATTCATAGTATGCCATATAACAGAATACTTATGCACAATATCATGAATCTAATATTTTTTATTCATATATTCTATATTTTTTACTTTTATTCGATAACATTATATAATAAATATCATAAATTTTAAACTGTTCACACACTTCCTGATGACAAATAAAACCAGTTTACCTTGAAAAACAATGAAATTATGCAAAAATATAATATTTTGTACATTTGATAAGGATAGATACAAAGCCAACAAAAAAAAACATTTGATGATAAAAATACGAACACATAAAACAATATAATTTTAAAGACTGTCCATTTCATTAGGGCAAGGAATAGACTCGAAGCCAACCTACAGAATAAATCAGAGAATTTAGCAGAGTTTATCAATACCTTTGCACATTACTAAGCCACGTTTGGCCTCATTGTGATCGTTGCTTGACAACGAGTCTCCCTCGATAATGGTAACAAAGAATTGGTAACACGAACAAGGAATAAAGGTATGGTAACATTGGCATAGAATAATGGTGCGGTTACGTGAATAGAAACGCTAGCTTTAGAAACTGACTACAATTCAAAGAGTGAATATAAATCAGTTCCTTTACATGAGCGTTCGGCGCACGAATGAGGGAAGGATGGGGACAGATTAATTTTTCACCTGCTCAGGTAGGCTTCAAAATGTTGCGCTTACCTGTATTTTTATTTGATAATGGTATAAACAATAAAATATAATATTTCAAGTTATTTTATCATCCTCAGGTATTAACTTTGGCTTGAACACGATAGGTTCTAACCCTTTTAACGTTTATATATGGTTATTGTGCTTTTGTTATTTACATATGCAATTATATGTCTATATAGTTTAACAAGAATATGTTTATTGTTTCATGCTCCCGGATCAAATGTAAAATTCCTGGAAGGAGTTTTCGTATTGAAACAAGGCTTTCGGATTTAATGGATAGGATACACACATTGCATTACAAATTGCCTCATTCGTAATAAGCAGGTTCTGTCAAACAAAATAATTGCTAACCATAATGAATCTACTTTACAAAATTACATTTATATTATTTATAGCATGAATGTTTCATTGATAATAAATTATCAATATGTGGCTGTGATATCCAAATTTATATTTAACAACAGCATTGGGTATTTTCTTTTTGAAAGAAAAATATTACATTCATCATATTCGTGTAAACAATAAACGTTAAATGTTTTCATCACACGCATGGTTATTGTGCTTTTGTTATTTACATATGCAATTAAAATGATCAGAAATGCACATGTGGAAAAATAATATTATAAATACTAGACTTATTCTGCTAAACCACCTGATGAAAAAAGGGTCAAACAAATTTCTCATTAATAATAATCTCTAAAACAAATTCAAGTATACGACAAATTCAAGTGATAATGACTAATGTTGATTTTGTAGAACAAATGCGGAACACATATTCATTGCGAATTAGTTGCGAATTGTATTATTCGTTATCAAACGTTGTTATTTTGTGTATAGATAAAGAGAAACAATACTTAAAAAGTAAAAGAAACTCAAACATCAATCTTTGTTATTAATTCATTTTGAATGGGAATACATATATTTCTATTTTTGAAAATGTCAATGTAAAGATATGTATACATATCTATATATCGATATAAAATTATGGATGGAACATGTGCACATTTTTTAATTTATGAAACAAATTTTAATCATTTCATCATTTGTTTGTCATTTTTCACAATATTGCAAAGATATACATTTGTTAAAATACAAAGTTGTACATTTATATCATATTGAAAAAAATTAATTTATTAGACTGTATTTAGGACCTCTATTGAGATTCGATAAAGACAAATGGAAAAATAAAATAAATACAATGAAACATTCTCCTCATCTAAACATTTCTATGTCGATAATAAATAAATTAAGTGCGTAAAATGTTCGTCCTTTATCTCTAACCATGCTAACAAATATCATCAACGAAATGTAAATCATTTGAAATTGTACATTAAAGGGGCAGTAGCACCTTTTTAGGGGGAATATGAGATGATGTCAGGAAAATGAAAATAATGTGCCAGAAAATGACCGAATTCTTCAAACATATTGGATTGTCATAGTTTATTTATTGATTAATTGTGTTTAAAAAATCTAAATATTTTGTGAGATTACATCCGAAGTTATTCTTCAAACCAATACTGACTGTGCTTGATTTCCTGTTTACAATGGAAGTTTTAATTCCTAAAATATACATAAACTTATAAATCTACAGGCAATAAAAATAATTTTATTAAGGGTATATTAAAATAAACAATATAAGAATTAAAAACTAAATTGTCAAACTATCTTTAGATAGATATAAATAAGAAATGAATTTCAAATATACGAATTTGAGATCTTTAATAAAATATTTTCCTAATTAAATTGAAAGCTGTTGTCCGATGCAATATGTTACCCATAAGTCGTTTCGATCAGTGTCTTGTGATTAGCGAATGAGGGGCTCGAATTAAGTCGTAAGGTAAAAATCGATTCCTTAGTTGCGTCGTGTTTTCAATTATCACACAGAATAGAATTCCAGTCGAATAAATAACCTCCCTGGACTGGTCATTCAGTGGTCAATAAAGGGTGCGAATTGTCACGTGCAATAACAATGATGCACGTGTTGCATCTCCTTGATCGAAATCGACGTGTGAGTCGAGATGCAAACAGATGCAGCCGTTGTGAAAATACTGAAAATGTCATGCCAAGAGACGCTCTATTTGCAGGGCAAAAAAATTGATTTTGCTTTTTCAATGATATTATTTGAAATTGCAATGATGTTTTTTAACTCGAAAACATAAGTTGGGCATTTAAAAATAATTTAGATATTTATATTTCTTGAATAAGTCAACGAATTATAGACAATTTCCAAATTTACAAAAAAAATTGTTTTCCTGACTGGTGTTTTCCATTATATTCGTAACAACTATTTGTAAATTTTAAATTGCTTTATAACAACAGGGTATGATGACAATTTATAAAATGGTCTGAAATTTGTGAGTCATTTCAAACACGATCGACATAAGCTACATGACACTATTTTGAATGTATAAATCGCTTACTATACATTACATCAGAACGGACGTTTAGTTTATGAATTTGTTATCATTACGCAGATTTTATTTTTTAAATTCATGTCTCTAATTTGATCTTCGACATGGACATCATGTAAGTTCTTCAATAGAATGTCAGATAATTAACTGTTGACAAACACACAACACTTGCTTGATTTTCCAGGAACTAAAATTCAAAAGGGGGACATAATTTTCGAGAATTCATTGGAACAACATTCGTCTAAAAGATGTACATTCAGACATAACACATTGACAAAAGAAACGCATGCACAAACACTTCATCTTTTCCAAAAATCATGTTCATTTTAGACGTATATATTTCCAAAAGCAAAATCTTCCACTGATATGGTTGAGAACTATAACTGATGTTTTATTCCTATTACGCTGCATAGATGTTAACTTTTTAACTTTCTGTCACTGTGAATAATTTTCTGGTTGTAATGTACATTCATTCTCTCCCCACAGAGGCAGCTCAGTCATACCCGAGTTGGCTTGCTCGCACTGAGCTGCCTCTGTGGGGAGAGAATGAATGTACTATAGAAGACTATGGATTAAAAAAATATATTTTGTAAAAAGGGTTGTTGTTTTTATATATGAATAGGTTGGGTTTTTAAAATGCAAACAAGTGTTATTTAACATTGCTGTGTGTTCATTAGATATGGTTACCTACCTTCCTTATATATTCAATTTTCTTTTGAATTAGATTTAATTGTAAACAACGTCTGGCATTGAACGATCAATTTGATTTTGGATGGTACGTTTCAATGTATATAGATTGGTAAAATTGAAGGAAATAGGAATAATTTTCGGAATATTTTATCACATCTTAAGCAATTGTTTAACTAAATATCAAAAAAGGTCAAATAATACTTTAACATAAATGAGATAAGAAGAACATCTTTATGGAACATGTTATGAACATAAGGAGACGTAAAAAGAGTTTGTATCATAATATTTTGATATTATACAAGTAATATCAAAGAAAGTGATAATGACAATTTAAAAAATAGATCCAACGGATACAAACAAGAAATTAATTATTGTCTTGAAATGTAAGTGTGACGTAGAGAAATATCACAAATATACATGTTTTATTATAGGAGCATGCATAGACATATTTGAAAATAGTTGCATGATTTTCATTGAATTGGTTTATGCTTGCATGCCCATATATGGATTGGAACTTAACATAACTCAAAGTAGAGACATGTTTTAAATTATAACATTTCTGAATAAAAGATAATTGATTCCCCTGATGGTCAAGAGTTTATGTAAAAAAATAATAGCAATTTCCTGTAGATTTCATTCGATATCGTCTCATATGTAGTACTTGTAAGTAATTTTTTGATTTTCTATGTACCCTTTAACATACTGCCCCTTATGCATAACATCACCGGTATACAAATATTGATGCATGTTTTGTTTACAAAACTGCGAGTTAGATATCCAGTACTTACTGTTATAATAACAAAAACAAAACAAAGACAATTTGATGATGTATTTTAGCTCATCAAGCCTAATACCCAATGGGTTTATTTCACGACATATCCATCCGTCTATCTTCAAAAATCTTTTAATTTTCTACCTCTCCTCCCCCGACCAGAAGAGAGAGTTTATTTCAGTAAAAGGACCACAGGCCCATTATACATCAGATTGTACACATATTGTAAACATACATGAGCATTATGATACATATTAAATACATCACTATAAATTGGTAGTGGTTACCCAGTTTAGAAATCTACTTCTTTGTTTGAATGCCAAAAATGTGTATTTTGCGAGGGAATTTATAACAAAAGTATTTTGTGATGCAAATAATTGGGCCATAAACAGTTCAAATGATTTGTTAGGTAACTTCCAATGGGGCTAATGTATATTTGGCGATTTTGTGATTCGCAGGCCTAAAGGTCGAGAGCCTAAAAGTTGAGGAAGCAAAAGCTCCAGAAATCGAGTTTTTATTTTCAAAGATTCTTCATAAAGACCTCTATATTTGGTAACACTGTATCACAGTGGTTACTAGAGACCAGAGACCAGAGACCAGACCCTTTTTCAAATTTCCCTTCTTAAGATTCAAAAAGCATTGGAGGCTTAAATCATCGATGCAGACTCGCGAAGCAACCGTTAAATACGTGTTACTCAATTTATGCCTTACTTGAATGTGCATACATCTAACTAAATTATGTAAGGATTTGACCACGGTAGATATAGAGGAAATCAAATCAAATAGTGATTATAATTTCATATATTGGGACTCTTTGATCATGATCAGTAGTAAGGGTGAGGCTTAAAGGATTGGTATAAACCTTTTCTGAGTGCAGACTCTTCAATTGCTTTATCTTATATGTTGATTCCATCTTTTATTGTAATTATACAATCAGTATTATTATTACAGACGTTGACTATATATCCAATTTGCTTGTATGTATATATATAGTATTACTCTTTTACCACCGTCGGCGGTGAATAGAGAATAAATAATTTGAATTTGACAACTAGAGATTAATAATGACGGAAGCAAAGTCTTTCTTTACAAAACCATTGAAATCATATTTTTGTTTGACTAACATTGTACTGTACTACTGCATGTTCATTGTATTCAGAAAATCAGATTACTTAACCACCTGAAAACAATGTCAATTGGAATCAATAAATATATACCGCAGGTGTGTCGTATTGATCAAAATAATCAAATTTCAAAATTCTACCTTGGAGTTGTATTTGACCAATGTTAAAGCGTTCAACATATTATTGATCGGCATTTCAGTTAATTACATAAATAATTGATTTTCTCAACCACGGTCTATATATGCGATGGGATAAAAAAAAACTCAACATATGACCCAAAATATATAATTAAGTCAGTTAAAATACTGCATCAAACCACCGTATGATATCATATGACCCAATATATAATTATATATACGACTGCACGTGCGTTAAATAGTATTAAAAAAAACTTTAAAAATAAATGTTAAGTGCAACTATATTCATACTGATTTGTATTTCCTTGCTACGTTTTATGCTATATGAATAAAACGCCAAGTATACCACAAAGCGAAGGGTATCGATTTAAGGATATGTTTATTGTATATTCACGTAGATATAGTCCTAATGGCATTATATCTAATGGCATTCCATAAGTATAAATGGTTCTTTTCAATTCATATTTGAAATAACTTCGAACTGCAATGAAGTCATAATAACAGTTGGTACATTGCAATAACTGCACGAAGCTCCGAACAGGGAACAAGAGTTTCTATCAATAAATCGACTGCAATAACACAAGCACATGGCTCCAAACTCCACACAGTGTGTAACAGCTGGTATCGACAATGTGAAGAGTTTGGAATACTTATGGAAACACATGGTGTACCGACAACTAAATTCCAAAATTATGGATTATTCACCGAATACAATTTTTGAGAAATTCAAGACTTATAAACATCAAATTATTATAAATTAATCGTTTGTTGTATGGTATTGAAACGTAATCAGCTCTGTTATAGTTGTATTGGTGACACAAAAATTTGTTTTAAAAATGAATTTGTGATCAAAAAATGTTGATAAGAATATGAATATTGATTTGTAAATAATCCTTATTTTTCAACCTTATTTCTAGAAACACGTTTGGTTTTCACTTATACCTTTGTCATCGTCTTGGAAGTCTTTACAGAATTCAGAGCTGCGGCTTGTCCACCAGTTTCTTCGTAAACTGTCGGTGTTTAAGGCAAAATTTTAAAGTTCAATATTTACAAAATTATAAAAGCTCCATATAATTATAAATTACTTCTGAATAACAATTTATAAAATTCTAATAAAACTGAAAAGAACGTTTGATGTGCCTTGATTAACATAAATTCACATAAAAAAATCGATTATTAAAACTAAGTGAGTGAGTGAATGAGGTAGTTATTGTTTTACCTATTCTCTCCCCACAGAGGCAGCTCAGTCATACCCGAGTTAGCTAACTGAGAGAGAGAGAGAGAGAGAGAGAATTGTTTATTAAGGTGTCAATAGTTTTACAGACATATATTCACATGGAAATTAACATATTTAAAAGTATAACATACGGCCAAATTTGACCTATAAGACTATAGACAAACACATTTACAATATAAAAATCAATATGAATAAAATGCATTGTAAACGTACTGCATACATACGCATACATACACATATATAGGCAGTCATTGTACATACGTAATACATGTACATATACAAACATGTACATACATTCAGACGTACAGACATGCATACATACATACATTCATTCACACATACATGCACAAATACATATACAGACATGCATGCATGCACGCGCGCACACCCACAAACACATACACTCACACAAACACACATATATACATACATGTCATGCTAACTCGGATATGACTGAGCTGCCTCTGTGGGAAGAGAATGTGTTTTACGCTGCTTGGGCAATATTTCAGCCATAAGCAGTTATAAAAACTAAGAACAATTACAGTAATAAGTACACTTACAACACTATTGACGCTTTCTGACAATTGTAATCTCCAGAATTCTACATGTATGGTAAAAACATGTTTATGTTTAAAAACTATTAGGCATCTAAACAATATTCAGTCTAATGAGCCTGTCAAGTTACTAGGCATAATTATATTTGTTCATAACGATACAACGTATTTGTGACAAACAAACGTTTGGTGGTTGAGAATCAAACTGTTCTGTCTGTCTGTCCGTTTGTCTGTCCATACCTCTGTTTGTCTGTTTATGTTCAATGTCTATGCTTTATTTCCATCGGTTGGGCGGTCTATAATATGCTCGTTGTGTTTTCCTCGAAGTAAACATTTTATTTATTGCCTATATATCGTAATCGTCCATCTTGAGCCTTTAAATACACTATCCAAGAACAAGCTAGCATGTATGAAATGTGAATTATATTGTTTGACATTATAGCAAATGATATATTTGAAGTTAAAATAAACAACAGAAAATCAAACCATTACCGTTGTATTCACTCTGCCTTACCAAAACTTTTTAGTATAAAACCCCTGAAAAACGTACTATTCTGCATATGTTTACTTTTATCGTTCAATCAATATATTGGTTGCATGTTACAAACATTGATTTCTTGTGTCAAAATGACCTTATCACAATTATTTTTCAATCCCGTTTTTCCCAATTTTACATGTATGCAAAATGACAGCAAAATCTGTCCCATGGTTTGACACAACATCTATGTAAGTTTTTAACCATATGTACCGTTTTTAGATATTAAATGTTTGCCCCAAGTTAATTTATTTCAAAACATTTGGTTGGGTAAAATTTATTTATTTGACGACTGTTTTGAAAATTTAAAATATAATTAAAGTTATTGTTCTTATATTTACCAAACGATATATATCAATCCAAATTAAAATTCATCACATATAACACTTATTTACGTTATGGTCTAGCCAATGACCATAAACTTTGGACAAACATCTTGTTAATATGCAATGATTTGGGTTTATGTGAATCCAATTTTGATACTCCCTTAAACCCTCTATACATAAGATAGCACATTGACACAATAGAGAAGTTATTATCCATAAAACGCTTGCCACTTCTGAATGTCCTCAAAATATTTGTTCGTTTTTTCAGTTCGATATACCAGGAATGCCAGAATTGTTAACAGAATTATTACTAGAAATTATGCCAAAAATGCCAAACCACTTAACATAATTATTCTTGACAATAATGAAGAAATGCCAAACTAGTTTACATAATTTTTCTAGACTATATGCCAGAAATGCAAGAATAGTTTACATAATTTTTCTAGACTATATGCCAGAAATGCCAGAATAGTTAACAGAATTATTCTAGACTATATGCCAATAATGCTAGAATAATTACATAATTATTCTAGGCACTATGCCAGAAATGCAAGAATGGTTAACATAATTATTCTAGACTATATGCCAGAAATGCCAGAATGGTTAACGTAATTATTCTAGACTATATGCCAGAAATGTAAGAGAGAGTTTACAGAATTATTCTAGACGATATGTCAGAAATGCCAGAATAGTTTACATAATTATTTTAGACGAGATGCCAGATATGCAAGAATAATTTACAGAATTATTCTAGACCAAATGACTCGTATTATCTTCAAAATAATGAAAAATGTATGAATCTGAATATTCCTAATGCTAGTTTAAATAAGCTAACAGTAAAAGCAAAAGTGAAATGTTTATTGTATGGGTTAAATGTAGTATCAAACCACAAACACTTGTTTTGGGTTGTTATTTTTTTGGTTTTTTTTTAAATATTAAGAAAACATCCTATTCAGTTGACAACAAAGTCCCTTAGGCTTTGCAACCTAATTATTATCAACATGAACATATAATAAATATGATTTTGATGCCTGCTATTTGATTACAGAACAGTGCTTGTTCTAATAATTGACATTAAATGTCGAATTTTTTACAATCTATCGGCGATACGGACGATATTGAGAATATTCATTATTCATTTTTGTTTGTAAGTTGTCATTTTATATCATTATCAAAGCTTTAATCCGAGTCATAATGTATATATGTTCACGAACAACTTATACACACATGTCGTCACATGTTTTTTACTGTACATGTGCGCTTTCATTCATTTGTGTGGCTTAAACAAGATTTAACAGAATGGCTGTAGGTTGTTGTGACAAAACTGATAGAATCCATTTTTTCACATGGCAATAACTTTAATATTAAAATTTTGGTAAAAACAATCAGAACTTTAACATAAAATAAAAAATAAACATTTGTTTGATGAATTCATATAACTAATTTTTACTATTAGTAACATTTTGTGCATACAACGTCTTAGACTGACTGTTGGCTGAAATGTCATACAATCAATTTTGGAATTAAAACGAGTGTAATATTGAAGTAACACATTTCATCTGTTTAAGTGTTGTGATGTGGCTTTCCTTTAGTCAATACCTTCTTCACGAATTCCTGAACATTGTGCATGCAACAGTTGTTATTTCTGCACATAATTAGTTCTATATTAAACTCGTTAAAACGACATAAAAGACGGTTAAGTAAGGAACAGGCTGTTTATATTAATAGAGCATATGTCTTGTAAGAATTGTAGATAGATTATGAGAGATGAGTCGATAATATTTAATACCCTGTTTAATTTACAGAAGTATTTCAAGACGGTAACTTGGTTGCTGCGTGGCACAAATGTTTCAATGGGGTAGTGAACGGTGTATCGGTTTCCTTAACAAAAGCCTTGATATAAAGACCAAACCGATATCTCAAGAAAAGAAAAGTCAATTGCTACTTTTATGTCTCAATATTCCATTTCTTCAAGTCGCAGTCTGAACAGACACAGTGTAACATATTTCTTGGTGACAAAACCGACTCGACACATGTTTGCGTTTATTATCCTTCCCCTTTGGTGGAATGAAACAGATATCAATACATTTATGCCTACAAATACATTTGAATAATTGCTCACACCTCACGGGCAACAGTTTGCAGAGACGAGGTTGAAAGGCTTCTGTAAAGAAAACGATCTTGAGCTGTGACAGCCGCGCTTCTTGAGTAAAGGATTATGCCGGGTATGAATACAATTCTTCATTGCCTATTGATCAGAGCTTTTGACTTGCCAGCCTGCTCGAATGGAGGTAAGATTCAATACCTGTGCCTCATCATTATTCTCGTCCAGGTAGAGCACTGGAGTTTCATGGCAAGGTGTCGACAGGTCATTACTCGGTCGATGTATCGCACTCTTATAAATCGCTCCCTTTCTGAGTAAATTCCGTCATTGCAGTGAAGGAAGAGCGAGCGAGTAGTCAGCCTTGGCTAACTCACAACTCCATACAGGCATAACAGGCTTGGCGTCAGGTTGGTCTGGAACATCTTATCTTGTTAGATTTAGTTAGTGCTATTTCTTGTACGTCATATCTTGTTAGATTTAGTTAGTGTTATGTCTTGAACGTCATATCTTGTTAGTGTAGATATAGTTCACGGTATGCCATGGATATCTTGTCCTGTTAGAATAGTGTTGGCATTGTTGAAAATCTTGAACATATGATCTTGTGAGGAAATAGATATTTTAGTATATCTTGAACATCCTTTCTTGTGAGGACAGTAAGTTAATATGCCTTGAAAATATTATCTTTTAGTGTAGATTGGTTCATATGTCTTGAACATCTTATCTTGCTCGGGTAAAGTTAGTTTATAGTATGTCTTCAGCATCATATTTTGTTAGAATTGGGCTAGGTTTGTTGGAAATCCTGAACAGTGTCTCTTGTGAGGGTAGAGTCAGTGATATGTCAAACTAAGAACTTCCAATCTTGTGTTGAGTATGGTTAGTTAATGGTTAGTCCTTATATTCTCTTGTTAAGGCAGAGGATATTAATTGTAATTTCGTAACATTCTTTCCTGGGAGAATGAATTTTAGGTACAGCGTACCCTACTAATATATGTCTCTCCGTATAAAAATTATTTTATCATACGGGATCTTTACAATTAATTGAGATAATTTATCTTTTCTAATTCGTTTTTCTTTTTTCTCTTAATCGTCGGTTCTCATACAGCAGGTGTTTAGACAATCTAACAAATAATCAAACTTTTATATCGAAATATACTTCATCTAAATTACAAAATAGAATAATTAATCCTATATTCTCATACCAGGTACAAGGGTGTCGTTATATTACGTTCAATATGCGAAACGATTCAAACCAGATCCAACGATCCCTTAAATACTGTGCATTGTGTTTCTATTCTCTATATCGTCGCTCAGTTGCTATACAGAGAGAAAATATCAATACTAAATGAAAATGCTACCCTGTTTATCGTATTGTTGGCAAGCTTTATGAATCTAGCGTTCACAAAGCCGTTGTCCTAAATTGGACGGCATCGAGGCAGGTGCAGCGTCACACAACTTCTCTATCGCTTAAAGTATGCACATTGCGTATAAATGATATCAATATTCGGCCTTTACCAACTGTATTTATTTTCCTGTACATATTGGCGTTCACATTTTAAGCCAGGAAATAGAAGATTGTTGACGTAGGGTTCGTTTGATCACTCACAGTTGGACGCGACAAGGAGACAGTATATGTCCTCACTCTTTTTATATATTTGTGACTGAGCATTTCATCTTGGTAAGTACTATTAGTAATGATTTCTTCAGTTAATATTATATATATTGCTGTATGAAATGTGTAAATCGGGCCGTGTTGTGCTCACTGTGTGCGAACTACCAAGAACCGTTAAGTGTCCAATATAATCAAACACATATTTTGTCCTAATTTGAAAGAAAATTCAGTCACAATTTTATAATATTTAATTTGTTGATATCATGTCTGAACCATAATTAATGTCCTATATTTCGAGGAGAATAATTTGAATAATGTAAGGAAATTGTTTAATCTGTATTCTTTTCAACTTCTATAAGGAAAAGGAAAATCACATAAACCGTTATCAATTAGCTTTGGTCGAGCAATCCTCATATATATTCAAGTGTTACATCTTTTATAAACTTATACATTATTAGTGTATTGTCAAAATACATTAGAACAATGATCAACGTCAGAATATGTATATTTCTTTAAATGAAATCGTTTTTAACCAAATTTGAGAGAGCATTTAAACCCATTAACAGATTTGTGTCACTCGGTTGGTACACTAAAACGCCATTAGCTTGTGCTATTGCAAGGCTAAGGTTAATACTATCTTAAATGAATATTGAAATCAATTTTACGAGACATTTTTACTTTTAATCTCCTGTTCGAGAAATATATTCGTTTCTAGCGAGTGTTTCTGCGTGGCAGATTATCGATTACCTACCTTGTATCAATATTGACACGTGATGAAGTGTGACGTCATCAAGGACACTATATATTACCCGCCCATTTTATAATCAGATGACTTTTAAAAACTGCGTTTTTGCCGATCACTAACTTAAATTTGACAACCGTAATGCGCATTCCGGTGTTTCCAGGCTTCAACATAATAAAACCAGTTCTCTGTTTGACGAGCTCAGGTCGAGATATTAAAATCATCTATCAGAGTTGTATCAATATAGTCCTGAGACGGACCAAATAGCTCTGCAGACTGCGAGAGGGTTAATAACGAATAATATTGACCGCCATGACGTGGTGAGACACGTTTTACCTAGGTGGATATAACGACTGCTACATATTTAGTGGCTTGCTGATCAATACAGACAATAGTTCTCTCCCTTACAACCTATTGCCGATTTCACACAGATGTCTCACATGCATGATCGATATCGCTTTATTCAAACTTTACAGCTTATAGGACCCCTCCCTGAAACAGCTCGTGTTTTTGTTGGTTCAGAATGTGTCACCAATGAAACTGAAATTATTAATTTGATTATATATGAGCATTGGTATCGACGCGGATTCGTCATTGCTAGACTATTGGAGCTTGAGCTGTGAATAATAGCGCACACGTGGTCACTAAACTAGAGGCACACGATCTTGTCACTCAGATCCGAATTAATCATCTGCTAGTTTTGCGATACCTTTGTACCTTTTATTAATATTTCTATTGAACTGCTATATAATTGATAACATTCTTGTAAATTTATTCTAGATAGTTTCACATAGTTGTATGCCGTAGTCATGAAGTCAAACGAAAGCCCGTAACAAATGCAAGTACATGTAGTTGTTTGGCAAGGTTGTCTACTTTGTCCTTTCTTTTTATTAGGAAATATAAATGTCGTTCATAACACGGCGATTATTTAGTTAATGATTGGTCAGGCTAGTCTATCCAGAGGGAGTAATCGAACTATTCAGACATGCATTCACATGGAATCGATATGCTGTACGACATATTTATATAATAATTTCACTTGGTACGAGAGGGGCGCTGTCTGAAACTGACTGTAGATAAGGAGTGTAGTGTCAAGAGCTAATCGTGATTTGTGGATATCCATGAGTTGATCGAGCAAGACAGGTATCCTGTCCCCATTAGATTCAAACGCCGTCTGTGATACTCTTTTGTTAGTTTGAAAAGTCGCCTCGATATTAAATCAGACGCTTTACCTTTTATCCCGAGGCGTCAGTGCAGACGATTTCATTCATTAAGATCTCTCGTGGCCTCGAAGTGAATAAGCGCGCGCATGTTTCCACACCTGTTGCAGGCGTTGTGTCGTCTGCGCACTTACTTGTCGTCTGCTTGAGTCTACATGGAAGATTTTGAAGAAGAATCGCACCATCTTGTGGATACTGGGACGAAGGGAGGAGTAGATCTTAAGAGTCTTTTCACCTTTTGATTGTTGCTCAGAAAGCCGTTATGTTGTATCTCGGCGCTCGGGCTTCAATCAAAGATTGATAGAGATAGAAATGCTGCAAACTCCTTACTCACCCAGAAGGATTCGCCCTCAGAAGACCCACGTGGCGATGTTCGATTAAGGTAAGCAATCATCTATGTATTAAATCATCATTTACCTTTAGGGTATGCATGTCTTAAGTAAGCCTTAATTCTTATTGACGAGAGAAAACTATAAATGAAACTTTAAACGATTAAAACGATTATGTTAACTTGGCTAAATCTGAACACAAGTATTTAAATACGATATATGACGATATACATATTTGACTTAGTTTGGACTGATAGTAATACGAAACTCCGGTCAATATTTTTTCATTAATTTCATAACTTGATTTTATTAAATGTGTCCTCAAAGGCAAGATTAAGAGCTTCATCACGGGTCATATTGTATTGCTCTGTATGGAGAGATAGCGAAAGACTCTCATGGATTAGTGCGTGTGTTTGAACAGGGGACGCAAACACTTGAGTGTATGTTTTATAGTAGAACTGTATTATTACACCGCCCACGTCAACACTTAAATTGAATCTAGACTTGCTCGGGCTTCACACGGTTCTTCTCGACATGCTGAATTATATTCTGTTGGCTACTTTTTGCTGTGTACCACATGTAATATCCCTTAATAAAAATGTTGAAAATTCGATGTCTTTGTCGACAAAATCAATGAAATCATATAAATCTGATATGACTCTGTCTCGATCAATGAAATCTCATCTATAGAAATGTGTAATTTTGCAATGGAAGATAAAGAGAAAATGGATTGACCAATGTTTTTCTTCATTTATGATATTGACCGATGTATATCTAACATCCATATATGATATGTTTCCAAAGTGATTTTGTGTAAACGTTGAATATCGATATCAATTCTCATTGTATTATGAATCTTTATGAATGCAAACTTCTTTTCCAGCAGATCCACTACATGTCTAAGTTCATCTCAATCGACCCGTCGACCTGTAAGATATTGACATCAGAATTGCATGTAGTCTCGTTCTTTCATGGATACGAGCTCTTAAGCAGGTCTGTTTCGGCGGCCAACATACTTCACTTCACTATGACAATAATACCTACTTATACTTTCTAACATACTTTATTACACTATGAGAGAAATACTCATTATACCTGCTAACATATACTAAACTATACAGTTTCAGAATTACTCATTATTTGATATACTTTCTGACAAGGAAGCATACCCTCTGTGGAGCAGGGTTACTTCCTGACAACATCTAATTTCTGTCTAACAAAATAACAGAGGTAAATTCTGTCTAGCAGATTTACTCTGAGTCTGATTTGCAAACTCGCGTTTAGTCTAGCAGTGTTACTTTTGGATAAGCAGACTCAAGTCAGTGTAGCAGATGAACATTCAGATAGGTAGACTCACTGGCAGATTTACTTTTTTATTAGCAGACTCACTTTATGTCTAACAGATTAACTTTACTATTAGCAGGCTCACTTTAAGTCTAACAGGTTTTCCTTTTTTATTAGCAGACTCACTTTAAGTCTAACAGATTAACTTTGCTATTAGCAGACTCACTTTATGTCTTACATATTAATTTAGCTATTAGCAGACTTATTTTAAGTCTAACATATTAACTTTGCTTTTAGCAGACTTACTTTAAGTCTAACATATTAACTTTGCTATAAGCAGACTCGCTTTATGACTAGTAGACTTACTTTCTGGACTGACTCTCTTTTTCTGATTGATTTGATATCCAAATTGAATATTCAGCTTTTTTATTTCAAACATTCTACTTAATTGACTAACTTATTCTTCTCTCTATCAGACCTTACAGTCTAACAGGCACACTTTCATGTTTACTAACTCTCTATCTGTCTTTCTGTTAGAAATACGACTGTACTCGTAATCTATCAGACTTCCTCTCAATTTAATAGATCTGCCCATCATTTAGAAGGGCTCCTATCAAGTTATCAGATCATCATTTATAGGACTTACCTCTTAACAGATATAATAATCATTCATCTGACTTACCATTTATCAAAAATACTCTTAATTTATCAGATACACTCGTCATTTATAAACTTACTTTCAATTTATCAGATGTTATCATCATTTATCTGAGTTTCTTTTTATCAGATATTGTCTCACATTTTAATTTACTCACATTTCATAAGACCAACTTAGATAATTGTAACTATCATTTATCGAATTTACTTTCAGTTATACTCTAAATTCATGTTATGTATTCGCAATCTATCAAACCTTCACACCTTCCATCAGACATATTCTCAATTTATCAGACATACCAACCTTTTTCAGACGTACTTACAATTCAGCACACTTACTCACCGTATATCAAGCACACTCGAAATTTATAAGATGTACTCCCACCTTATATTAAATTTACACACAACTATCGAACATAGGCACTTTATTAGGCATACTCCCTATCGTACTTTGTCTGGTACGTGTAAAATTTATTTCTACACGAAAGAGACATTTACTGGTACGTGTAGACTTTACTTTAACACGTAAGAGACATTGCTATACACTTTAGTTCATAAGTCAACAGTTACTCTCTGACACGTCTTACGTTACACAAAACAATTAATTATATATATTTTCGGGTAAAAAAAACCCAAATGGTCAAATAATTCAAATTAATAAAACAAAGACACAAAACGCTGAATAACCAAGACATATTTCAGCAAGGCTAGGCAACATCTGCTCCGCGTCAGCTGTCGTCAAAATAAAACCTGAAAATATGACCTTTCACCCCTTTTTACAAATGAAGGGGACGTCTATTGTTTTCATACCGTGCATCGTACCTTTCTTGACAATGCTTTGGTGAAGCCAAGAACTATATATATGTGAGAAGAGGTCTTATAGTAAACTCCATAATCACATTCATACAATACTTACAAAATATGACATTTGATTTTCGCTGTATAGATGTTGGTGTCACACGTTGAATAAATCCGTGCTATGAAAGTGTAATTTCAAAAGGTATGCACCTATCGAATCATGCGTTTGAGTAATATAAAGTTTGTATGGTATCATCATACCATTGGTATGATTGACATAACGTAAAGACAGGTGTTTTATTTTTTTAATCTCAAATATACCTTAGCGTTTCAAAACCGCTGAACTATTTCAAATTTCATATTTGCCTTTTTGTGATCAATATAGTTAGTGTTATTTAAGGAGAACTAACAAAGAATTTATCACAGCAAATGCTCGTGTATTCACCAAATAATTGCAATTTAAATGCATCAGTAAATCATTAGTTACAAGCGGATATTAAACAACTGAAGCAAGCGTTCAAAATACGATAAGTCATTGTTCTCCCCATTAATTACAATATCCCCTCTATTTATAGTCTACAAGACTCCATTGTGTTCTTAGTTTTGATTGGTTGTCGCCATAGCAACACCTGCAAGTACCGCTGGAATAAATGGCATGGCTCGCATTCATTACAAACCAGAGCTGTTTATTAATTGTATAATGATATTCGCTATCAGTGTACGAGCTCGGCGCTTAATGGATTCGTTGTTCAGTGTTTGTATTGATATACAAGTATCACCCGAACTTCAAATACGTCGCTGAATAAGGTCCTTATTGGCTGTTATTGAAGTGAGAAATGTTTCCTTGATTGTATTGTTTAACTTTAACGATACACTTTCTATAAAGACTTGGCTGAATTTGTCACGGGTCGTAGTCCTTTCTCTGAAAATTATATCGTTTTATTGAGGAGGTAGGCTAATTGTGTATGGCAGAATAGGTGGGTTTCACTACAACTCAAGTCAGTAACTTCCTCAAAGTGAATAATCGTAAATTGTTCAAACGGATACTAACCTTATCAACAAATTTATTGTACATCTTGAGAATTGACAAATGATGTTACAACAGACATGATATTCACTGGCTGAATAGAAATTCATGGATACAGTTGGTAAGACTATTGGCAGATAAACAAAATTTGAAAAGACAAAATCTTTAAGTATCGTTTACTTATATGCTTGCCAAAATTTGATTGGTAATCCAATGTCAACATTATTACAACCTTTTAAAGGTTTAAAAGTTCTAAATCAAGTCAATTTGAAGCTCCTGAAATATGCTGACAGGCATATATCACATTTATCAATCCTTATACATGTATGAAAATTAAAAGAATGTTTATACAACCCTTTTTACAGATTTTGTTAAGTTTTATCTTCAGTCATCAATTTGTAATATTCACATCTCTATAACCACAATCAAAAGAACTTCTAGAAGGCCCACGATCTCAACTACTTTATTCCCCACGTGGGTAGACATATTTTCAGAGTTGCGCATGCGCAGACGTAAGGTTGATCAGAGGTCAAAAGACTACCGAATGCTAAACTCTTTTCAATAAGCAATAGCGAGGCTAAACTGCTTTTATTCAAAATGCACACAGATATAAACAAATCGTCTTAAACGCTTTCTATCCAAAGACTTGCATTCTTTCCGATTTCATTCGGTCTCCCGAGACAACTTTTGTCCCCGGGACCGACATGTTAGATCCGGTGTTTGATGCCATTATGTCTTTACCATAGACGACTCCGCTAATAATATCTTCTTCAGTTCATCTCATATTTGAATATAACCCCGGTTTCGGGTCAAACGTCCATGACGCGCCAAATATAGAGTACAGTATATTTTAAGAACTTTGCAAAACTATGCATGCATGTGCAACTGTTTGCATTGACAACTACATTAAGTTTTGCTTTAAATGATAAATGAATTAAATGAATTAAATCATTATAGTTTCATAGTATATTTATTAATTGCATTTTGCGTATAGCTTATCAAATAAAATCTAAAATATACTTTGCATAAGACCTGTTTCCTGTATCGTAACATTTTCTTTGATACGCATGTGCGTATTTTATCCATAATACATATATACTGATTATATGATTTATCATTATTATGGGTCAACTGGCATTAAAACAATAAATATCGAACATATGATTAAATAATGGTTTAAGAGAAGAGAGACGCGAAGATGCGAAATATTTTTAATATCATTAGATATTGAATTTGATTTGATATTCATGCTTAGAAACATAATAATCATCATGTATGTATTAGATATACAGTAGGTAAACATAAAATTTCAACAAAATCATCTAACAACACTGTTAATGGATAGAATATCTACAAACATAAAAATGGCGTTTTGATTCAACTTAATCATTAGACGTTTTTGAAAAGCAAATGTGTTTTTCACTGATGAAATATTGTTTTGAAAAACGTTCCAATGGGATACCTAGATAAATAAAATGGAATTGCAAAGCATAAAGTCATTTGAATAATCACAACTGGAAGGATAAACTGAATTATTATATGAAAATGTATTGTTCAGTAGCTATGCATAAACGTACACACAATCGATTATCATAATAAAATAAATAGAGCAGGGCATATTATTTTGATATCATTAAACTTTTTGAAGACATTTAACTTTTTAAAACATATATCAAGTTTCCAGCTTTTGAAACATGACAAAGCATTGGTGCATTTAATCTAAACATATGTTACAAGTTACAAACTTACAAATATTTGATGTCAAAAATGAATGTAGTTAAATTCTCAATCTAGCAAAGAAATCAATCTAGCTTTTGAACGATTCAACATATTAAAGAGGCTGTAGCACGCTTTTTAGGGGGAATATAAGGTGATGTCAGGAAAATGAAAATTTATGGTTCCAATTGGAAGATAATGTATTAAAACTAAATTGAACAGTAATAATTCAAATATAGAACGTAAAGTTTAGCCATGTGATTCCTTTTTCATACACAAAATGAATTAAAGGTGTTCACACAAAATGGCCGCCAATTATTTTATGTGACTCTTCATACTTTGTCCTCTGACTATGGATGATTGACTTGTGTAATGAGAATTTTGACACTGTCATAATAATACATTTAGCATTAACTTACAATTATCAGAGAAACATCTAAAATATAAAATTATCAAAAACGTGCTATTTCCTCTTTAAATACATCTTTGTAACTCGTTTTTTAAGAATGTAGAATTATCGTTTTAAGTAAAACGCGAATTAAGGAAAGCATTACCCCAATAATAACGTACCTCTAATGATACTCATGTCGAGGTGGTTTGCAAATCTCATCCATAGCACCACCTTACTAACAAACTAATATTTCATAAAATCAGTACCTTTTATAAAAGTGTTACGAGTGTTAGCATACCAACTAAGTCAGGGAACAATTGTTAATTAAATCATATTTTGAATTTTAAACGAAATATTAGAAATTTACAATGGTCACATAATGATATTAAGTAACGTTTGCCTAATGTTATCAAATTAGCTATGATGGATACAAATGATGTGAAATAAATGTTTTGAATGGTTTATATACTCCCGCATCGAGTGAAACATTTTTAATGATAAACTTTTACACAAAAACATGTACCCTCAAAAACCTGAAAACATGTTAAAAAGTTTAAAATATGTAATTCAGAATCTCCTTCTTTTTTTTCACTTCTAAAGCTCCTCAAAACTTATCATGATGATTTACCGCCACACGTAAAAAAAATCACATATAATTTAAAATCACAGATGCACCAATGCATTATCGGCACCGCAATAACATATATTTGTTATGATCACAAATGGGTACAAATGACAAATGTATAGCTTCACTTTAAAACAGTAGAGAAGCTAGAATCACAGATTGCTTTCAATTCACGACTATATCAGGCCGCTTGCTTTCTCTCCTTGACCATTTTGAGGGTATCGGCAAGAGTTATCTCCCTGTAGGAACTCCAATCCACGCTTGTCTGGAGACTCGTTTGTAGCACTTCCTCCGACGGATATGGGCACAGCTAGAAGATATGAAAAGCATGAAGGATTTTACATTTTAAACTAGATCTACAGCCAATCGAATATCTAGAATATTCAGGAATTTGGAAAACTAATTAATAAACAATAAAGAAAGATTATCATTTAGTTTTGCTGTAAATGAATGTCGATCCCGATGGACTTAAACTTGAGAAATTAATTTTAGGGATTTAATAAAATTTACTTTTTTATCTCAATAATTCGGCTGTTTATACTTTACTCAAAAGCACAAACTTAAATAATGACACAATTGATCAAAATACAAGGTTAGCAATAGAAATATATTAACAGGTCATTTGCCATTTAACATTTGGCCACGAAACAAAACGACTGGAAGAGCAGGTTGAAGATACTTAATATCTAAATTCGATCATTTATCAACAACGATTATAACTAAATCGCATTTTACCTCCTGTCTCATCTTTCTGAAGAGTTCATCAGTCACGTGATCTCTGTAGAACTGTTTGTTGACGAGGAGACAGTCGGCGCCATTGCTCACCACACAGAAACTCGTCTGTTTTCCCAGAAACACGTCAGCCAAACCCTGAAACAGAAGAAATCTATGTGCGTATCTACATCTTTCCCCATTCTCATTATTTATACAAATGTTCTGTATACGGTTTATTCAAAGGCACTTGACTCTTATATCATACATTTACATACCTATCTAAACACGGCATATACAAGGACAGAGTCGGCCATCTTGGATATGTCCTCTGTCCGGAAAAGATTTCTTTGCTGAAATGCGCTTTATGTGCTTTTCCCGGGGAGGGGACAGATCCAGGTTGGCTGTTTATGTTTATTTTTAACATATTTGTATACTTGTGATTGTATTTTTAGAGTTTGGCGATGCATTAATTTACACTTTATTAACGTAAAACATATACTTAAAGATCCAAGCTTTGGCATATCACTTCTGTGAGTCTAAGTTATCCTAAAAAATACTCGCTATACACCCATACTGAGTCTAGCTAGGTGTAGTATTGTATAGCAAGAAAGAATTATTTTTATGTATCTCACTTTCTTAAACATCAATGAGACATCAGTTGAAGGCATCTCATATGCAAGAGAATGTTCGATGAGGCCTTAGATGCACTTGATAAACTCTGTCAAATTCTACCCAAAATGAAATAAACCATCATGGCTAGATAACTGTACACGCCAATTCAATAGTGAACAAATGTAACATTGTCGTATTTGGGACCACACTATCTGCAATAGTACGATGATTTGGAGGGCATGATCCTATATATGACAATGTTGCATCATGGTTGTGTCAAATTTAAATCTGATTAATCTAGCATGTATACTTTGGATATCTGTTTCAAATCAAAGTATTTCTACCTAGTCAGTGGTAAACTTTTATGAACGCTTCACTACAACTTTACGTTAAAATCATCATCAAAATATATAGACACGAATACAAATCACATTGATTGCATGTATCAAATACTCAAACAGTTGATTGTCAGGGAAATTAGTTGACCAAAATGTATAAGGTAAGACAATAGTTTACCTTTATCCGACTGACAAGTAAACTAATAAGTTTCAAATAGAACATCTTCTGTAGAGGTGACATTTCGACATTGATGAAGCAGTTGAAATGTCCCAAGAAAAATATTCCTTCGTTTTACAAATTTTGAGCATGAACAAAACAGCGACATCGTATTTTTCGAATTCATACTACTACCTCAAATATATATAAATGTCATAACTAAAATTACAAAATGACATTTAAATATCATTGTGCAACAAGCATAATATGAACATTATAGTTGACAAAACAAAGTATTTTGGCAGAATTTCTGCTGATTTTTTTATCACTGTCTTTTTCCAAGAAGTTGCACAATCAAGGCACAACGTGCAAAAAGGTTCCTTAGAATTTTCCCGGTATGTTTTTCATTTCTAATTCTACTTCTACAAACATTCTGTTCAATGAACGTGTGTCTTTAATAAGTCGTATTTATTTTAATAAAATCATCTTTATTCGCCGATATGTATATATCAATTAGATTTTGAATGTCAATTAGCTGTTACTAATAATAATAATGTTCAATTAGCTATATACTTACAAACACGTGACCTTTCGTCAGAGTTTGTACTTTCACAAATTCTGGATTCAAATCAGCCGGTGTAATTTCCTCTGGATCCTGCAAACAACGAGTCTTTCATTAAAAAATGACATATATCTTTACAACTAGAATATCGTAATTTGCAAAAACAAAAACTATGCCAGAACCAGAAGAACTCTAGAACGTCCTTGTGAAATTTGATATCGGGATAATCCTTTAGCAATTTGGATTTCTGAAAAATCATTTATCAATTTTGACCCTTTTTTTATTTTCCAAGTTATGTTTTTTAATAAGAAACGATTCAAGTAATACGGATTTATATAAACATGAGGATGAAAGTTGAACTTTAAATCTGCAGATAGATATCCTTTAATGAAAAAAATACATATTTTCAAATACAAAATATTGTTGCCTAATGACATAGCTGTACAAATTGATATCATTCGTCGAGTAATATAACACGGTAGGTATAGTCATTGGGATAGTGAATTTTAGTGATACTGAAGGAAGATTGTCGTATTGTTTATTTACATTTTATAGGAAAAAACAGCTGTAAAGATTCTGGTAAAGGATCGTGATCTATTAAAGTAACATGTCGTTGTTTAAATAAGTAGAAGTGCATTGCCAAAAAACAAGCACTTTAATGATCCATTTGTTTTAGATTCAAATATTTTGTTGTTTTGTCATTTCCTGATAAAATGAAAAACTGTCTTAAAGACAACAGATAGGTGATAAAAGAAAAGCAATGTCAAATTTTAGGATAATTTCATCTTTACCAACTTTTACATTTAATTTGTTATGAATTGGAACTGAATACAGACGTCCTATTTCCTCTATAAGAGTTATGCTACGTCGGAGGTAATTGTGAGCAATGCTCACTTTTTTATCGTGTTCATTATAGATGAATTATAAATATTCAAAATATGAATATGAATAAAACCGTCATACAGTTGGCTCAAACGTCGTTACATGTATTTCTATTACTTGCATAATTTCAAACTACACTATGTTCAATATTCATATATATAGTTGATGGTAAATAGTATAAAATGGAATATAAGTATGGCACGAGTTAGAGGTATGCAGTTTGAGAGAGCAATTATTCTGTTATCGATTAGTCAAGATCGATCATCCCTCCGAGTCGTGTGATTGATTTCAACACATATGGTACCGGTCACGTGACCTAATGTAAAGTTAGAACGGCACCACGTGTTCTCAAATTACGTCATGATTTTCATTTGATATCAGGGTTTGTTTGTTCAAAAAATTTCTTTTCATTACCGAGTTATTAATGAACTTAATGTCTTGGAATCATTTGTGCATGAAATTAATGATCATGAAATATACGACGTATATAAATTACGTGGCAGCTGGTCGTTTCACAAAGGTAGATTTGTATACCTATTGTAAACCATCGTAGTGTATAATGAGTCATATTGGACGGCGTTTTTATTTGAACAGTGAAGAGGTTGCATAGGTATACTCGAATTATCATTCCTAAGGTTCCAATATCTACATAAATGATGGAAGACTTCACGTGACACACACATTAAATAGGTTAATAGTCAAACTAGTAATGCACAAAAGAAAAACATAAAATATGATTGATATTTGACATTTCTTGTTCTTGCTATATGTAAAATAAATTGAAAAAAATATTTTTCATGAAAAAGAATTTTCGATCTGTTTTACCCCTTGTTTGAAGGATAAGTAATGTGCGATATACGTCCATATATATATATTGTACGTACATGCATAACAGTTTAGTTAGGGGGATAGCAAACTTCTAAATTGTTATGTTTTTTTGTAAAGTCATATAAAACTTATTTGCAAATGGAAGACAAACAATAGAAATCGGATTATATACCTTCCTTTTGAAACAGGAGTCCAAATCTTCCCTAATTGTTCGGATATGCTCTTCAAAGCCCATCATTTCTCTCTGTCTCTCCAAGAAACTCGCCCTTCGAGCCTTAGCCAGGAGATCTGACGCCTTGTGTCCTTCAAACAGTATGATTTGTATTAATATATTACAGACGCTTCAAAGAGTATGATCGGTATTTACCTTTTTCGGATCGACTCTGTTTAATAGTTATCTAACTATGTATCGGTCGCTAAGATGAGGTTAAAGAGACAAGTACTGATGTTCAGTAGGATTGAAGACAAAGGTTGAAAAGAAGCATCTGTGGTATTGTTCGAAAGAAGAATTTGTGACAGTTAAATCGAAATGATAAAAATGGTGTTTTTCCTTCATGATTAAACGTAAGATACATGCGTAAAGAAGAAAATGAACCGTAGCTATTGATACTGCAATCGTAAAAAAACTGGCACGTAATTAAGGGGTTTTTTTGGTGAAAGTTATAAGGTTGGAAGGCAGCTCCGTCATAAGACATAACTCGAAAATGGACAGCGGATATAAGGGTTTGTAAATGTCACAAAGAGGTTTCTTTGAGGGTAATATTAGAAGTTGGAACGATGATAATGAAGAAACATATATGGATGACATCTAATGAGTAAAGAAGTTGTCATCCATATATGTTTCTTTAATGTCACAAAGAGGTTGAGAATATCAAAATGGTGACACGCAAAGTGCTTATCAGAATTTATCTTGTATTGAACATAATTGATTTTAAATATGAAAAACATTTGAGCCATTGGCTCTGTAGCTCATCAGGCTTCATGTCAATTTGCTCGAGGGTGTAGCAAATGTGGTTCCCCACTGAGTAGGGGCCACATGTTCACCAAGTACTATTTAAAATCCTCATAACCTCACTTAGGAGTATGTTCATAAGGTCTCAGCTTTTTGGGCCTTATGCTTTTGGTGAAACTGATGAAATATGTTTTAAAGTTGTGGCCTCTGTAGCCCTTATTATGGGTCATATGGTGACCAGAGCTATGAATTATAACCCTCACTAGTCAAGGAGCCTGTACACGAAGTGTCAGCTTTCTAGACATTATGCTACTGGAGAAGAAGATTAAAATAGACTAAAGAGCCTAGCTCCTGTGGTCTTGATTAGAGGCCACAGGATCACCAAAGTTATGAATTATAATCCTTACTAGTCAAGGAGTCTGTACACAAACTGTCAGCTTTCTATGCCTTTTGGTTCAATTTAAATCCTAATGCAATAGTTGTATATGCAATTAATAAAAACGTAAATTCATCATCTGCTCATTTACCTCCACGCAATGGTGAGACTTGGTCGAGAGAAGAGGAAGCACTTGAGAGTTTGACGTTACTCAAACTGAGAGGTCGCATATCTCTGCGCCTGCGCGGTGACCTTATATGAAGGTCAGCGTTCAAACTTCCAGGGCGAGATTTAAAAATCCTGGGACTGGCAAGAGTTTGAAGGGGAACATTGGAGAAGTTTCTTCCTTCATCGTTCGTCTTCCCAAACTGCCAAACTTGTGCGTTGAAATACTGACAACTGTCCATGACCTTGACATTCTCTTGCACTTCCGGGTGGCAGAACATGCGCACTCCTCCGTCATCGTTGTATTCCGTGTCTTCATCCACAGATTTGCGCAACTTCACGTGAAGTTCAGGTAGAATTGACGTGCGCCATTGTTGGCGTTTTCGTTCCCGCTCTTGTCGCTTCTTTGTGGGGTTTATGTGCAAATCTGATACAAGAAATATTCAAAGGTTAAGTAAAGTCGTTGATAACACTGATATCAACAGTTATTACAACTTTCTTCAACAGTAATTCAGTGGCAGTGAAGGAAAGCAGTATTCATAGTTTAGGCAAACCATCGAAAGGATTTTATAAACATTGTTTCGATTGCTTGTACATTTGAACAAATTTAAATTCTTAGTAGAAGTAGCAGTAGCGATGGTTTTATATCAATTCTCACACACCTTTCAGATTTATAAAAATGGTGATAAAAGTAATGTTATAAAACGAAGGAGAAAAAAATAACATAAAATATCCTGATTATAAATGTGGCCAATGAATACATAACACTATTGAAATGTCGTTTTAACCTAATGTTGAGAAAGAAAAAACAATGAGAACCTTGTTTGTCGTTTGCTTCAAATGCTTCCACTCTTCTGAGTTTCTTCAAAACTGAGATAGATCCCTGGAATAAATGTTAAGATTATAAGCGTTATAAGAAAGAAATATGAAATTGCATTATCCAATACGAAAAAACTTATGCATCTGATGTTGAAATGAGTATTTTGAAGGATCCAGCTGGCCAATAGGAATCCTTTTCTGTCCATTGTTAGTTACACAATGAAACATCCTTTGTTTATAAAATGTGACTATACCAGGGGCGCGATTATAATGAACACTTTTTCCACAAAATCGTTTAATGGTAGAAAGGGGGAGGCGCTTCTAGGATGGATATTGTTTCTATCACCGGTAATGAGAATACTTTTATGGTGTACTTTCAGACACTCGCTTGAATGCTCAACATTTATTTCACCACGTATCATCATAGCCATTGGTGAACTGAATCTCTGTATCGATGTAAAAAGAGAAGTCTTGTTACCTATTCTCAGTGTACAAATAGTCAAGAAATTCATACAGGACGACCGTTGTTGCTGAACTTTAAAGAAACAGCGAAGTGCACTTTGCAAAGGCACATGGGTAGGCATGAAAACCATTTTTATATTTATGTAGATTTATCCAAACGCCAAAACACTTACCGATTTGACCACGATGAGCCAATCAGAGTACTGGCTGTCTTTGACTAGAACATCACCTCGCCTGAAACAATATATATTTCAATTATCGTAGTTTCTCTAATAATTCAACGTCTCAAACATGACCACGGATTTCTATGAGGTCACGAACTCAAATTACTTCTAAAACTACGACCATGCGCTAAAGTTGATACAAAATGATGGTGGCAAGGTGTATTAGTCTCTACAATTAAAACATGGCGACAAATGTGACAGGTGCGAATATAGAAACTGTACAGAACCTTTTTCATCCCGTGAATATAAATATTCCTTTAAAAATCGTTATTTCGGATCTCACATACCTCAACCCTGATTGAATACAAATACTTGTCCATTTATAAAAATATATCCAACTGATCATTGGTATGTATGCATCGTCTCGACTTTTTTTTAATTAAAATAAATGGTATAATATTGACAGTTACAATAAACTTCAATAAGGTCAAAGTCAAAGTCAAAGGAGTTTATTTGTACTGAGGCCAGAGGCCCATATACAAAAGTACAATGCAAAATGTATAAAACATACAAATGAAATCTATAGTGTTTCTAAATACAAATTTCTTTTAGTGAAGGCATGGTAAATGTAATATTGTAAACATTTGAGAATGTCAATAAGGTAAGTTAACTTATTTTATAACCCGGTAAGCGAACCGTGTGATTCGATACATCAACGTGTGAAGTTAATAACAATCAATGCAGGTTAAGTTACCAAGAATTTTGATAGACATATTGTTTATTGCAGGTAAAAACATGAACGACAGGTCAATATCATAGATCGACTATTTTTCACTGACAAACCCAATATTGGTGCAAAGTCTTATTTCCGTCTTCCTCAAACATTCAATTACTCAAGAAAATACCTATGACTTACTTGAAATAAAGAAAGAGACATTTCGAGGGTTCCTCTTCAAGTTTTGCAATTGGCCATCCTTCCAAGAAACTTAGTTTCCTGAAAAACAAATTGGTATATCTCGTCGATATTATTTCTGAAACTCTGGTCAAAAAGCTCAAATTGAAAGTTACGCAGACATTTTATGCATCTTGTTGTAAAAAGCATGATTAATATGTGATTTTATGTACGCTTCGCATGCAATTATTACCTTAGAAAGTGACCATGATCCGGATCGGTTATACATTTAACACCTCCAGCCATGAATATCCGGTGGTAGTCCTGATGGGGATACAATATCAACAATAACATAAGAATCTTATGTTTAAGTTGGCCATCTTGTAATTCATAAGAACAAAATATGTCATTTTGGTGAAGTAATATTTAAGTAGCAAACCGTAAAAATATCTCCAAACTGAACACATTAATCCTATTTATCAGCCAATCCTGTACAAAACGAAATGGTCGATATTAGTGCAAGCATTTTATGTTAGGATTCAGTTTGAACTTGAAGAAAAATAGTATTGAAAAGACAAGCTCCCAACAGACTCATCTTCTTATCTATAGTTACTTACATTAAAATCATAATCAATACTTAAATCACGAACGTAATATATCAAAATGCAAATGACAAAGGAGGGCTATCATTTCTTTATCTTTAAAAATCGTTTGATTATGAGCTGAAAAAATAAATTTCGTCACAAAAACGATAAAAAAATATATATATATAAATGATTTAGTCTTTTTGTACTGACGACCCTTAGATTAAAAATACAAATTACAATGATTGTAACACGAGATCTAGAATTGTTGGAATGTTGGATAAGTTCTTACGTTGACGGATATAGTGAGGAACTCGGACGTCTCCTTGGCTATGACAGTTGACTGACGACATGTCCTGTTGATTATTGCAAGTTCCTGAAACAATGATGATACAAGTTTTCTTACACCGCGCATATATCCATGCCAAAGCATGCTCAAAGCGCCATTATGTGCTTCTATGACATAAATGTCTCTTTGTATCCATCACACAATTTAGAGTTAAATTTCTATTCTGACAAAGAAAAAGAGGTGCTTTCTGAATGAGGAGGCAATCTCAGTCAATGAATATTGTTATTTATTATATGAATGAGAGTGAGATACTCTGTTTTATCAGTGAAATAAACCCTCTATCTGGCTACAGTGGCGATAACCTTTATCGTCACTCTACTGAGTGGTGATAAACTTTATCACCACTCGAGTGACGTCAAGTTCAAGAGTTTGACGTCATGTAACAATGGTCTGACGTCATGAATTCTCATATGACGTCACACTGTTACCGCGGTGACGGGCTCTTCCAAGCGGCCGCTCAAAATGAAATTAGCCTTTTTTGACGTAATTAGAAGAATTTCATCATATAATAAATAGAATATCTGTCAATTCTTGACAAATACCACGTTTATCTTATCTCGTGAGGTAGAAAAGTTAAATATTTTCACTCGTGGCTGCGCCACTCGTGAAAATATAAACTTTCTACCTCACTCGATGAGATAAACATCGTATTAGTCAAGAAAAGACAGATATCCTCTATTTATTCGTCACTTATCACAAGGAAAGAATTCGCTACTCTTGAATACTCATGATTGTTGATCTTATAAATGTCGTATTTGATCAAAATACTAAACACTTTCTGTCTCTCTGCAATTCAATATGTGTAGTCCATTATAGTGCTTACCCCAAAACTTTGTCCTTTATATAAATAAGCCACGGGTCGAGCGTATTTCCTGTCAAGATCCATCACCATGACAACCACTACAAAGTTCAATACGAGAACATAAGGAGTATTCATTTAATGTATTCATAGGAATTTTTAACGTGTTATACATAATAGAATCTAGACATAAACAGCAGTTATTCACAATGGGTTAATACTTGCTAAGAAAACATAACTAGACTCTCCCTTGAACATGCTACATAAGACCCCGAGAAACCAAATTGTGAAACTTCATAATAAGCGGTGAATAGATATCGAAATCATTAAACCACTTGCAAATCACATTATTGAGTTTGACACACATGTATCAATTATATGCTATAAAACAATTAAATACATAGAAAATCGGGGCCAAACCATGAACCAAACTTCTCTTTCAAAACCCCGAAGGACTATAATAGCGGTCCTGCGACCCATGTGAGAAATTAGCTTCGATTGAAGCGCTTGTAAAATATCCAGAGTAAGTAAGCGAGGACCAAATATTTTCCCACGTACCTGTGCCGGACAGAATGAAGTAGTAGGAGGAGGCAGGGTGACCTTGTCTCACCAGCACTCTTCGAGCCTCAAAACTACAAGAAACAATGTGGCTTAAATGTAGGCTTTATCAAACATTTTAGGTTCTGGTAGTCGAGGGTTTTCATCATATCATAAAGGGTATTGGATAGAAGCTTTTTATTATTTAGGTAAAATAATAATACATTTATTGTGTTTCATAAAGATACCCTGAGAGCATCAAATGATTCTAAAGCAATGAAGGATATTCTTCTAGTATCAGCATGTGATATCACATTTTAAAATTGCTAAAATGTAATCAAGTTAAATTTAATGGTGTACCACTTTATTTATTTAAATAGTTCATTGTTACTTCGTGGGAGTGTTTAAGAGTATATGTTGTTTAACTTCTGTGAAACGCACATAAAATGTTCCTAAGTGATGCAAAAATAACGACGGTTGTTTTGTTTCCTTACTAAATATGCTCATTTAAAGATTAGAAGAATAGTTTCCGTTTCGTCTTCAGAAAAATTAACCAACCAATTTACTTGGGTTACATTTAAAATCTAATTGCAACGGTTGTAAATAGTTCGCTAATATCACATTAAGATACATAATATTCAGATTTTACAAGTTCAAACATAGATAAAAAGTCATGTCTGTTTGAATATACGAAATTTGATAAGCAAGCAGCTAATACATAAACATAAGACATTTGTAGTGCCAATGTCATTTTCATGCAACTATAAGGTATAGTTTATTTGTCTGATTTTGTTTTGTAAATATACCTTATTTCTGTAACATCTCTACAATTTACGATGTATTACGTTTTTCAATAAAACTTGCCAGCACTTACTAAGGGGAGGGTTTGGCTTGTACTCAATACTTTGTTTTGAACACATCAAATAAAACCAGTGTGCAGGTTTAGGTACTTTTGTATCAACATTGCATAGGATTTATATATCAATACATTAACTACACTGGATTTGCATGCATAATTTAGAGCATTAATGTATTTAATTAGCCTACACGTGATAGTTTACCATCGACATCATGCTCGGACAAGTTTAGTGAATAACCATGTTTATTTCATCCAATTAACACCTGTATTGAATGATATCAACATGAATATTGCATGGAATTAACGTTTATATTGCATGAACATTGTATGGAATTGTAGCATCGTTACGCCTGAGGTATCATGATTTACGTGTATATTGCAATGGCGAATTACGTCATCAGAGGTATATTTTGTGGCGATTTAACTTTTATGGTTAATTGTGTTAATTTGGAATTATGTAATGAAGGACGCATATCATCTTCATCTCGTGATCCGTACCTTTCGTATATCCCAACTTCTGCAATCAGACGCTGCATTCTGGCGGGGTACTCCTGGAAACATTTTATATTCCTCATCGCAATTTGAGCCTGTAACAAAATCAATTCACACTTAGAATCTATGAAAATCCAAAAGGGAAGATTCATCAGAAAGCTGATCTCAACATTTCATTCCTGAGGTCAACATTTATGAGACATTATTTCGTTCGTTTCAACAATGAAATGACAATAGAGTGGCATATCTAAGGCTTGTATTTCATAATAAACGGTGAACTGATTAGATTGTTGACATCGTCCATTTCAGACTCGAAAAGGAATCAGTTTTAATTTCATTGAGCAACAAAGTAAAGTAATTGAGATCGATCCAACTTTATTTCGGATATCTCAATTTTATAAATTCCGTTTGTGTTTCTATATCATTAAACACATTGCATTTTGTTTGTAACGTTTTGTTAATTTTAAAAAGTATTTCATAATAAGGACGCCATATATAAAACATGATTAGACTGTATATATATAGTTTTCTAATGTTACCATTAACATGTCACATATGCACGATCAATCACGCATTGCAATTCATTTAAATGTATTTTTATTTGGTTGAATAAGAGTCTCAATTTGAATTGATATTCAGCTGCTATGGACTGGGCTAGATAAAAGCATCATAAGCCATCATTTGGACTAATAAAATGGTAAATTGAAAGTGTATAACGGGGAGTTGCCAGATAAACATGTTTGGACAGCGATAGTGGTAGATGCGATTGATTTCAAATATCATGACTAATGCTGAAAACATTACAGGTGTTTAATTAATAATAATGAGGATAGCGTTAATAATGAGCGCTACCTTCATTATCACCCTCAAGGATGTCTCCTTTCAAGACAACCATGTAGCTTCGTACAACCTGTTTTCAGGTACTCATTTCAACAGTTGGATAGACTGAGTGCAATGTGGATCAAGTGCCTAGGGACCCAATATAACATGAGACCCGGGTGACAAATAGTGTCCAACCGGGATTTGAACCCGAACCTCTTTTTTTGAGAGGCCAGCATGCTAACCACTACACCAATGTGCTCCCAAATGCTCATCTTGAACTGTTTCTAATATACAGCCTAATGTTGTACATCTTCCTACGCAAAGCCTAAAACGCCAGTTTCCTAACTGTGAGTTTTATGTCTTGCTGCTGACCCTTGAGTTTTCTGTGCTTGCAATCTAGCCTGTAGGGGCACTACAGCAGCACGGAAAAGTAAAGGGTCTACAGCAGGGCATAACATGAAAGTTCGAAAACTGGCGTTTTAGGCTTTGCGTAGGAAGATGAATGTGGTATAGTATTGTAGATTTACCGAGTATAGTTCCTGTTCTGTTCTTTCTGAGGGAGATTTGCTGAGGATTCTTCTGATATCATCTGATATCTTCGTCTGGAACGTAATATATATGAGTAACAAAACATTTTTTTATCATTGCCCTTTTTAAACAAGAGTTGGCGATCATATCAAAAGGTAAAGTATAGATAAGGAACACAAATCATGCGCAATACTCTCTAAACTTATTAATGAATAATATAATGTTCAACGCAAAGGAAAATATCCTTTAAATTATATGCATACTCATTGAAATTACTTAAAATATTATAATTATTACCTGATACAAATAGTTTAAGAACGACGATATTCAAAGTTAATCTTATGAAAATATTGATAAATTTTGAAATTATACTAGAATTATAATGCAACTTTTACCTCAGTTGTCTTACAGATTCAGAGACTAATTGAGGATATTCTTTAAGACTTCCTTCGATTTAAGGATAGCTCACGGATATGTAAAGGGATTCTTGTAAGTGTTTCTCGAAAGTATATATCATATCAAACAAGTATCACATACATAGGCCTTCCACTTCATTAAAATAAGCAAATTACAAAGCAGACCTGTTTATTGGCCTTGAACTTTGAAGGGTCAAACATAAGTTCGACCCCTGCCATGGAGGGATAATCCCGGAAGTGGAGAGGAGCCAGGAAGGGAGATAACTCGTCGTCGTCATTGTTCCTGTCGACAGACTTTCAATTTAAGTTTTGTTATCAATAGCATTAGTTTTTTCATCTGTCCCTTTTAATAATGTATATTTTATATACATACATTGTTCGAAACAATAAAATCGTTATGTTTCCATGAGAACAAAATGAATACTTACGTTACTGTAGATACGTATTGTAAATCGATTAGTGATTATAATCGACAAAAAATAAAAACAATCACAAACTCTAGCTTAAATGCAATACGTTTCGGTTATCATATGTTCCTAGTTTATAACCATTCCTATAAAACGTGTTTGGGAGGAAATTCAAGGAAATGCTTTTGAACATCTAACACACCATCTTGCTACTCAAAGCCTCAAACGCCAGTTTCCGAACTGTTAGTTTTATGCCTTGCCGTAGACCCTTGACTTTTCTGTGCTGATATCAGTACCCCTACAGACGAATGTTCGCAATCTCCAATTATTTTCTGATTTGACTATTGCTTCCTCTCATAGCAAGCTAGAGGACAAGCACAGAAAAGTCAAGGGTATGCAGCAAGGCATAAAACTAACAGTTCGTAGAAAGATGCTAACACCCCAAAAAGAACCGGTTATATTCAATCCGTCAGATATCAAATAATTTATAGCGTCTGTGTCTTGTGTCTTAGTTAAAGCTGATTGAGTGATTTTGTAAAATGGAAATTGCATTTCGGCAAAAGTCTAGATTATTAAATATTGTTTGATAATATCATTGTGGAACCCAAGTTATCTTGACCTTATCATCTAATTAATAGATCATCTAAACTTATTTGCTTCATAAATTTATATTCAATATAGAATGAAACCTATGCAGAAGTATATGTTAAGATTCATAGATAAGGAATATAACGTTAGTGTACGGGTTTGTTTGGACCAACACATCTAATAGATCGACATGAGAACGTACCTAAGACAATGATCCGTACACTCCCGTATACAAAACACAACCAGCCTGGCGATACGTCTAAACTTCCTTAGTAGCAGCCTCTGTTGACAAAAATGATCTTTTTTGAGAAAGTCCATACATCAAAAGTCCATATATACATCAAAAGGTCAACCTATTAAAAGTCCAAGAAAAGACCATTTATCAAAAGTTCATAATCAAAAGTCCAAGAAAAGTCCATTTATCAAAAGTTCATAATCAAAAGTCCAAACATCAAAAGTCCAAATATCACAATTCCATATATCAAAGGTCCATACATCAAAGGTCCATATATCATAAGTCCAAACATCAAAAGTCCATCAAAAGTCCATACATTTAAAAGTTAATAAATCAAAAGTTCATATATCAAAAGTTCATATATCTATGGTCCATATATCAAAAGCTAAATTTATTTTAAAAATCCATATATCAAAACATCTCGAAAACAAAATAAATATTTGCAATTGAAGCAATGCAAGTTTTCAATCAAAAGTGGCAGTGTTAACGGACGAAACATATTCCGCTACGCGAATCAATCAAGGTCTTCACATTTAAATGGCTGCAAACATTTTTCGCTTTTAAACTACGGACGATTTGGTTTGGTTATGATATGTTTGACCCTCTTATTGTCATTGAGGAATTTTAAAGAAGAAATGACAAGCATACTGCTCCTTTTAATAGTTTATTGTCATACTTGAGTTGACATGACGACTTTCTAGGGCGTGAGGTCATTGAGATGCATGACTTCATGTTTCATCTATGAGGTTGTGATTTGCATGGGGAAAAGGGCAACCAGTCGAGTGTTTAAAAAATATTTGTCCGATTGTTTTTTCTTAAATACTTGACTTTTGTTATGAATAAATCATTTTGTTCGTGTCCGTGATTCTAACAACTATGCCATTTATTTAATTTGGTATCGCTAGTTAAATTGAATTTTTTTTTAAATAATTGGGTGATTATAAACCTCTTTGACGGAAGGCTCCCCACTCAACGGGACATCGTTGGCATTAGTAGATTATAGCCGTCAAATTAATTTGAAACCCCTTCATAAATCAAATTGTATAATGCCCAACGAAAGAAAAATTGTTTATTTATATCTTTCATAGTATGTGATAATGATTTAGCATGTCGAGATCACTGCCTGTATCTATACAACACATCAATACAGGGGGAATCTAAATCTCGATGAGTGTCAACCAAATCTCGCCCTATCTCGTTCGATCGTGATTTGCTGTATATTAGATTTGTTTGATGAATACAAATCTTCTTGTAGTCCAAATCGAAACTGATATATTGTCTAACTAATTCCCGGTTTTATCTCGGTGCCGTTTAGCGATAGGGCTGATACTCTCCTGACCTACTGAAACTTGGAGGGCTACTGTCCAACTGGGGTCGTCTCGAACATAATTCATCCATTTATTTTCAAATTTTTCATAAACAATGCCCAAGGAATCAAGGGACCTTTCGAGAGGGTTATTTTTGTGTGGAAAAGAAATTCAGAAGGACTTTCCTATTAACAAATATATATGATTTTTACATGATAATTTCACACTTAATTTTAAATATGTTTGTGAGGTTAACATTGCAACTGTTCAAGATTTAACAAATTGACATAGAATAAAGTGCATCGTTCAAGAAGGAAAAAGATCGTGGAATGAAGCAAATCATCGAATCGAATTTATTACTACGACAAAATGTTGACGTAAATGACAACTTTTATTATAAATTATTTCTAAATATGCCCCTCTTCTTACAATCAGGTAGTTATTTCTAATTTAGTTCATGAATTACCATAATACAGCACATTTGTTTTCTCGCTTTGCTTACATTTCAAGATGGCGGATAAAAGCCGATCGAGCGGTGCCTTTAAGCAAGAACAAATCCGTGATCCGGAATACTCTTCGGAAGTGTTTTTCGGACTCTAGTTAATTTCATGAACTGACTACAGAAGCAGATTGTATGAACAATAGAAACATTTTCACAAGAATTCATACTCACACCTCACTGGCTTTGTTACTCTATCGCTTTATGCGAAACAAGTTCAATATCAGGATATTTAAAAGCATAAGTTCGAGAGATCAAACAAATAAATCTCGTATTATGCATGCCGAAATGACAAGAAAGGAGATTTTAGATTTCTTTCACAAACATATGAATAGATCGTAAATTCACGTTCTTTTACGTACGATACCGCTACTGAACGTGTCAGAATAGTCATTGAAAAAATTGGAAACAAGAATGTAATTATATGATTTTTTACATTTAGTTAAAATGATCAATCATTATATATCTCGTGTATATCATCTATCAACTGTTGAAGTACATGAAATGTGTTACATATAAGTTTGACAAAGTTAAATTATCTTTCATACATGTACAGTTGAATTGCTGTGTTATTCAAACGTAGAGTTAATGCTTTTCATGATCAATAATTTGGATATTTTAGAGAATTCACACCTTTCATTGTCATCTAAACAATCAACATATTAAAAGAGGCAACTTTAAGATAAAATGATCATTAATGCTGAGTAATATTTGGATGACAACTTCTTTGTTCATTTTATGCGACGTTTCGACACAGATTCTTGTGTCGTTCAAGCAGAGAACGACACAAGAATCTGTGTCGAAACGTCGCATACAATGAACAAAGAATTTGTCATCCATATATTCCTCAGCATTATTGTCATTCCAACTTCTTAAATGCCTCTCAAAGAAGTTAAAATAATCATTATGTCCAGATAAAACAGTAAAAAACAGGAATCAATCACAATTTAAATATTCAATTTTCAATTTATTAATAAAGTTCCTTCAATTACACCAACGTAATATTTAAATCTCAGTATAATATGTTTTGAGGCGACCCCTCCCTCGTATTATCCCGTCAAATACGCAGGGCCAGATTGTAAGCACTAAACCCTATCGTCGTTTGTGTCTGTCATTGGCTTAAGAACAAGGGATATTTATTGATTTAATGTGAAGAAATAGTTACCGCTCTAGACATTGGATTTTTAAATATCTACATAAAATTCAATAAGTAATCAGAACTGCCATTCAATGTCATGCTGCTGTCAAGCAGTTTAGGATTCAGAACGACAATATTTGGTGTGGCGTCGTTTGAAAATGAACACTAAATATAATATAAATTAGTATTATATAATTTATATACATGTACCACATAAGATAATGTTTCAAGTTTATCGGTAGCTTATAGAATAATGATACCTGAGTTTGAATATTTTTTACCATCGTCTGAAATTCAAAGTTTATGTTTTGTTGGTTAATTATGTGACGAATTAGACAAAATAGAAAGTTTAGGTAAAATACCCAAATAAAGCAATGTAATGTACATCATATCAAATCCTATCTATATATTCTTAGATAATCGATAATGTCAATGTCAACCATCTACATGTATAATATTATAATCTCATCTGATACAACCATGAATGCAATTATGATTATAACATACAATAGATGGAAAAAAAACCATTTGATAACATACCCGAGATATTCTCACAATACTCTCTTTTGAATATGTCATCTTGTCATAAAACGCCGACAAAACCTTTATCATAATCATAAAGCTCAACAGCATACTAAATGTCTACTGTTTCCAAATGATATATTTCTCTAATGAGCCAAATCGAATTTATCATCTATAGAAACCCAACAAGGCAAAGTAAAGGGTTGTGAAAAGTTCATATTTCATGATCTGTTACCCTTAAAAGCAATGGGAATCCGCATTACTGCATTAAAATTGCTCTTTGGAATTAGTCAAAGCTGATTAGGTCGTTGAGTGAGTGAATTTGTATCTAACAAGAAAAAATACAATGGGGTTCGCCAAGGAGATTAACCCCCTCTGTGACGTTCAATAAAATTCGCACATAAATATTGTCTTTTGGATCGAGAACCATAGTTCACAATGTTAATTTGTTTGTCATTTGGATTTATTGGTTTGTAAGGATTTAACAACTCTCATGAGAAAGTATATGAGAACGTATTGCTACTCTCAAGTTAAGTAATGGCTTTAGATATTAACATGAGTCAAAGCCAATTTCAAATGTATAATGACTTAGATATTGTGATAGGCATTAGTTAATGAAATACATAAAATAAAGTAAATTCATTTACATCTTTTCATAAGTATTGTAAACGCAATATCAATAAGAATTTATATACGGTTTAATATTATCAAAATGATCACTCATTTTAACATTAAATCAAATTCGTTAGATATTTTATAGTCATCTATAAGTAGTGACGTCAGTAACAAGATAACAAATCATTTGATAATGTGATCGAGTAAAATGACAACATAGATACAATCGTTGATTTATAATGCAAAAAGGTAACGGTAAATATTTGATCTCATCAGTAATCTGACATCAGGAACACTTGATCGTTGCTATGAGTTCTTGTTTGACGCCGTTTGGGAAATATTTCAGCCATTAGCGGTTGATCGTTGCAAAGCATCTCTTTCACTATACCTATTATTTAATAACGATAACTTGTCATTTTCTTATGCTTTGATATTGAAACTTAAAACTTTACCTTTGATGTCGTTTTCTTCAGCTGCATCAGTTTCGATCGTCTTCTCTCCAAGATTCGCTGATATTTCGTCTGCGGATCAAAGTCAGGGAAAGACAACTTACGTCCTTCTTCTCCATGACTTTTATACACTTGGTCCCCATTTGTGAGAAGTTTGGCAACATAAAGCTTCAAGTTGGCAAACTTTGAAGAATCTTCGTTGGCAAAGGATGGTAAAGCAGACAAATTTGTACTGCGCCTGCGTAGAATACGACCTACGGACGACCGGATGTAAACGCCATCGCCAGATTTTTTCTTCTCGAAAGGTAACTGGAGAAGTTGGACAGCTGGCTCTGAAAAAACATGTCGTCTGTTTGTTGTGGAATGTCGTCTGCTATTGTCGTCTGCTTGTCGGCACGTGGCAAGCATGTTGTCCACTGAATGTATTCTTGCGCGCCGGGAGGTCTGTAAGGCACTTGCCATCTGAATCAGAACATATGGAAGTTCCCAGAGAAGAATGTTTACCAAGAGTGCCAATTACCATTCTCAAGATCTCATATCTGTATGCTTTTACTGATTTACGAGATTTTATCAAATGTTGCGCATAAAACGTCCAAACGTGCCTTTTTGAAGTTTTCATGAAAGAATCATGAAATAACACCGTTTACTCATATCCGATGTTTGTCAATAGATAGTGTCCGTTTCCTAATTTCCCTGTGATTCCCAATAGGTGATTGATTGTTCCACTCAAATGTCACATGAAATGGCCCTGTCCGAAAAGTCGACTACCGCGTGAAAGCAGAGATAAATGGTAGCAGTTCGAGGCCAGCCAGATTAACTTGGTCTCTCTTAGTAATATTTGATAACAGGAAGCCAAACAATGCAGAGTCGGAAAGAGCTGTGCATTATGTATGTGTATCTTGGAGTAATTAGTCTGAATGAGACACAAGAGACTGCACAGCAGTGATAGCACCCAGTGTAGTTAGTCAATCCCTAATCCTGCTCACTTTATCAGAACTCAGAACCTTGCTTTAGGAATTTTTATCATTACTTCAAAATCATGACCAGTGATTTTCAACTTTTTATGACCTTCTAGACGTATACTTGAATAAGGTCGACTCTAAACTGGTTATTGATTTAAAGGTTATATTAGCTCGATGTTTCCTTTGATTGCAGTGTCAAAGATGTAAGATTATGGTAAAAGATCAGTAATTAATGATCTAAAATGTCAAACATTTAAAGCTATATGCCGCGATACTTGACAGTTTCTTTAAAAATGGTACACGTTTTTAAGTTATGATATCGAACTTGATGACTGCATGGCAACGTTTTGTAATCATGACTCTTGTTATTTTGAAATGACTCTTTTTCACTTTATGACATATTTGTTATATCATGGCGTTTAAGATTAGGATAATCACTATTCACCTTTAATGACATTTATTAAATATTGACATTTAACATTGAAGTCTTAACTATCTCATCAACATTGTCTGCAACCTTTCATAGAACGAAAATGTAATCTAAGTTTAGTCTATCACTGTTGATATTGATAACCATTTATGTTTCACCGCTTATCATCATCAGATGTAACAAGTACCTTTAATGAACCGATATACAATTTGCAATAATTGGTTTTTATCTTTGAGATTGATTAAAATTTTGAATTCTGCAAAAAAGACAAACTTATCGGATTTGTTTGAATGACTTTCGAATTGTCTAAATAAGTAACTTAACATTTAGCTTCGGTTTTAAAAACAATATTTTATTCAAATTAAACATGAAGATAATTGATTGTAAAGAAAATCGTTTTATAAGATGTGATACTATTTTGCCAATCGCACGAAGTAAAACGAATGTAATGCACTACCACATTATCTGTCATATAAATAGTAAATGATAACTTTATTATGAATTCTTGAGAAAAATCCTGTATGTTACGTTGTTAAAGGTAAATCTCACCTGTGCAAAATCATTTAATGCTGTATTACTCAATAACTCTTGTAAATTCTCTATTGTCAGATTCCAAATGAGAACGATATTAAAGGGACAGTAGCACGTTTTAGGGGGAATATAAGGCGATGTCAGGAAAATGATATGAATGGTTCCAATTGAAAGACAAAGTATTTAAACTAAATTGGGCAGTAATTTATCAAATATATAATGTAATAATGTAAAGTTCATGCGAATCCTTTTTCTTAGTATACACAAATTGAATTAAAGGAGTCCACACAAAAATGGCTGCCAATGGACTTTATGTGAATCTTTATAATTTGTTGTCTGACTATGGGTGATTGATTTGTGTAATGAGATTATTTGCATTATCAAAATGATACATTTAGCATTAACGTACAAATATCAGTGAAAAATTGAAAATATACAATTTAAAAAAAACATGCTTCTGCCCCTTTAACACACAAAACATTTAACTTACAACATCAAAAGAATATCTCACCTGTACAATTTTAATGCTGTATAATCTATATCGTTTGTAACGTTTCTTTCTGATTCCAGGTGAAAACTGCAATTATACACAAAATCTCGAACTTGCACTTTCCAACGAATATCCTATTTGTGCAATCTTAGGATGTATAACCTATCACCTCCTTACTTGTCTATTGTCTTAGTGAGAATTATACTACACAAAACTTACACTTACTAGTGAATATCTTACCTTGCAGTCTGTGAGCTGCCCTTTTTAACTCCACTATTGTCGGATTCCAAGTGAGGTAGGTATATTATCTACATTGCTGAAGACTCTCTTATAGATCACCTTTACCTATGGCGAACCGATACTCACCTGTAATCAACCAACGGGTAAATCCAGGTGTATATCCACCTGTCTGATACAGCGATTTAGATAGTCGCAATACCAAGGTATACTGCACCACATGGGGTTGTCCCTTGGCCCTCGTGAGGAGGCAACATACTATTGAGGGGCAGTGTTTCAAGTCACCATTGTTTTTAATAAGTTCGCCGCATCAAATAGCGAATCGAATATCAATAACTGGTTGTCGCTGATCTTGAGTCAAAGAATTTGAAGTATGAGTTATGTACCCTTCTGGACCAGATAATTATTGTGTACAGCATTATCTTGGACCTGTTCATTCCTATTATTAATCAAATTAAATAGTAAGGAATTTATGTTGGGCTAATTTGGGACAGTTTGGCACATACAGGTAAACAGGTTCTTTTGAGACAAACCAAGTTGATATTAGTATGCACAGACATGCCATGATCATACAAATTGCAAAAAGGCTTAAGGCATCGTTGCAAAATTTCAAACATTTACGTATACTTTAATGTAACAGTAAGATTTTATTCTGACAAGGTGCTTATACATAATGAATGTGAACTCTTGGCGATGTTAAAATGTTTCCTTTATTTCAATTTATTAAAGTTTGTGTCTTGACCGCAAGTGAAACCGAGTATACACCCTTAATTTGTCTCCCCCTAAAAGCATTATGAATAATTATTATGTAATGGAGATTGCATGAGGAGGAATGGGTTCGAAAATTCAGTACTCCTTCATTATTTTCACGAATCCACGACTCCGAATGCATTCTCAATCTTCATCCATGGATGACGTCCCAAAAACTAGAATGTGTCATTCTTTTACATTTTCTGCACATTTCCCACATTTTCTGGCGTTTACTAATCGGCTATTAGACATACAGTTTACATCATGCTTTAATGGGGGTTCATCCATGCAAGTGTATCGCCATTCTTTCCCGACGGCGACGCGATTGACAACTGCGCATGCGGTGTGCATTGCACGTGCTAATCATGTTGTAACAGTGCACTCTCTGCTTTACCCGACAAAGGAAAAACACAATTAGCAGGTTTCAAACTGACAAAAAGTTTTTAGATATCAGTACTTTCAGGAACTTAGTTAAAACAGCGCTGAATTAACAATCGAAGAACTGCATCATTACATCTAGACCCATGTACTCTCAGAAATCTATTTTCACATAACAGATTATAGATAATAGATAAATCATTATTGAGACATTTCAGATGACTTTCTACAATTATAAAATCATGACGCCATAGTACAGTCACTGAGTAGCAGTGAAAATAGTCCACTGTTAACAAATTAATGTGACGTCATCACCATGTATTAACAATAGTACGTGCTACCTCATTAACATTAAAGGGGCAGTAGCACGTTTTTAGAAAATTAACAAATTTCAAAATTGTCACTGATAATTGAACGTTTATGCCAGGTGTTTTATTTTTATAGTGTCAAAAATCTCATAACACAAACCAATTATCCTTAGTCAGAGATAGAGGATATTATATGAGTGTCCATGACATACTATGTTTACGACACGAGTGGCTAAATATTAGTATTTCCCGAGCGAGAGCAAGGGATATACTGATATTTAGGCACGAGTGTCGTAAACATAGTATGTCATCGGCACGAATATAATGTTCTGTTTATGACCGTAGCCCTCAAATTAAAGAAAATCCTCAAAACCTACTTCTAAGCATAGGCGGAATAGCCGCCGCCGGCCAGTATAGATTTGACGTCATAGGTGAACCATGACGTCAAAGCAATGTTAATAACGTGATGTCACAATGGGAAAAATGATATTTTGCCCTAGGGCAACATATGAAAAATATGAACTTCGGTATGACTGCCCTTGTGGGTAATTAAACAAATTATTAAGATTCACATTAAGTCCATTGGCGGCTCTTTTTGTGTGAACACCTTTATTTCATTTTGTGTAAGCAAAAGGATTCGCATGGCTGAACTTTATATTATATATTTGATTTATTACTGCTACACAAAGTTTAATTACATTGTCTCTCAATTCGAACCTTTTGTTTTCATTTTCCTTACATCACCTTATATTCCCCCTATAAGAGTGTTACTGCCCCTTTAAGGGTTACTTGATTAAATATGCGACTGCTTTCTTTGTCAAACATGTCTTTCTCTTTCTGAGAGTTGAACAACAGTTTCCATGTGTTAACATTAAAAATGCTGTATAGTGTATAATGCGATAAAACAAAACAAACATCATCTGTCATTGGATAATTGCTGTAGTGACATTTAGTGAAACTCTATATATTGATTGAGTTTTGGTTTCTTATTTCGTGCAATTAAATAATATCCAGTTATCACTTTAACTGTATCTTGGTTCGCAACTTTAAACATCAATTTCTTAATCAGTTAAATCCAAGCTATTTCCTGTTGACCCATGACTACTGAATTTCCACAATGAATGTTTGTTCAAACTTGCGAAAATTTAATAGTTTAGTTGAGAGATTTTATTCGCTTGTACACGTTTAAGGCAGTCACCCATACAAGCAGTTCGGCTACCCATGAGTAACAGCCCGAGTACAATAACAACTATAACTGTTTCACATTGTGTCTGGACACTATAAACTGGACATTTGCTTTCAGGAAAAGATTCTGATCATTCGTGGTTCATTCATACGACTGACCACCCATCCCATTCCCTGTCCCCTGACTGGTCAAGATTGGAAATTGTCTCAACGTGCCATTTGATTTAGTTATGGTCAATATACATAATGAAAGCAAGATTAACTTGTCCCAACTACTTCCAAATCTCCTGTGTCAGGCACATTCTTTTAAATGATGATGTGTCTTTTTATACCGTAAACTATACCGATAAAAGTCATTTTTTGGTTCAAGCGGACAAGAAAATAAAAATTGCTTGGTTTCTATATGTTATTATTATATGGATGGCGGTGAAATCCTCCAAGTATCTGACAATTCATGTACAATGCATCTGTATTATCTTGCAGATCAATTTTGGATTTAAAGTAATCAGTCACTTCGGCATTGCTTTTGAAAGGGCATGTGGTTCCGATATGAAGTGATGGTTAATTTGTATGATTGTAAACGAGAAACCGAATTCAATCAGTGTTACAGCTGTTTATCACTTGGTAACATGTAAAGTTCACTGACTGATATCAACAGCTCGTTGACGTCATAGAACACCGCTCTGACGTCACAAATCACTTCAAGACATCAATGAGGTAGGACGTACAACGAATATGGTTCGCTTCGATTCTAAACTGTTCTGGAAAAGTCGTTGTGACCAAATATGATTATGAGTATATCATATGGACTATAACACGATGAATTGTGAACAATGACGATATTCATCACACAAAGACAGATTTTATGTTTGACATTTAGTTCGTAGATTAAATTATACTCATGTTTCCATTTGTCAAGTAAAGTTGTTGCCAATCACAAATTTATATTAAAACAACTGACGTTTAGTTTAATGATGGTTTAGTTGCCAATGGTTATGATGGTTGTTAAGTGAAGCTTATAAAAGAAATATAATTATTATTATAACGTGTGTCTGAATCTTTCATTTACTTTCTAATTACCATTCATTGTAAATAAACTGAACGGCATTAAAAACGCAATTGGTAATTAATATCACATAACTTATCATGGTCACTTGATGATGTTTATAGAAACAGGAATAAGGACCTATGGTTCAAAGAATGTCAGAATGATTCATTTAGAGTTCGGATCCAAGACCATGACAAACACATGGTGATGAAAACAGTGCGTTGAGCATGACGCGCAAACGCAACCACGTGCATTGATCGTAAAGTGCATGTTCATTCACACCACTCAAGTCCTTTACAAGCACACACAATTTTGAAGGTCAGTCAAATTGCGAACACGCTGCGCTTGATAAACTGAAAAGAAGAATAAGACCATGGGAAAGGAACCCCAGGGTTTTGGGGATTTTGCGAGTTTCAGACACTTCCATGTGAATCCGCCAACCGATTCTTGACTAAAAATCGATGCCGGTCAGCTGGAACATTTAAAGATCGTCCTCGACTGTGTACACCACCTGTGTCATCGTTTTGCACGACCATTTTTCCGCTTTTCAGACCTGAAAAAAATACAGATTCCGAACGGCATATGACACTGATAAGAGATCGATTGGGACATACAGACGTCAAATCAATGGTCAAATCGTTTGCAGATGTATTGTTGCTTACAATATCCGCTGCTGATATCCTTTCCATGACAAGGCCCTCACCGACTTGACAGACAGCAATGGACAATTACAGGACAAATATTGTTACCAGAATGTGCCATCATGTCATAAACGCTGTTGATCAAGGTTCAATCTCATTTGACTCCCCTGAGGTGAAAATTCGCTGTACGTGAGTCCCATCGAACATTTGTGGGACGAAGTCTTTAACAACATTTGGGGACCACCCAACAGCATTTTAGGCGATGCCAGAGTCTTTAAAAACCCATTCGATTGCAGACATGTCTGAGCACACAAGGGGGACAAGCAATATACTGACTTGAAACCACCCCTGCTGTGTTTTCCCATGTTGTGACGTCACATGTGATGATGTAAGTCTAACATTTTCCTTTGGAGATATGCGTTGATGTCTAAATAACAAAATAATTGTTGTTTTATGTAGCCTGAGGTGTTTATTAAGTTTTATAGCAATGATTAGATTTCAAATTGCGTTTCTATTGCCGTTGAGTATACATATATTTAAAAGCAACAGCGTTGAGAGACAAATTTATGCATTCTATGAGAACATACCTTATTGTTTGAAAAGCGCGATAGCCATAGTTCATTTCAGTAACAATATGTTTAAAAAAATCGAAAAATAGCTCTTTGAAATGACCTTCAAGGTAAATTTCAGTATAAACATACATGGGATTAATCAAAAGCAATAATTCTAACATTTAATGATAACAATACACTTGATTAGCAGAATTGATTTCCCACAACGGTTCCCAGACTGTAGATCAGAGTCCTAAACTGTCACATTAACCCAGTGTATTTACAATGATTTCAGCTTGCTTAAAGGGGCAGTAGCACGTTTTTTGATAATTTTATATTTCAAATTTTTCACTGACAAATGTGTGTTAATGTTTGATGTATTATTTTGAAAGTGTCACAAATCTCATTACACAAATCAATCATCCATAGTCAAAGAACAAAGTATGAAGATTCACATAAAATCCTTGGGGCCATTTTGTGTGAACACCTTTAATTCATTTTGTGTAAACTTTGCATTATATATTTAAATTATTACTGCTCCATTTAGTATAAATCTATTGTCTTTCAAATGGAACCATTTATTTTCATTTTCCTGACATCACCTTATATTCCCCCTAACAAACGTGCTACTGCCCCTTTAAAGAGCACCTCCGCGATTTCCACTCAAATCAAACACGTATTGTTTTGCTTTGAAACGAACGACGATGGCATAATGAATTATATGAATCCAAAACATCTCGCATATTCATCCCAAAATGGTAATTATATTGTAAATTCTTGTTTTCAATAAAATATTGTAACAGTTAAATATTCATGGAAGCAAATTTTACGTCTCTAATTTACCAATATAAATAAAGCTAATTTACACGAATTCTAGTCATATAACCTATCAAACATCAATGGAAATGAAAAATGTCATTTTGATTGCTTTATACAACTTTTCCAAATAACGTTTGGCAGCTTAACGAGCGTCATTGCCCGGTGTTGGGATCACAATGCCGACTTCAAACCTTCCCGCTGTCACTGCGGAACATCTACTGGTTCTGAATGATAATTTCCTGCAAAATCAATACTTCAATTACCTTTTCACAAATATTTGCATATGTGATCCAAACAATTCACGTAGTCGCTCTTTAAAGTGACACAGAGTATCTTTCTAAAAAAATTATTTGATTTTGATAAGCTACAAAATATTTAACATGCTGATTGAAGTTCATATCTCATCACTGGACTTGCAAATATATCCATTTATGCATAATATCTCTAAAATGCTTGATTTTATGGGAAAATCAAGAAAACATCTCAAATACGTTTAATATTCGAAATTATGCATCCAATTGATCTACCTATTAGTTAAAATAACTTATAAACACTATCGAATCGAATATATCTTCCTGTCAGCTTATGGCAAGGTTTTAAAATTACGTTTGGCGAATTTGGGCGCGCCACTCGAGCCACATTGTCAAAATCCCGACTTTGAATGGCCGTATTTTCGCTCTAATGTACTGATTGACCTTTAACTTGTTATTTTCAGTAACAGTTAGTGGTTCCCGATGTAATAACATCGATTTCAAAATTTGACATATGTGATCCTATCAACATACTCTGTGTCTCTTTAACGCTGAAATAGTAACAATTCGATAGAAGCGGTCGTAAAATGTTCAGTAATGTCCCCATAACGTATAACATTTTGAAATGAAGCTATTTCAATACAGAAAGTACAAATCATCAAGGCTATTTAAACAGACAAGAACATAAAGTATCTTTAATATCAATGACAGTGTAAGGAGAAGTCCTGTCGTTCAAATCGTGGTTTGAACGATCATTTCATCGTTTTAAGTTTTTGATATTCAACAGATAAAATTTAGTATAAACAATTGGGGATCAGTTCTGTATAAAAAAAGGCATTATTTCGCATTATTTCAAGTTGTATTTTATGAATAAACTAGCAGTGAATCTTCATAAAGGTAATGCATATAAGTGCACATAAGTTGATACATGCAAATATAAGTGCCGAATACTTAATATACGACTATATGAAATACAGAGGTAGTGCTTATTTACGAAACCGATAAATATTGCAAAGTTGTGCGTTGAAAGAAACAAGAAATATAATTTATCATTTTCATCAAAAATCAAACTGATGATATATCCACCGACCTTGTCATGGGGAATAAAAGTTTCAAAATATTGATGCTACAGAAAATCGAACGTGTTGCTATAGGGAGCTACCCCACACAAGGCATGTGACAGAGAGGAAATCCAAGCTGGATTGAGGTCGAACCCCAGTCAATAATTTTACAAATTTATTTCTCGGAGCACGATCGATTTTTATCAGACCGTTTTTACCTAAGCCGAATGATTTTTACTGAGGAAACCTTTTAATGCATACCTGCATAAGAATCAAGAATAATTTCTCAATGAATGAGCAATTGGTTTGCTTTAAATGATAACATGTAGAAGTTCATGTCCATCTTTCTGTAATCATGTCTATTTTACATTCTTCAATCGTATTACAAATCATCTACCTGAAGATAAAGTCCAGAAATAATATTCTGTCAACAACAAAAGAAACATGTCCATATTTGTTTACACTTTTTATTCCAGAGTATGTAAATACTTTCATTACAAAAGAAATACACACATTAATGCAAAAACAACGCATAAACGCTAAAACATTTGAACAATTTAACATAGAATTAAGAGATGCGACAGGAAGCCAGCTACCTGATGTGAGAAAGAATGACGTCTAAAAAATTTCCCCTGATAAATACTAGTAAAATCATGGAAAAAATCAAATAATGTAATTTTTCTTTGTATATACACTGCACTCCCTGGTGTCGGTTTAAAGGGGCAGTAGCACGTTTTTTGATAACTTTATATTTTAAAATTTTCACTGATAATTGTAAGTTAATGTTAAATGAATTATATTGACAGTGTCAAAAATCTCATTAAACAAGTCAATCATCCATAGTCAGAGGACAAAGTTTGAAGATTCACATGAAATCCATTGGCGGCCATTTTTGTGTGAACACCTTTAATTCATTTTGAGTAAGAAAAAGGAATCGCATGGCTAAACTTTACAATATATATTTGAATTATTACTGCTCCATTTAGTTTAAATACATTGTCTTTCAATTGGAACCATTAATTTTTATTTTCCTGACAACACCTTATATTCCCCCTAAAAACGTGCTACTGCCCCTTTAAAGAGATGTTACATTAGAAAGAGGGAGCAGAGTATCTCGCATTTCAGACACACATGATACACTCAGTCTGTGTATGACGGTTTGGAGGGTGTATCAGATCTAGGGGAGGATGGCTTTGATTAGAACACTTTGAGCAGGATAGAGCATGATCCGCGAATATTATTAGAAAGTAAGCCCGATGCCCATGGGAAGTGCCTGAAGCACAACGGTAGTTGTCGTGTTTCTCTTATTTATAAAATGTGTTATTTTTCATATTTGTATTTTAGTTATTATTATGATTTGAACAACCAATTATCTTAAAGTTGAAATAACATGTTTTGAAGAGGCATTTAAATGCCAAAGAATCGAAAATAATCAGATTTTTAGATAAATAAACGAATGTATAGCGTCCCCGAATTGAGTGACTTTACTAGAGGTTTACATTTATGTTTCGAACATGGACAGTGTTTGAATATCCGCGTTATTTCCGCAACTACAATCGAAATCAAAATGCGCATAACGGGACCGACCTCTTTCTCTCTGCGCAGAGGTTAGACGTTAGACCAGGATTCTATGACATGATCTACCTCTATAGAGAGAGACCCTTTTCGTGAGTTTGAGAAACAAACTATTTTGTTTTAATGGCCTTTTATGTACCTTTCAGATTCAAAAGGACCGTGACAGAGAGGAAATCGCAGAAGGATTGAGTTCGAAAACCTCCCGGGAGAGTCGATAATTTTATTCTTTGAAGCAGCGTCGGTTCAAACATATTGCATTCACCATAAGCTGACTGATTTTACAAAAGAAATAATTCAAAGACCTTTGTACCGTTTATATGCACGTATGTTAAAAACCAAGTTAATAACTTCTCAATAAATGAGCAATTAGTTAGATCACGTTTTTATGACTTGATCTTCCTCTTAGGAAAAGAAAGACCCTTTTCATGAGTTTAAGAAACAAACGTTTTAGTTTAAATGGCCTTATATGTACTATGTATATTCACAATGACTATGACAGAGAGGAAATCCAAGCTGGATGGAGTTCGAACCCCAGTAGAGTCAATAATTTTATTCTTCGGAACACGGTCAATTTAAACATATTGTATTCACCATAAGCTTAAAAATTAGCAATTAGTTAGAAAATGATTTTATGACTTGATCCACCGCCCTTTTCATGAGTTTAAGAAACAAACTATTTATTGTAAATGGCCTTATATGTACCATGTAGATTCCCTGTGTAATTACCACCTTTCCTCCAAGCCACTCGCCGTGGTCAATCAATACAGCGCAACACCAGTCTGACCGTACCTACCCAACCCTAGCTGCGTATATCGTGATAACAATCAATTCCTCGTGCCACTCGCCCACCGCATGTATTGGGTGTCAGTTTCATAATCAATATCAAGCCCTTGATGTTTATGAACAAACAATCACTTTGTTGTCATTCCTTTCTGATGCTTTATTCTATCATAGTGTTTTAACGAACACATTCTTATCATAAGATATACAAAAAAATCATCTTTCGTATAATGGTGTTTTATCACGAAACCAATTGGTGGCTGTATCTATTATTCTCGATCGGGGCTGTTGTTTGTCTGCTTGTATACCTGAACTAGTATAATGGTAGCAGTGCCACCAGCTGTTGATGATTGAATTTTACATTTACCTGTATATGTGCAAATTGTTAACAGGTAGGTATAATAATAATGGAACTTATTGATTTGTCAAACGAGGTCATCCGCAAAATAAATATGTGGTAAGCTTGATAATAATGTCACGATGTTGTATGTTCTCTAAATGACTGTGTTAATTGGGTCTTCACAACACGATATATGCTCCAAAGCGTCATTCACCGAATGTTTGTTAACGTGGTTATCATGACATTAGAATTTAGATATCAGAAAAGTACATACGTAAAGTAAAAGTAAATTGAATTCTTTTCTACATACAAACATTTTTTGGTAGTGGAAATAGTATTTGTCTGATTCTAGCAATATTTTTGTCAAGTGTGAAATCCCATATTTTATGGTAGAATTAGTCGTGACAGTAGTACTGTCAATTGATATATGGGCATAAAATAGAGGATATTATATGAGTGTCCATGATATACTATGTTTATGACACAAGTGCCTAGATATGCGTACTACTGATTTTTAGGCACGAGGATCGTCAACATAGTATGTCATTGGTCCACATATAATATTCTGTTTATCTTGAAAACTTAAAGTCGAGCTACCCGCCGTCGGTTCAATAAAAACGTAACGTCATGTTTTTACTTGACGTCATATTGAAAACGTAATATTTTGATCGACGGCATCGTATGAAAAATATGAACCCTGATATGAATGCCCAGTAGGTAATAATGACTAATGATATGATAATGAATTTAGCCGTATAAATGACGTTCAAAAAAGGAATCTATTAGGCGAAACATTTATAAGCCCATTTACATATATCAAATAACGTCAAGGATATTGTTGATGAGTCGTTCGATACAAAAATAATAATAATATGATTGATAATAAAACATAATGCTACAAATGTTCATTTTTGTAGTTTATTTAGATAAGATTCGTTACAATCAATAGTAAAGGTAGGGAGGGTCTTGTAAGGGTTGTTGATCATCTATCATCTAGGTTACATGCCCTTTCCTCAAAGCCGGAATATTCCATAGGGGTAACTGGGCTGAAAGGGCTTTAAAACATCCCTGAGATATATAAGAACATCCCTGAGATATATAATAACATCCCTGAGATATATAATAACATCCCTGAGATATATAAGAACATCCCTGAGATATATCATAACATCCCTGAGATATATTATATCATCCCTGAGATATATAAGAACATTCCTGAGATATATAAGAACATCCCTGAGATATATAAGAACATCCCTGAGATATATAAGAACATCCCTGAGATATATAAGAACATCCCTGAGATATATAAGAACATCCCTGAGATATATAAGAACATCCCTGAGATATATAATAACATCCCTGAGATATATAATAACATCCCTGAGATATATTATATTATCCCTGAGATATATTATATTATCCCTGAGATATATAAGAACATTCCTGAGATATATAAGAACATCCCTGAGATATATAAGAACACCCCTGAGATATATAAGAACATCCCTGAGATATATAAGACCATCCCTGAGATATATAAGAACATCCCTGAGATATATAATAACATCCCTGAGATATATAAGAACATCCCTGAGATATATAAGTTCATCCCTGAGATATATAAGAACATCCCTGAGATATATAAGAACATCCCTGAGATATATAAGAACATCCCTGAGATATATAAGAACATCCCTGAGATATATAAGAACATCCCTGAGATATATAAGAACATCCCTGAGATATATAAGAACATTCCTGAGATATATAAGAACATCCCTGAGATATATTATAACATCCCTGAGATATATTATAACATCCCTGAGATATATAAGAAAGTCCCTGAGATATATAAGAACATCCCTGAGATATATTATAACATCCCTGAGATATATAAGAACATCCCTGAGATATATAAGAACATCCCTGAGATATATTATAACATCCCTGAGATATATAAGAACATCCCTGAGATATATAAGAACATCCCTGAGATATATAAGAACATCCCTGAGATATATAAGAACATCCCTGAGATATATAAGAAATTATCTGAGATATATATTACCAGTAACTATGACCCAGGATAATTTACATTTCATTGTCCAACTGTTCACTATGATCCATCTCACCTACCGACCTACCTTCTATTTGCAACGAAAACACGCAACTGTACGGATATTGGCCTTATGGGTATCTTGGAGCTGCGTGGGTACACTGACAGGCAAAATAAAGTACACACTTTATCTAAATTTATCATATGTATGATTTTCAATTAAAAATATTTCGAGTTTTTGATGTCGTATTTTGAAATTGATAAGAACAAGAACTAAATCATCATTCAAAGAGTACTTATAAGTGTCGTTGTTCAATAAAAAATTGTAATTTTATGTTAACAATTGTTCCAAAATTGATTTAGTTATAACACAAATGTTCTTCAACAAGGAAAACATATCGACAACATTTTAAACATGGTAGGTGTCGTGTAAGCGTGAATTCTATTTTTACCACTGCCTACATTAAACAAAGATATTTTTAACAAAACATTAAACAGACACTAATCTTTTATTCGAAATACTGATATGGGTAATTGTCAACGTGTCTTAACTTTTTACATCACAGGTATCCCAGATATTAAGTCAATTTCAACACAAACTGTGGTGTGTACTTTCTTTTGTCTGGTGGTTTACGTTGATGTAGCATGGTGAGTTGGTTTGAGTCATAAACAATTACCTAGTTCCTTCTTACAAGCTGCAATCCGAGATCTCCATCACGGCATTGTAACCTCACAAAACTACCAATCAATCTCATTGAAATCAGATCAGATTCAACCTGAATAATTTCGTTTACGTTTTTATTACGTTTCTTTATATGTAAGCGCTGTACATAGGAGAGGGTTTCACTAAGTTGGATTAATTGTATCAAATCCTTTCTTTTGAATAAATATGTTTTACATCAAATATGCGTATAGCATGTTATGATCAGCAAATGTTGAAGCGTTGGTTTTAATGAGATTGCAGAACCATGATAATGTACCGTTGTGCACTGTCGCCACTTTCAAATAACAGCCAAAAATTTAACTTCATGTAAGTTATCTTTGTAATTTTGAAGAATAACAAGAAATGTTACCTTACTCAATTGAACCAAATTCATCAATAAAAGCTTTGAATTTGAACTTTTGAAATTGGCCTTTAGTTTTTTTCAAAATGAGTTGTTAAACGTTCACAAACATAGCTGTAATAAACAACTCTGTAATAACTACGGGAACAATTTCCTGATCTCCTGGTATTGTAAACACAGGTCGATTCCTGCTCGTTACAAACGTTTCATGTAGAGAATGCCTCATCAAGCGTGAAGTAAACGCGAAAATATTTATGGAAGTAGTTTGTGCAACACTACCTAGAACGACAGCCAGGTGAATGATTTGAGTATAAAATATGAATACCATTGATCCACTATTGTAGTGCATTTCAGAGTAATTGATTTACTTCTCGTGGGAATCTACAAAGCTATAAATTGGTGATTTTTATTCAATAGTTAATTTGTCGTATTCTTAACCAGTCACTTCCTGAATACATGGTATAATCGTTCTTTACACATACTTTAAGCGATTAACATTGAAGGCAAAGTTAATATAATATGACCGAATAAAGGCATTGTAACATATTGTTTATTTGAAGGAAACAAATCTATTCATAATATGTGTGTTCACACGATTACAACCTGTTTTTACAAAATGTTCTGGCAAAATAAAATATATTGAAAAAGCTTTTTTAGGACCCAAAGTGTATTTGAACAGTCATTTAAATCAAAGTGTCAAACCCTGACGAATGAGTACTTTTCACTACGCATGCGCCTACCGCAGATATTCGTCGTCGCATTTCACTAATCAGAGGATTTTGCTTTGAACCCTATTGGTATCTTTTCTTTTGCCCCTGAGTGTATATGTACATATTGTCGCTGCTTTATTCTAGTAATCTTATTTTGTAGAACCACATAGCACTATCAGTTTGCCTCATTTCCATCCTGAGAGAAGAAACCGTCGTAAAGGTGTCTTAACGTCTAAATGGATGATGAATGACTTTGTGAATTATTGATGTCTAAGCATGGTCTAATGTATTGTTAAAAAATGAGGGGTTAACAAAAACATCTTCGATCCTAATGTAGCTGTTAATCACTTAATCAGACATTGTCATTTTACAGGGTTTCTGGCTCAACGTCACATTAATTAACACATCATTATACATGTCTTATTAATTAGCACATCATTATATATTGTCACATTAGTCAGCAAATCAATATTGATTGTCAATGATAACATATGTTGCCATGGTTTTCGATGGTATCAATCGAATACTGGGCTTGATCGTCTTTGAATTTAATTAATAGATGTTGATTGTGTTTCATTATCAGATCTGTTGTGAGTTATCCTGGTAGCATGATAATAACTTACTCCATTTAAGGTGCTCTGTGCTTGAGTGTGCTTTATTGTAAAACTTGAGCTTGGTGGGTCTTGGCTATGCTACTGCTTTCCAATGTTCTTGAATGCTTGACAATGTATTCATGTGGTTGTATGTTTGAATCGATCTATGGATTTGAATGTTTATGATTTATATTTTTGTTGATTGATTATGCTTAAATTTCTTTCATTGGGCTTGAATGTACATGGATGTGCTTGAATCTACTTGAATGTGTTTGAATGTGTTTGAATGTGTTTGAATGTGCGTCCAGCGCTTGACGGTTTTGCCTATTTTGGTTTGTTTAATGTTACTAGTTAATTGGTAATTTATCATGACAATGGATTCGTTTGAAGTAGATTTAATTGCAACTTGATAAGTTATTATTCATATACCTTTAAGGCTCGCTTTATTGAAAACATTGACAACTTAATTATAGTAACCCATTAATCAAAGTTAAGATTTCATTTGCATAAAACTTCAATTGTTTGTCACATGGTGTTATCAACACAACATGTTGAAGGAATTGGACCCTTAATAAATCTTTTAATTATTTTTTAAATCGAATAAGTTACTTAGGAACTAACCAGGGTCTTTTTACACTAACTTATGACAACCGGGGAAGCAGGGTTTGGTATCGTTAGCATTTAATTTGCATTGTTATCTACAACATGCTATTAAACGGGACAACTATGGTGAACAATCTTAACATCATTTATAGCACCAAATGTTAAGGAACAACTCCTAACCATCCATCCAACCAATAGCCCATAATAATATTTCTTAATTGTCTATTGGAAATTCTTTGTTTGCTCGAGGCGCCGGAAGTCACAGTGTAGCGCCTGGGCACGACACTTCATCCACATTGCACTCAGTCTACCCAGCTGTACAAGTGGGTACCTGAACACGAATATGTATGAACCTAAACGTTCGCGCGAACCGCTGAATCGCGGCATCGAAAATACTAATCCTTCAAAGTAATGATATAATCTGTGCGCTTTGAGAATGCCTAGCATTGAAAAGAGTATTACAAATGGATTATCATTTTTATTCATTCAGAAAAAAAACTTTGATTACAGCTGACAGTGCAGAATATGATGTGTTACTGATCAAAACCTACATTACATTGAGACCTTGACGTTTGATAGACACACAAACGTGTATATTCTCGTTGAGAAGCCATTGTCAATTCATTCCCCACCAGGAGTCTATCATAACTGAGATCTATTGCAAATTGACATGATATAAAGGGTTTCTATTTCACATTAGTGGGCCAAGACACCTTCCCCGACAAGCCTTATTAATTTTGTATACATCCAATACATTAAATAAGACATCTTGCGTTGGTTCGGTGCGTTTTGTGAGTGGTCGGCGCATTAACAATATTTTGTATAAAATATTAATGGATAGAGACCAGTGTTTTCATCAAGGTGATCCGAGACGTAGGATCTATTTCGACCAATCAATAACAAAATGAGGTTGGTATCCCTGTTGGTCTATTTCTCTTGTTGATTGGTCAGTGGTTGGCAGGGCACAAGAATATTTTACTTGCTACATATAATTGGAACCCCTATCCTATGCATTACAGTTTAGATTTAAAGGGGCAGCAGCACGTTTTAGGGGTAAAATAAGGCGTTTTCATGAACATTGAAATAAATGGTTCCAATTGAATTAAAACTGAATGAAGCAATAATAAATCAAATTTATAAGGTAAAGTTCAGCCATGCTATCCCTTTTTCTTGAATTAAATGAATTAAAGGTGTTCACATAAAAATGGCTGCCAATGGGCTCTATGTGAATCATCATAGTTTGTTCTCTGACTATGGATGACTGGTTTGGTCAATTAGATTTGTTACACTATCAAAATAATACATTATGCATTATCGTACAATAAGTAGTGAAACATTTTGAATATAAAAGTTTTTAAAAACTTGCTACTGCCCCTTTAAGATGTTTTATTGAAAAAGACCAGAGAAATCCTCAAATATAATAAAAGGAAACGAAATAGATAAATGACAAAATGATGAATAATTATAATAGTTTTTATTAACTCCTCATGAAATACCAGTCATTAATTCTTATACAGTGTATATACCTCTAACTTATTTTATTAATCATATATCGTTTCAAATCCGTTTCCGAAAATTGTTAAGTTCAACTAGTAAATTGAAACAAAAATAATTAATTTGATCCTTTTTTATTTTGTGCAACCCAGAATTAATTAATCAACTTTCAAGGTTTTGACATAGTGTAATCATTTAAACTTCAAAAGTTAAGGACATTTTGGGATGAATTGTCCATGAAGTCACACACCAATTGTAGATGTACTTTGTCCATACGTTTTACAACATCACTAAACTGATCTCATTTATGTTATTTCAAGATGTTCTGATTGCTCATTACCGGTGTCTCGAATAAAGTCATCTCAGAAATCACTCATTATCTATTTTCGTACTTTCAACTTGTGAATATTTAGACTTCTTACGACGTTGTCTCATTATCGCTGAGAGTAATTATTAGTTCAAGTACGCTGAAATAAATAACCGTTACCTGTTTTACATACTGATGACGTCAATGGCGGATATTGGTTATGAAATGATACTCCCAATGACGTCTATAGAAAGCGTTTACCTAATTGAGGATGTGCATTGTCCTACATACACTACTGGGCTAAAGAAAGTACTCGCCAGTTTGTTTCTGTGTAACGGTCTAAAGACGTGTGGTCCATTTGATTATGGCAGGTTAACAATGATACATATTTGTATTAGTTTGAATAGATTTATTGGTGTCTAGTTAATGTTTTTTTTTAATATTTTAGATTAAGAGGGAGTGGGATGTTTTAACCCTACAGCCCCTCCCCAAGCCCTTGTAAATATTTTCACAATTTTTTAAAAATTGAAGGTTAAATTGGGGACTCCCCTTTTCAATATGTTTCCCCTTTGTCCCGCTTCCCCATATCTGAATTTTTAAATCCGCCATATAGTTGTTCAAATTGTAACATAATAATCATTATTTACATTGAATGTATTATGAAATGTGATTATTATCAGTTACATAATGAAATATAGATATTTAATATGGTTTCTTTTAGTCACTGCTTCATGTTAACATCAGTTAACCATGTCATTAATCTCGATATACATATATCCTACTGTCTTCCAAGGCAAGAGAATTAACACATGATTCTGTGTCTAGTTTCTAGTTGTTTGCTGTGCCATAATTTGGGGACAATGTCCGTGATGCACAGATTACTGTAATCAGACACGTTTATTTCGTTTACTTCTATCAATGGCTTTCTACAAAATTATCACCATGATAGATGTAAACATATAACGAAATGATATAAAATATGTTAAATAGTAAACCTGTTTTCTTAAAAGTCAAAAGGAATCACGTCCGATTAATCCCCGCTTCCCCTGTTTACCATTTTTCTTACACGAGGTGCCACGTTAGAATCTTATGTCTTACCATGTTTAAAATTCATGTTTGATGTTATATATTTGGAATGTGTATGTATCAAGCATGTATTTATGATATGTTCAAGGGAGAGGCCTTAACATAAGCGCTAAACCTGTTGGCCAATCCCTTTCACAATGTATATGTAAATGTATATGTACATTGTGAAATAAATATATTTAAAATAAAATACGTTAGAATCAGTTACCGGTGTAATTAATCCGAATATATCCCGCTCTTGTTCAATACAGAACAATCAACACATTAGGTAACTGATAAAACTTCAAGCTGGAAAACAGTCATTGGAAAGACCATCATTTGAAGATAAAGTCAGGTGTTCTGCTTTAAGCCGAATAAATATCATGTCCGACTAATCCCCACATAAGCATGTTTTATCTTACATAGAATACGTTACTGATGCTATTAATGAATATATCTCAATCTCGTCCAATTTAAGGCAATAAATACATCATGCTATAATGTTTAAACACTAAAAGAAGTTCCTTTTGAAGACAATGTCACGGATACATTGATACATGTAATAAGATCGAAAAATTACCATGTACGAACATATTCGATTCCCCTATCTTAACAAGGATATCGTGTCAGTATCAGTAACTGATGTCATTAATCTGAAAACATTCTTGTTCAATGCATGACAGTTAACACATGCTACATTATATAAAGTGTTTAAGCAGGAAAATGATCACCAGCAGGGCTCCTTCTTTGGGACAATGTTAACAGTGCAAAAAAACAACACCACAATTAGTATCTTTAAGTGACATAGGCCAAAATCGAGCTTAAATAGCAAATTTGTTAAGATATGTTCTCATTTGACTGATAAACAAGTTCATTGTTTTGACAATAACATATAAACAGACAGACAGATTCGATTTCAGTGTAATGTCATTGGCTAAAATTAGATAATTCGACATGATTTTTTATACACAACATGCATCAAGTACAACACATAAGATACAAATTAATTTTGATTTTTTTTTTTTTGGAACATGCTAAACAATATCAACGGTTGTTATGATAACCAATGATAAGATTTGAAGCACTGGATTCACTTGACAGCAATGACTTGATCTTAAATGGAGCATGTGAAGTCTCAATATGGTTCGTCTTCAAAACATTGTACTATTTTCAAGGTTAACTCGCTGCTAGAGCCGCAACTTTCCTGGCAATGCTTCAAAGCTTACAGAAGTTTGTTTGTCCGATTGAATAAATGGTTTCAATTTCTATTGTTCAGATATTGGATACCAAAATCCTTATGAAAATAATCGTCAGAAGAGTATATTGTGAACACGAACAAAACGTACCACTGCATGATTGAATCACAGTTTATTTGAAACAATAGCATATCGTGTATCAATGTTTATTAACAATGACACCATGGAAATAACAAACAATAACGCCCCCTCCTATATAAGTTACCTTGACACGGCTCAGTGATTACATTTTAATATTTAATGTAACTAATATGAATATATAATATAATATAATATGAATACTCAAATGAAGTTAAAGGTCAAAAAGAATTTCTGACATTTTGGTATGCATATGAAAGATTTGAATTAAATTCTCTAGGGATATACTCATTTAAAAAGGGTTCCGTATTTCCAACTGTTCCCTTTGATACTCTTACGAAAATATGAGCAATGCAATATAATAATGTGCATACTTATATTGCGCCTTTTCCACGTCCTAAGACATGCTCAAAGCGCTGGCAAAGTTATGGACAATATGGTTTGTGAATAAATACCTACTATCAATCTCAAAGGTGTTACCATAATGTTGGTATTTGCTTGTTTGTAGAAAGAATACTTATAGACGCCCAAAAATATTGAAACAGCATTCTCTCACCTCATAGAAAGAAATTGCCTGGCTATCAGAATATAGGGAAATGTTAAAATATGTTATCAAATCCAAATAACATGTATTTATAATGGGTCATTTCTTAATCTCTACATTTAATAATTTTCTTCGAACGATATTGGTTTCAGGTTATATGTGAAATATATTCTGCCAAAAAAACCTGTTTGATATTTTGAGTGAAATCCAGCGAATAGTCAGTCAACGATATCATGCTGGCAAATGTATTATGATCTCTTGCGTAGGCCGGAGTTGGCATATGGAGGTCACCGCCTGTCGCCAGCAACCTACACGTGTGACCTTCAAATTTACTCTTCGAACACATATCACTCTGTATATGAATCCCTCTGAGTAAACCAAACAACATTCCAGTCGATGTTGCAATGAAAACGTGATCTTTGATATATTTTCGTATCGTTTATTTTGGGAATGTTGAAAATAGATAACGATGTTTCGGTGTCGTGTAGTAAAGCATGAATGTATAAGGAGTGTAGTGTCTGGTGTAGAATTATTCACATAGATGAATAGAACCAATATATTTAACAATATTGTTTTTATCTGTCCATGTGAGACCATATTGACGAAGAATAAACGGAAACAGAAACTAAAGAAACGTTTTTTCAATATTGGTCAACCTTGCATTTATTATTAAGAAATTATCCTCTTTAGTTAGTGAACTAGCCAATTGTGGATTAAGTATTTGTATACATGTGATATTTGTAAGCATTTAACTCATGTATTTGCCTGTATTAAAAATATGGAAAATTAAAAAAATTAAAAATTAAAAAAAAGGATAAACGGTCCATGAAGGCTGTGTCTAATTAAGGATAAAAACATGAACTCAACCATGTCAACGCTTATAACATGTAGGTACGTGTTAAGAATAAAGATAAAGCAATCCTGGTAATTAACAGCCAAAAGTTCTGAACTCATGTACGCATATTGTTATAAGATCCGGCTTTAACAACATGTCACCTCATTTCCAATATGGCCGCCATGGGCAGACGACACATTTCCGTGCGGCACCAGCTGTTTTGAACACCTTGCGCGTATAGGTGAGAAATGCAATCAACGCCTCAAATCACTGTCATATCACCACAACTGGAGTGTTGTGAAGTTGTCGGTTGTCGTGTTTCCTTGTTGTCTGACAACATGAACAAACCGTGCCCTTTGTTGAAGACAAGCTGTATAATTGGAAATGGTTTAATGTCAACAAACAAGCGAGAAGGCTAAATATTAGGTTTCGTTAATCACCGCTAACGTAAATAGGCGCGAGGACTACTTATATAAGAGATCACCTTGTTTGGAGTCCTTCAATCGATGGGAAACAGACGAGGACCATATTTGAGCAGATCTCTGGGCTGATATCCTGTTTCTCCTTGTGAATAAAATTTATGTCTGCTGTAAATGTCTTTGAAGGCATGTCGAAGTTTTAACCTAAGAATCGTCAGATTTTCCAAACCCATTGAGGAATAGAATCCGTATAGGCCCTTTCTTGGTGTTACATTATTCGATAGAGAATTTGATTCAAAGAAATAATACTATTGTACAAAATTCTATTGCCTTTTTATCATTGAATTCATTTTGATAATGGAAAAATGCATTATAACGAAAGTTTGATACTTATTGAAATTTACTTCACAATAATTGTTGTTATAATCGTTGCTTAATTAAGATATTTTATCTGTTGATCTGCTTTTCCAAAAGGACTACAATGTCGGTTTCAACTGCCCACGTTCGTCACTACTTGTCATGTGAAAAAAATTATACTATAATTGTAGATAAAGGATCACTTCGAACTTAGAATTGATGTATTGGAAAGTCATAGTACACATGTTTCTTACACCATCAACAAAATGAAGGTCGGTCCTTAATTTTTTCTGTTGAGTACAAATGCCATGTATAAGAATAGAAAGCTCTTTTTTATTACGAGAAGCAAACCCGTATAGAATAGAAAGCTCTGATGTTCCTCGACACACACATAATTGTTTTAAAAATCGTCAAATAAAACTGGTAATATAAACTACCAGGCAAAACAAAGTACACACCACAGTTTGATTCGAGTTGTTTAAGATCATATAGGCATATGGTGCATTTGATTTTGGCGCGTTATAATACCCATATTTTTAGTAGGTTGAATGAATTTATTGGTGTCATTGAACGTTTTGATGAAATATTTGTGTTGAAAAAGGCCGGGGTAAGAAACTGATTTACACCGTCATAACCCCTAAAAAAAATATTTTTGTTAATAAGTGAATAAAGGCTCATTTTTATGTTCATGAAGAGTATGAGTATGTCGTTGACTTGTTGTGGTATATCGAGATTAATTGTGGAACGATGTATATAGAATTTCTTTTTCAGAGATTCAAAACCACTAAGAAGTATTCAATGAATGGTGTTTTAACGGATGTTTTTTCGGGCTTTACATACGACGTCAACAACTTTGAATATTTTTAATTGAAAATAATACATATGATGAAATCAACTGAGGTGTGTACTTTCTTTTGCCCCATAGTATATTTTAGCATTTACGTTACCGTTACGATTCTCAATATCGGGTCCCCTTCCCACGGTATGCTGCAATTGGAGGTAACAAGAATGATGTAACACAGGTAAAACGAAAGATACAGATTGCGTCACGTTTGCGTTACCTTACGTCACTCGATTATCTACCCTTTTATGTCTAAAACTTTACATTCTCTTCAAGTTAAAGGAAGATGTTCAATCTATTGCCCATACATTGTTAAACTTACAAAAGATGTACCAGTCTTTTCTCATGACATGCAACTATCTTGGATTTGAAAATAATGGAAACGGGCCTCATCATTACCTAATACGAGGCAATTTGGTAACATCATGTTCTTCTTGGTGGTATTCATTGTGTAATTTGTTTTGGAGTTAGCTCCCTCGGGCCATGTGATGCATACCGCTAATGAGATCTTTTCGGAACGTAAGGCATCTTAGGTAACAATACGTTACGTTGATATATATAATCCTTATCTATAAAGCAATAAACATTATACTGGCAAGATTTCAAAGTGGTGGGAAAACAGAAACCATTCATTCAATCTCGAAGTAGAAATGGCTTGCTGATCGGCCGTAGTCAAATTGGAGCCTCAAACTCTGCTCTATCGACAATCGCTCATTTTGCAAAATGATGATAGAAAATGCTGTATGTGTACCAATTTTACAATTAAGCTACACTTCTACATGTCTTTTTGTTAATGAACTTGTGGTATTCTTTGCTTATTATATAGCATCAAAAGGTATACCATTTGCATTATTTAACTTATTTACCGGTATGTAATTGTGTATCTTCTGCAAATACAATATATGTGTTCACATGAAGATTTAGGCCGGTAAATCTTTCCTTCATAAATATACATTCCATAAGGCAAGAAATAACCCATTCCAGATTAAGCATGCTACGTTCAGTCATATGGATTTTCTTTAATTTTCGATAAAGATAAGTTGAAATTTAAAATGATATTAACGAGAAGTTGTGCCATTCATTGATGAAAACATTGTTGATACCAAAGTTGATCGATGATTTCAAAGTTCTGGATATTCAATCAATGCTCAAAATCTCTCAGTACAAATGTAAATAGAGCTTTGCTATAAACAAAGTTGTGGATATTCAATCACATGCACAAAATCTCTCAGTAATAATTTTTAATAGAGCTTTGCTATAAACAAAGTTCTGGATATTCAATCAATGCACAAGATCTCTCAGTACAAATGTAAATTGAGCTTTGCTATAAACAAAGTGTTGTTGGAAGAATACCAGACCTATATGTATGAGAGAAGACCGATCAACAATATGAATTGAACAGTATTTTATTTCCAAAACAAGACAAAATGAATTGTGACAAATAAAAACTTGAAGAAAAAGGATTAGCAATGACCAATGTATGGCAATGACGTTATTTATAATTCTGTCAACTGGTTTGTGACGAGCTGAGAAGAAAAGATAATCAGATTCCAATTTAAGAATTATCCTAATCAATTTACAAAGGATAGTGGTGGTAATGTTTTAAATTTGATATTCAATACAACGGATAGGGACAGTCCTGATTACAATTTAATATTCAATACGACGAGTAGGTATGGGACTGTTTGAAATTCCATAGTCAATAAAACGTATAGGGGGAGTACGGTGTGATATTCAACATTTAAATCAAACACTCGATTTAATTGATCACTTTCATCCGTGGATGTAACCTAGAATTCACGTCCCTTTTCACAATCTTATTGTTTGTATGTATTTAAAGAGACAGCCCTATCGGGGTATTTTTGTGGAAACAAAGTTAAAGAGTTCTTCCCTGTTTATACTTAAATATGATTCATATCATACATGATTATTTCATACATATGTTCATATCTGTTAGCGAGAGTAACATGCTAGTTGCTCTAGATTTAACAATTTGACAAAGAATTGAATTCATCACTGCGTCCTCTTGAATTTCGTTTCCAAAAAATACCCCGATACGACTGTGCCTTTTATTAAAATTTGAAAATCAAATCTCAAAATACTAATGCGATTCTAAAATGTCTTGAATTCCAAATCGTTAAAGATTTTTTAAATCTAGAAATTCTATTTTAATCTTTGCGAATGTGTTAGAAAAAACTGATATTGTTCAAAGAAATTTGTATCTGTCAATATTGAAATGTTTGAATGTAACATTATATATCCGCCCTTTTACAGCTTCTCCAAGAGTATCAAGTGACGTCATTACTGTTCTACAAACGTCACATTAATGACTTCGAAGCAATGAATACATTCTTAGGATAAAGGTCTTTGTTGACTTTTTCACTAGAATAGCTTATTATGCCTGCTATTACTTGTGATTAAAAATAAACTTCATTTTAAAAATCAGTTAATGATGATTTTGCAACATCAACAAGTTCTTGCATATGAAATTTCATGATGTTACAACAATCGGGTATGTAGATGGGGAAATTATATTTAAATTTTTTCATTGATAATTCATGGATGAATTAGTCTTCTACAAATAATGTTGGAACGTGGAAATCAGACGGACGTGCTTTTTGTAAGAGTGAATGTGTGAGAGAAATTAATCGGTTTATTGCTTAACATTGTATTTAGAGAAAATTATATTAACTATGAATTTTATAAGAAATATTTTGTGTAGCAACATTATCTTTTTTAAAGGTGATTGTCGATAATTATAATGACTTTTGCAAATTATTATTGTAGGGATTAATCATAAGCTATATTTATGGGACATTCGGCCCATTCCGTTTTGAAAATGCATCTGTCAGAAAAATAATCTTTCTGTAAATAGGTTGCGGTCCATGGGCAAAATCAAGATGTATTTTAGTAATAAAGGGCATGTAGAAGTTGTACACATAAGAACAGAATATTTCTGAATGACAACATTTTTATTGTGAAAATCGTAATTCGTCCTTCCTACCATAAGGAAGTTATTATCCATTAATCCAGCTGTGATTTCTACAATAAATACGTTGTTATCAAAACACCTTACCGTTACAATTTGGTTCATTTTGGAGTTGCTTTAGCTTTCGAGGGTACTTTTAAACATCTTGTTGCTTTTTTAACGAGAAAAAGTAAAACGCTACTTCATAAAATGATTGTTCAACAAACTAAGTTTGAACGAGTTTGGTTGTTGTTGAGTTCCTATCTGAAAAATTAACCTTTCTACGTTGTGATTCAATGATGACAGACAATTTAGAATAAAATGAAAAACCTCTAGAGCATCACTATCCATGATGATAACTACCAAGTTTTATTGAACATAGGCATACGATTTAAGATTATTTAACCATGAAACAGGCCAATAATAAAAGAAAAAGAGCACAACTCAAAGGGTGCCGCTTTATACGCATGATTGTTCTAAATAGAAGCTTCTATTGGCTTTGCCTTACAGTTTATTGCATATTCAGCATACTTTAAATACCACAAACCAACAAAAACATTTTTATATATCATCCTCAGAAAATAATTCTGGTTACGACATTTTGTGAGAATTGTATTTAGCATACCACTTGTAAGCTTTAAAGGGGCAGTAGCACGTTTTTAGGGGGAATATAAGGTGATGTCAGGAAAATGAAAATTAATGGTTCCAATTGAAAGACAATGTATTTAAACTAAATGGAGCAGTAATAATTCAAATATGTAGCGTTCAGTTAAGCAATGCAATTCCTTTTTCTTACGCAAAATGAATTAAAGGTGTTCACAAAAAATGGCCGCCAATGGATTGTGTGTGAATCTTCATACTTTGTCCTCTGACTATGGATGATTGACTTGTGTAATGAGATTTTTGACACTGTCAATATAATGCATTTAACATGAACTTACAATTATCAGAGAAAATTTTAAAATATAAAATTATCAAAAAACGTGCTACTGTCCCTTTAAACCTTTATCAATCAAGGTTTAATTAAAACGATACACAAGACCAGAAACATGAGTATCGCGTTGACAGATCATTATGTTTAAACATCTTAAACATCTTCAGTTTCTATTTTAGGTAATGTGTACCTCTTAACGTATTCAGTAATTGAGAAATAGAAGTGTTAACGTTTTCAGTACATGTGCATTTGATTTTTCGAAATAAGAATGCATCAGATCAGATTGTTTTATAAAAGAATGAATATTTTTGCTATGACAGCAAATAAATCTATGTTTGAAAAGTTGATACGGTCCAAACTCCAAAGGAAATTTATTTATTGCGAGAATCGTTTTTGCACAAATTGTATCGTTTGATTGCTAAAAACAGTTTAGCTGTAATGACAAAGTCATAATTAAGGTTTATCTGAAACCAAATCTATAGACTGGTAACCAATGGTGTGACGTTTAATACTATGGATGGCATTTGTGGACTTCAGGTTGTATGTAAAAATGCTGCCGATATCGAAGTTTATGAGGATTCAGTACATTACATTAATCCATATGGACTTTTCAGTTAGATTTAACAAACGATACATGCATGTGTTTAAACGGATAGTTAAAAATGATTGTCCATTACAGATATGCAGATATGCAACAACAAAGGAGTGTACAACAGTGTCTTTAAGGTTAGGTGACCCCGATAACGCTTGACTGAGGGTCAATGACCCTTGATTTACATCATCTGTCATTTGCAGGTGTAACTAGTTAGCCAATGACAGCCTTTGATGAAACCACCTCGACCTTGACGACACATCCGGGCCCTTGACCTTTGTTGTTACCTGCAGGGTCACCTCCGATTCTGTAACAATGATTGCGTACATTTGTGTTCGTACCTTAGACGCTTGCTTGCCCAAGAAATACTTGCTTTAGAAATAAACGTCTTTGCCTTTTGGGTTCGGTGTCCTTGTTTTAAAGACCAAGGTTAAAAAAAAACCAACAAAACAAAGTGTTTTATCCTTTTTCTGCATGACATATTTCTTTGTCAAGAAAAGACATGGATTCCTATTTCTATTAAGACGAGTATTAAGACGATAAAAACAGTGTAAAAAGCATTTGTCATATTAAAAAACAACGAGTACGACAGTCTCTAAAGTATATCCCCATTTCATGCTAATAAACAAGAGCCAATGAAGCGGTTGGCCTCCCACCCCCACACCCCCACACCCCCACACCCCCAAACGCAATGTGGTAAAACTTTGAGGTGGTTATGTCTATAAACGTGTTTTATATATTCCATTAAAAAATAAAATAATGATGCATTTTTTTATTGAAATTTCGTGATTGTCATACGTAAGCAAAACGATCTGATAGAGTAAGAAACCATTGTGTGTCTACAGGTTTGTGCAAGATTTTTACTTTAGATTTGTTTGTACAATATTCCACTGTCTGGAACCACTCTGCAGCCAAGCAATGGTTCTTCATCTATGAAAAAATAAGGAAGAACAATAGGTCTGACCCTTTACTTCTTTTGGGTAGTATATTGTATTGACCAATCGGAGGACAACGCTCAAGAAAACAAGATATTTTGGACGCGGCTGTAATGGTTGCAGAAATCCTGCAAAGATTACAATATCATAAATGTGTATACAAACATCTGTAGTTATTTATATTTTTTATTTATAAGTTTGAAGTACATCACATATATGTCGACCAAAAGGGCATGTTTTATCTTATTTCAAGTGAAAAATGGAAATTGTTTTAGAAGTATACATTATTTCTCCCTATCTAGGAAACTTTGACATTGAATCAGATTTTCACCTGCTTAAAAATATTGGAATAAACAACTTCTAGAGATAATTTCTTGATCAAAATATGCCATAAAATAAAACTCGGAATATTTATTTTCGTGAACAATGGTGCCTTTACAGAACACTGCAAGTTGTGTTAATGAGTCATAAGTCTTCCATGTTAGATTTCGTGTTTTACATCAGAGGATTCAAAAGAAATGTAAATATGTTCCCAATTTAGCTAGTTAACCATTTCCATATTCATAACACTATCTTCACGTAAGCGTATGAATCACAAGAGTAAGCTCGGTTACATGTACTTGTCTCGGACCATGACGAAGTGTGATTATTCTCGATAAATAGAAAATTCAAATTATTCTTAAATAAACAATGTTTTATTCATAACTAAACGTGGTCACTCATACGTGCATGCGCTACGAAGTGTCCTTAGCCACCCCAATAAATACTCCCTAGTCGATAGTCCTCTCCCACTTCTATACGCATCCCTACCCACAGCGTTCCTAACCACCCCACTCTCCCCACCGCCCCCTCTTTTGTCCCTTAATGGCCCCGGGCCTTGTAATCGTTGCTCAAGTCCCGTCGCCATGACACCCGGGGGCATGTCAGAAGCAGTGAAGAGGAACGCCCGTATCCCCATTCTCTAAGCAGCACAACTTTGTTGAAGCCGGAACAAAGACCAGGTAAAAACTACCTGTAAGACCGCTACCGTGAGACCAAATTAGGACGACCGCTATCCTCGTTGGGGGCTCCGTTTAAATTAACAGAAGCCCTGAACGAGCGTCGGACCTCATTCTCAATCACACAATACGGACACAATGAAGGACTGTTTTTGCTGTATAATATCGACTTTATCCTAAGGGTCCTGTGAGAATACAGCCAACATTTGAATATCATTCTTAACCTATTTGAATATCCTTTCTATATCTACGGTATATTCTGTGAACTGCTGGATCAAGCGACAATAGGCCGAGTTAATGTCCCACAATCAAAGAGTGAATATAGTGATTACTGCACAAAGATACGGTGTCAAGTTACCACCTGTAAAGTGTCAAAATGGGTCATTTAGTTTTAAAGGGTATATTTGAGTTTTGGAGTAGTTCACATAATACACATTAACAAGCAACGATACATGGGAACAGGGAAATCAAGGTCATGATGATATGCGAAATTTTAAACTTTCTACCCTATAAAATAACAATAAAAATTTATTATGTTAGATTAAAAATTGAACGATATATAGGAGCAAATATATTCAAAGTTTCCCATTAGATAACTTTATATAAATATTTGCATAATACAACGACAATAACGCTGATGGACGTTATATCACAAGTCACAATTTCCAGTTACACCGGTTCCTCATTGACCGGCAATAAAGGGTAACAATGTCGAGGAGCACCGGGTGATTGATGGTCAAACATAACTAGCCACTACAGACAGGAGAATAATGGTCTCTCGGACATCTGACCACAATGGTCTCTATCCCTTTTTGATGTGGCCGACGTAACGCCTTTGACAGGTGCGAGAACAATTTGGTCACTGTGGGAAGTCATGACAGAGAGAATGGACGATGATTTTGCTTAAGCCTTGTTTTATTCTGAACAAAGACATCGACTGCATCGGTATAACAGTTGTAGACAAGATATCTACATTCAGTAAAGACAATTTTATTTCTGATCATTGAAGGGAATTTTGAAATGGCATACAAAAGAACATTGAGATGTTATTGACAACTTTACTTTACATGAATTCTGTATCCTCAAAAGCATTCTTCATTTTCTAGCATAGTATCCCTAAAGATTTAAACTATCCAATAAAGATATTGTCGAAAAATGTACCCTTGCGTTACTCCAAGGATTTTGTTAATATTGATATGTTATTATAAACCACGGCGTGAACATATTTACTCGGTCAGGCGGGATGTGAGAAAACTGACAATCGTATCCATAAAAGCCATAACGCATAGCAAATAAAACACAGGCGGAAGAGATAAGACAAACGAGACCTTTCTCGATTTTAATGATACAAAGAAGCAGCCAAAAAATACTTACCAATTTAATTTCCTCGCATTGTAATTTGATAATTGATAACTTTGGAACAAGATGGTAATGAGAATTGTCATAGTTTAATAGTTCGAATGGCGTTACTTTTGGTTTTTATTTGCGAGTTTGTCTGAATTTAAGAACATTTTATTGAGAAGTTGGAACACTGCCAATCCTATGCAACAGATACACATTCATACATTGATTACTCAAACCTTTTGAAAAACAATGTTTCAGAGGTTTCTGATGCAGGAACTGAAAAACACAAACAGCACAGGAAGATGTTATAATCTTTAAAATGATTAGCCAATTATAAATGGATTTCAGTTCTCGAGGGTTGGTTCAGTGAACGTACGTTTCTTAAGGTTCCTCTACATCGAAACTTTAATCAGTTTATATGACTTCAGTGACATTTAAAGACAGTACATTGTCTCAAGGAAGTAAATTTGTCAGTACGACAGAGAAAATCAATGACAGCAACGTTTCAATGTTTCTGAAAAAAAGAATGCAACAGGTTTTGCATCAAGGTCGAGACTTCTGAATATCGTTTGTCATATATGGACATTTTTGTATTGACATTTTTAAAAAACATCTTATGTCGACGAAACTGATATGTCACTCTGTTTTCACAAACATTTTGATTTTAATAAATGATGACAAACAAACAGCGCAGCTTAAAGGGCACTTCTTCCTTGAAAAAGAGACTAGAGGTTTTCTTGAAATAAATCTTGTTTGTCATTTATGTCATTTCATGAAAAATCTTGAGATAAAATTATATTCATTTCTTATCAACAAATAGAGTAGCCCTAACCATCGCGTGTAAAGTATAGTTATGCCCTGAACTATATTAGTTGAAGCACAAGGCCGAAGGAAACAATACTATACTAGACAAAATAAGTTAGGGATAATTTAATTTTAATGAAAACTGCTTCACCAAGTGGTCAATGGTGGAATATTTCATTTTTCATAATTTCAAAATGTTTAAACATCCATATATTTTTGTTCAAAATAAAATTGGAGTTAAATGTTGAATTCCTTTTCGCAAAAAAGTCTGGTTGAGGAGTGTCTTTAAAAGGAGCGCGCCATCAAAAGAGCCATTGTTAAAATGCCCAGTCACTGTTTTGAGTCCCCCATTGTTAGATAGCCGTCTTGTAAAAGTCACCTTGTTACCTGAGGCTAAACTCACCTTATCAAACCAGTTGCCCAAGCGAACTGAAATACTGGTCACCATGGCAACGTAGAAATATCCACACGCACTCAAACAATTTGATAAAAATAAGGTGTCAATTATTTCAAATAAAAACTATCAAATGGACTGATTCATTTCAAAGTTATTCCTTTCAAGCCTATGTTTAATGTCTATTTTCACTTGCCGTTCGTTGCTCTCCGGTTTATTCAAGATTTAAATAGAAACATTATTTTCACAAAATGTTAAACTTTACATGAAGATATGATTGTCCCGTTGGTTTTACTCTGTAATACATTAGAGAGGAAGGTTTCTTCATAAATGCAATCTCTCTCCTGTTATTATCATTGTATAATATGCAGAATGTCTGAAGTTTAAGCGTGTTTTCATTTAACTAGCTACACTGAAGTTCTTTGCAAATATTAGGAAGTACGTACAATGAAGCTGTGACGATATAAATGTGGCCTTACCCGTTTAACAGCAACTCTGTGAATTTCAAATTGTATTTTTTATAACAAAATCGTCTAGAAAGCTTTGTGAACTTTGCAAAACAAATTCTGAAACATGTTTACTATGCACTTTTGTCATTATAAACTATTTTGGCACAATTTGCTCTGGGCTAGTACTTATATTAAATACAGTACGTAATGTATATCTACTTGGAACAAATAAATCCTATTTCCGAAATTAGATGGCATGAAGGGCATACTGTTAACTCATTATCTTACTTAGCCCGAAAGAAACACGTACATCTCAATAGAAATACTAATTAATTAGACATGTTTAACATGTTTGCTTCCCTTGCTAAAACACTGCAGACCTATTTATTGCCAGGAGGTGCAAAACGGGTGATATTTAACAAAGGTTTATTAAGATGGAGTAAAGTCGGATACAGACAATACACGACAAGACTCGGCCCGATCGATACACCAATCGGACATTGTTCCGAAAAGATGGGTGGTCACGCAAGGTTTGAAGACTACAGGAGTCGTTTTGAAGTAGAGTTGGTTTTCAAAGACAAAACCTTCATTCTAAATATATTTTTTGTGCATGGTTTCGCATTTAGAAATTTGTTGTCTCGTTCGTTTGTCGTGACAGATGATAAATTGCAGCCACTTCAAAGGCCTTAATAAACAATTTTATGTGGCTGAAGTTAGAATATCAGATGATGTTTTTTTGTATTTATTTAAGATTTTTAAAGTTTGTCTTTATGTCGTTGCAATATAATGATGGATAATTGGACATACAGGCTCCGAAAGAAGACACCACATTGTTAGGAAAATTACTTGAAACTCGATCGATTTCAAGCGCTAACCGTGCCAGCATTCAGTAGCTGGGAAGCAAAGCTCAAGATGACATACCTTTTTCTTGCTACTCTACACAATCCAACAGGTTGTATGGTAAATGCCATGATGGCGGCCATGCTTAGATTTCTTGAAGCAGACGACACTTGTGAATGCTTGAGCAGACGATAATACAGGCTGGCCGAGTTTGGGACTGCAGAACCACTGAGACCTTGAAACCATCAGTGAATTCTACCAGTGCCAAGAGCAGTCAAGCCTCCCAAATCCAAACAGCAGAAGTCTTCTTCGCCTCCTGTAGTCCTTCCCGCCATTCGCCGTGTCGCCAGCTTCAACTCACCGAGGCAATTACACCGCAAAACAATATGGCGAACTGGGGGAATAATGGGTAGTGAAGCGACGCGAGACACAGGTCTAACGTGCTTTGCTGGGAAGCTAACCTCCTAATTCAGTGGAGCGAACAGCCCGGTAGACGGATCCCTTACCTCCATATCATTTCCCTGTAGCCACCACGCCTCTGCAGAACTAGCATCTCGGAGACAATCGCCATCGACTTGCGGCCCGTACAGATAGCACTATTTATGCCAGAACCTGAGTTTTGTACAACTGACAATCAATAGCAGGAGCAAGGCCACGCTCTATTAAACAAGGTGTGATATCTGCAGGCCTACCTTCTGCTACGAGAGCTTTAACGCCGACACACGGGTGGTATTTCCTCTCACCTGACGCCGGCTACAGCCCTTATCGTTTGAGTGGTGGAGATGCTTTCTAATCTATTCCGTAACAGCTTGCACTGTTAAGTCAATTTATGCTGTTTTATAAATAAATTTAATATGATATTTTCGCTTTCAGTATATTTATCCATAATTCATGTACACTATGGGAGATATGAGCATTAAATTAACATGTTCAACAGGAAAAACGACTTAATTCACTTCAAACAAAGGTGGAGTCAGTATCGTATATAAGGTACATAATTGCTATGCAGGCGGTCAATAATAATTAGATCTAACCATCGATATGATATGTACACTTGCCTGAACAGAAAATAATGAACATTAAACCTTTACGTTGAACTTCCTACCCTTCCAAGCGCCATGACCTTTTGTTTCAATTATACGGTATATGACAACAGAGGGTCTAATGATAGTATCGGATAGTATCCCAAATATTTCTAAATGTAATACTGGTTCCAATCTCTTTGTCACTGATGTAGAATCTCCCTCTGTGTATGGTACCGGGAAGTCACGAGTCTTGATTGAGCCCGTGAATTCTACCAGTGCCATTCACAGCGAAAGACAAGGTCACAAAGGGAAATAACTCTCAATACAAAGTCGTCATGTCAACATTATAACGTTTAAGCATCCAAATTGACCTGTATCGATATGAACACAAAAAGTTTGATCATGATATTTGATAAAATTAACTTTGAAGTTAACAGTAATTTTGAAATATTTTTTTATCCACGTAAATGTTTAAAGTAAATACGGTAATGAATCAACTGCAATAATATAAGGTCGGATTCTATGTGGTTATTGATTTACATAGTGTTAACCGTAAAAACACGTCCATATTATCGATGTCATTATCACTGCTAGCTGTTATTACACTTCACGCAGTTACCCGGATGTTCCAGTCGGGTGCTTCATATCCGGTATGCTGAAACCGTAATTATTGATTACAAAGTTCAATAAGAGAGGGAAAATGGAATATGTCAAACAAATATAGTTATATTTTTAAAATGTGCGATAACACAAATGTTCCTTAAAATCAAAGAAACATATTTTGAAGGTGTACTAAAGATAGAAGACGAGGATATTATGATATATCATAAGCCGGGGTATTTTGTAATTTTCCGTTAATGTTTAGTCATAAAACAATCTTAAAAGTTTGCCATTCAAATATTTTTAAATATAGTTTATTTTAACACTGAAAAAGTAGAGAATACTAGCTGTTAAAAATCCAAAAATTATCTTCACAAAAATTGCATTTGTTTTACAGTACCTGAATTTTCTTTTTCGGAAAAACAAGTATAGTATTACAATGAAAATAAAACCTGAGTATTTGAAAACATGTCAAACAAACTACTACAAAGTCAACGAATACATTTCCTTGTATTTATATAAGACATTTTGTTTCAAACACAAGCCATTTGGGCTTGTTTACATTTCTATTCAACATTCGGATAAACTGCTACAAACATTCGATCTCGAACCAAGATGGCGGCCGCATTAACCTACAAGTTCCCATGTGATCAATATCGCATGACCAGATGTGATGTAACATGTCACTTACACGTCAACCATCGGTCATGGAAGATGCGAAGACATGTACATGGCGCAGCCATTTTGTATTATCTACACCTTCAGGTTTTCAGATTCGGAATTCCTTCAAAGTTAGTTTAAGAGCCGGTGGTTTCGCATATAACGTTCATATCATGGGTTGTTAGAACATCAACAGATGTTAGAATGGTATGCGTATATAAATAGAATGTAAGAAAGTGACATAATTATAATTGAAAAAGCATTAAAATATGAATAAAACTACCAGATACAATTACACAACATCCATGTACTATTTGACAATTGATGATATGTGATTAGTTTCAGAGAAGATTAACATTGCAGATATAAATTCTTAAAACGCAATTTTAAATCATTAAGAAAGTTAAGAAGATACGAATTGTGTAATTATACTATACAAATACAAATAGCCAAAAATTCCAAAATATGCATTAAGATACCATTGTTAGTAAACAGTATTTTAAAAGTCAAGTTAACAAACAATAAAACCTAAAAGGCTGTGGTCAGACAATAATTTTGAATTATTTTAAAGTTACAGTTGCACAGTTCTAAAACAAGCCAATACTCAAATCTGAATAAAAGGAAATGCCTACTTACAAAAAAATGCAAGTAAAACAATCTAAAACTGTAAAAGTCAACAGTCATCCAAACTCACCAACTCACCAATGGTCAGCTTCCAGCCAGAGCTCCAAGAACAGAGTGACCACTGACCACTGTGACGTCTTTACTAGTCTTGTTCTGGACACTAACCTGTTGGGTAGGTAGTCAGTCAGTTAGCCCCGGGAGAACGCTCATGTATTAGCAACCAGCGGGGGCAACAACAGTTACGTAACAGTGGTCATAACACAATAGGTCGTTCCAAGACGCTTGGGCGCTGTAATCAAAGCTTTACGGCAGCTTAATTACATTGGCATGGCGTTAATAAGCCGTTGTTATTAGCCCTGGGGGAATTAAACCTATTATTATAGAGAATAACCTGAGGCATGTTTTGTAATCTTGATCCGTTTTTGCTACTGTACAAAAAGTATTTTTCTTTGGGTTAACGCATACAATTGACGGCGTTTCTATAGATGCCTTGAACGAGGGGAGGTAACCGCGATCCATACAAAGGGAGATAACCCCGGGCTATACTTTGAATACATGTCATTGCGTAATGTCCATGGTATAAGGGATTTAGCATGTTTCTATTGTGTTCATTTATTGTAGTAGAATAAAGTTTAGATGTAGTTGTAGAGACATTAAACAAGACAGCTAGAATACCGTGTGACTTCTGATGATTTCAGTGTGAGACTACATGGTAGAAGATATATGCCTTGAGGATATGTTTCCAACATTTTGGATTGTCACATTTTCGTTTTACATTTGGTATGGAAAGCTCATTACATATATATCTGACAAATAAATAACTTTCGGGTATTTGAATTATGATTGGTCTTTCTGTCAGTTAAAGGGTATAAATACCTCGTTATTCATCTATTCAAAAAATATTTAAATAATGATGGAATATATTTGATGTTTGGATAAAACATAATGCATGATTTCCCAATATTTTAAACTTTGTCGAGTTGAAGTCGGTGTATTACTTATTTTGACTCTGCCATTGACTAGAAAACTAAGACAATTTGAACCAAACTTACATAATTTTTACATCAGCATATATACGTTGTAATAATTAGTGAATCAGCTATTAAAATGTTTGATATATTTGAAAACTCAAGGAGAATACTCATATGACCAAATAAGCATATTATTAAGAAAATTAACGGTGTTAACGGGAATAGTACTTTGTTTACATTATATGGCATACACATTACTAATACATACACAAAGGCAGATTCAAACCGTGACAAACACAGGGTCCGCGTAAAAGCAATAGACAACGTTAATTTGACATTCCTGGCGGGGTTTAACCAGCCAACCAAAACATTATAATGTTAGATAAACCTTTAGCTTATATGCTATGTAGTTCAAAACTCACATCAAACACAGGTCATCGTGAAATTGCGCTCGTTGGCTTGTTTCAACGCTTACAGGTTTCGGAGATAGATCATCTTGACGTGAATATGTTGTATATTGCACGATTCGCGCATGTGATGACGTCACAGGACTGCACGTGCCGCCACGATATTTCCATGCAATACATTGAGGCTAAAGACTGTTTGCTTTAATTTTATTTCATCATTTATTTCAACCTTTATTTTAACAATGGATATCATGATATTTAAAAAATGTATATCCTTGTCATAGACTTTCACGAAAATAAATATGGTAATAAATATTAGGGCAAGCTACACATTGAAAGAAATTATATTTGGATAATAAAGTAATAAATTTAAACATTTTAAACCCGACTATACCATTTAATTGAGATCATCATATATATCAACGAAGAACTTAAACTGACATTAAACATTTGGATAAAATGTGTTTTACGTACCCAAATGTCATTTATTCAAATCAATTTATTATATAGTCGCAATTACATGCGAAAATTACATGACAAAACCTTTTTGGTTTCTATTGATATTCGAACCCGGCATAATGCACGTTCAGAAGTTTACCGAAATTACACACCCCATTTCAAGTAGAAGTTGTGACTTATGAAATACTACAAACCTAAATATTTTGTCTAGCTTCTATCAGTAAATTTCCTTAAGTAAAAGTAGATTTTCAATGAAAAATACTGCGACTTTAAACCTTCATATAATCTCTACACACACCAACCAGCATCAAAAGGTATTTCAGTAGCACTTTATAGTTATCGCGTAATAACATAACTATGGTATTGTTCTCATAAATGTACTTAACGATGTTTATTACCAAATCAAATAACGTTCATCCTAACACTGATAAACAAACAGATGGACATTTGTAATACACAGTCCCGTTTCAGAAACTGGTTTAGGAATCAAGAACCGGTTCAAGTTATCTCTCCATCAATAATAACGGCCTCTGAAATATGGCCCTGAGGAAGGGGAATAAGATGCGATAAGATGAAAGTCGGGCTGTATTAAATCTACACTATAAATATAGTATTTCAGTTGACTCTAAAACTTGAGGGTTCTGAGGGTATCAAAGGTCTGCCTTTATGTCATGTAGATGACTTTAAGCTTATAGGATATTGTTGAAATTTAAAAGCTATGTTATTAAGAAAATCCTACGGCTTAAAACTTCATTTTGAAGTTCGAATACATTGACATTAAAATTGTAATTACTTTTTTCAGATTCTTGTGTTTCTGCTCTTCAAGAATATCGAATTGCATACAAATGATAAGGCGAAATAATTAAAACTGAATGATGTGTATATGTATTCATTTTGTTTTAAACCATATAGCATAATGATAACAATTCATATGTAGAACGGAATGATATCAAATAATAGTTTGTTGTAAATGTGTTCGACGTCCTAATCTCTCAGACTAGCGACAATGGTAGGATTGTTTGACATTTGTAATAAACATTTCTATCACATTTCATAGAAAGTTACTTTCAAACCTAAGAAAGATATTGTAAACATAAAGGATGAACAAAACACTTTTCAAACCTAATCCTATAAATGATATAAAAACTATAATGTCAAACGACAGAAAGCGTCATGATGAAGTCTCCGTAAAGAAATAACGTATAGAAATGAGAAACACTTTAGAATGGTTAAAACAATCTCAGAGAACTCGTTTAGCTTCCACTTAAACAACCTCTTAAACGAATTAAAGAAATGACAGTTTACTGATCATAGTTACCATGATAACTCAATGGTCCGAGAGCCATGTCCATGTATGTCCAGTTACGCATGAATCTTAAAGTCCATCCCTTCTTGACCATCTGTTGCTCGTGTCTTGTCAGCGCCATCTGGTCACTGTGTGTCCAGTTTTCAAACTGACCAGGTCAACGTTGCCATCTCGACCTTTGGACCGGTTCTGCAGGTCTGCGCAATTGCGGCCATTTATAAGCAGGTCATTACGTAACGTCGAGTCGTCAATGGCGGTAATAGAATGGCCTCGGTTAGATCTCCTTTCAAAGACGTATTTAGCCCCTATTCACTGAATAAAATCGTTTCTCTGTGATTGCTCATCTGCACCAATGGAAAAGCGATTTTGGTCGATTTTGTCATTTGTGTTTGAGAATGAGAGCTGTCAAATTCGTGATCAGTTTCACATGATAGAACATGTCACTGCTCTATCTATAACTAAACACACCATAACCTGATTTGGTGTCAAACTCTTGTTTTATGGTATAGCCATGTTCACAATTGAATCATCTATGTCAATTCAACGAAATTGTCAGTGAAATGTATATAAAATGAACCAATTAAGACATATATATCAAAATATTTCTCGTTAACACTGATGTTTGCAGTGGCTGAACTGTAGTAACAAGAGATTGTTTCAAATATTTAACTTTCCCTTCAATAGTATCGCATTATATGATAAAATTAAAATAACAAGATAACTCCGTTTTTTTATGAAAACATGCACAGCAAACGAAATAATTTAAAAAAAGAAGTTGAGTTGTTTTACAGTTGTCATTTGAGTGCCTGGTAAAAACCTTAGCCTTGTAACGAATGTCGACCGTTTAAAATCATCATCATCGGAATTTGAAATATTATGACTTTCCTCTATTGAACGTAAATTAGAATAAGCTTTATCTCAAACGTTACACTAAGGAGCGTTTACAAATTAAATTTCAGTTATAATGTCATAAATTTATGCAAGTGTTAAAACTTAAAATGTACATTGTATCAACATGTTGAAGTTTGTTGGCATGTTTTCATATATTACTGATTTAAGATGGTAAGTAATTGTTCTGTTTCAGGATATTGATTTTAATTATAACTATTGCTTTAGGGTACAACCAAACGTCGTCTTTTCATAACTTTAGAGACCGTACCAAACATTGTTGCGACTTCTTCAATAATATTAGAATATAAGGTAACATAATGTCATTTGCCTTGTGTTATTTAACAAACTCACGAATGCTTTCTTGCTCGAGAATACAATGTCTTGTTACGTAATTCTATTGATGATATCGAATTTGTGGTGTCAAAATGATGGAAGGAAAATTTTAAAGATAAAACCTTCAATCTGTTTAGTCAGATTAAAAAGAAATGCTTTATTAATTTATCGAAAGGAAAGGGATAATGAGTTAATTTACATCTTTTATTGAGTTTCTGTTGTTTTGAAAATAAGAAAATTCGACTGGCATCCTTCGTCATCATACTTTATGTATGTCATGAAATTATGTCCAACATTTATGTCTTACTAATAGTTATGTCTAGACGTTATACAAAAAAATATCATTGTCAAAATATAACAAGTTATTATATTGTCAATTTCGCTACAATTACAATACACACACTGTGTAAACACGTGTAGATCTACATAGATATTATTGTAACAGCTGGGCCTGTTATAGACATGGTTTTATATTAGTTTAAGCATACACCTTTAAATTTATTTACCAATATAATTGTCCCTAAAGAAGGTCATCACAGATATGTTTTTTTACATTTAAGGAATATGGATTGAATAAAGCTAAGTTCGTAAAACTGTTAATGTAATAAGATGCCAAAAAATCTGATTCATATTTCTTTTTTGCACATATTTTCTCATTCACTGTAACGAACTAACTAACGAATAAACTAACTAACTAAAGAACGAACTGAAAAAATGTATAATTTAAAAACAATTTTTTTCCTTTGCTTTTCACAACCAATGTGCAAAAACATGATTTGGAAAAAAACATTCAATCCAAACTTTTATTTTTAACATTTAACAATATTGATTCTTTATTTTCATAGATACATTTATTTGTTTATATATCTTGAAAAATATTCCAATTTCCAATTTCCAATTTCCATCTTAAGAGCCGAAACATAGTTTTCTTCTACAATCTCTCAACCAAACACCCCCCGCCCCTCCCCTAAGACAAAAAGGTTTCTGTCTCGGATTACCCCCAGGGCTTACCCCCTAAATGCTTCAACCAGGCGTTTTGATGTATTTATCATGTATACCTAAATTACAGTATATGATTACGTCTTTACAAAATACGTTTCCGTTTCATCCTTTGACTAGAACGATTAGTAAAGAGGGATTCTATACAGTAGCATAATAGTTGATCTGGACAAAGCTATTTGTAACAATGGGCAGTTCTTTTGCTCGACTGAATAGACCAAAACAATTTATTGTCAATAACATGGTACGTGTGCCTTAGGCTTCGTGAAAAACTAAGCGAAGAATAAATATTATCTTCAGGTAATTGCTGGTCTATGTAGATAGGTAATACTGGTAAACTTTGAAAGGTAATCCGGTTTTGACCCCTGGGTAGGGATTACAAGTAGCTAATCCGGATTAAATTGTAATTAGGGTATTTCTACACTAGTCGGCGTTAGATCGTCTGTCGAGTGCCACAGTTGTCATTGGCAAGTTGTCAGTCAAGTGATGATGTGAGAAAATTAACAAATTACAAAATGTAATTGTACTAATTACGCGCCTCATTAGGATTCATTGACATTCAAATGATATACAAAACTTTATATTCAAGTGTGACTGTTTTTATTATCATTTTTAAAAAAATTGGCATATTGTGAAAAACCAATTTGCATTTTAGTTTTTTTCAGGCAACATATTTAATTTTGAAGAAGTATTAATCCTCAATTACTTGGTAAGTATGGTGTATTTTCTTGAAACGAAATCATTTAAGGTATATTTACTATTGGATTCAATTTGCAGAGTAAAATTACTGTTTTACGGTTATTTCTAACGTTTCTACGTCTGCATATGAATAAGCTTTTCTGCTAAACTTTAATCGTAATTAATTCAAGAAATAGTTAGTTCTATTGCCAAAAGAATCACACTAAGGAATGGTTTTAAAGGAAACAAATTCTTAATTCATCATTTTAAATGTTAAGATGGCATGATATAAATTCGACAAACAAAAACGTAATTGATCTTTCAGGTTTCTCAACAACAAGCGTATTTTATTCTCCCTGTCAACTGTGCTCACATCATTTGTTGCTTCACAGATCTTTTTCCATGATTGGTATATACTTCTCCAGTCTTATTAAAAGCTGCCTAGTTTAGAGGAATAAAAGCTTTAAAGTATCAACTCAATCGAGAATCGAACTTGTTATTGCAATAGGTGTTCTCTCCGTATAGAATCAGAGTGTAGACATTTTTAAATGAACGGTGACAAAATCACACCAGTTTGCCACCGTAGGCTTTTGATAAACATATAATATCGATGAACTTGGACAGAAAAGTAAAACCGAGCATTCGAGGTTATACCTTTCATTCCGCCAGATTTATCAACAACAAGAGTATATATTTGTTTACCCAATATGACCTTGTACACATGTACGTACGTAGGCTTAGTTCAACTAGTTTTTGGGCACGTGTACATGCGAGTTTGAAAAGCCTTGCAACAAAATCAGACGACTTTGTTCATCAGTTAAATCAATCGTTTCATATCCTACCAAGTATTATCATAAACTATCATGTCCCATTGTATTCCTTGCTTAAATGATTGATTCTCTATTCTATTTGTGGATATTCTAGCAAAATATTTTTTTCAAAACCCCGCATGGGTAAATTTTGTAAAATACACTTTTCATCTATTCGCCCAATGAAAGAAATAGCTGATCCAATTGATCAGAAAGGTTCCTTTTATGCTCCCCATTCGCAAATTGCAGCCAATACTCAGGTTTCACCATAATGCATAGTATTTCAATGCATAATGCATACTTTAATATATGCGACAACATATTGTTAAACTCTCAATCGCCTTTAAGGTGAAAAGATTGTAACAAAAGTAAACATATTCCAGATAAATTAACGAAATTATCTTGACAACGCTTTAAATAAAAATAGGAGAAGAAATTAATTCCATGTACGCGTAATGCGTACAGCATGATACCAACAAGCACTTCTACTGTTTTAGTCTAGAGTGCTAAATACGCATTACGCGTAAGGCAGCGGTACGCATTACACACTACGGCTGCATGGAATACAAGTCAAAACGTATACAAATTGGAAAAAAATCTCAATGAAAATATGTGGAAACACTTTAACTTGTTTTATGGATAATGGAAAGAAAGTGATAGAAATATGGGCGATGTTTACAATGTGATGTATTTTAAGTATAGCAAACGGAAGATATGATGTGATATGATATAAAATGCTGTGTTTGCCACAAAACACATAACAGTTAAAAAGGAAACAATATAAAAATGAATTCCTTATTATAGAGAATACAACCATGCTCGTGACAGCTGTTTTGAAACAATCGACACAATTTCTACATTACAGTTTAAATCAAGTAGTTAACCATTATAAGTTCTATAAGAAAAAAGGTAAAGATTTGAAATATAAATTGGGAAATTAGCCGCTTTCAAGATTCATCACTTTGATAGCGGCGGTTAGCTTCATTAAAGCGATGAACACCTACCTGCAAGTGTAAGTTGACACCAGGTAGAAGTTTACTGCACTGCACATATCTATTTACCATTGACAAACATTATGCTTTATTAATGGCGTATATATACATCTATATATAATTTTGTGTATGATTCATTATTTTCAGTATTATCATCCTATCGTTTCATCTACTGAACTGTGTTCCTTTACAAATGGATTCCCATGATATTCTGTGAAATTATATTTCTCTGTTGAATCATTGATGTATGGTTTTTATATAGACTGACTTGTATTTAAAGCCCTTTTGCATACAAATATGATCTAGTTTGAAAAGAGCATTGCGCCGATATTTTTTCATGGTTTTCATGCAACCAGCTGTTTCAACATTGACTAATTCAACAAGTGCATTTATTTCTGTTTAACATGCAAACAAAAGCAGCATCGCAGAATATAAAACAAACAACAAAATAAAAAATATTGTCTTTAATACAATCCAATTGTATTACAAATTAAACAGAAGGCTATTTCTTATATGAATATTTCCCAAATCTCAAATTCCTGAATAAATAGTTACGTTCAGTTTATGTTGGTTTTGAATTTGAAGGTGAAAATGTTATAATATCATAACATGCATAGCCTACGTCACACCCACTGAACAGCTGTGCTAACATTACTGGCTGCTTCCATTGATATATACGTTTCTGAATGGCCGGTGGCACAAAAACACCTGTTTACTGACTTGGGTTTTGGTAAACTTATATAACCGAGGGTGGCGTGATAGGAAAAGTAAAATAGAGTATTCATTCGGCCAGGAGAGAGGTTTTTCTCTGACATATATACCATAGTGCATGTAAAAACTATTGCGACCACTTATCCTCTTCTCCCATATTCCTCCGTAGAATTGCGTATTATCCATGTATCACTGTGTATAACCGTACACCGGAACTAGCGAGGTGTACGGCGGAGAAATGTTGCTAGCGAGGAGCGTGATCGCAAACAGGATCACTTAAAAAGCAATCATCGCCGTTTCATCAACTTTTTCTATGTTATTATCATGTCAATAGCTTTCCATTTATTAATTTAGCATTACTCGCAACTGTCATCGTTACTGTCCCTTGGATACAGAATGACAAGCACATACATTTTGCGAAGTATGTGTGCTAACATTACCACATGATGTTGATTATTTGAAAGTTATGAAGTAAAATATTACCTAACTTTTGATTTCGGCTCCTCGCTATCAACATTTGTCCGCCGTACACCTCGCTAGTTGCGGTGTACGGTTATACACAGTGTGTGTATAACCTACAAGGGTTTCCATGGACAAGCGCCTGCTTATCTCTCTGACCTCATCTCCTTGTCGAACATTACCATAATAGCAACAATTTCTTCTTACCGTTCCTCGTGCCAAACTCTCAACCTGTGGTCAAAGAACTTTGGAATTCAGCTGCATCATTATCGAAATCTTTATCAACTCCAGTGAAACCTTTGAAACACACAACTCCAGTCAAATATGCCAGTTCTTTGGAAAACTACGATCCACTACTTAAATTCTTATCCATAGAAACTTGCCCAATATCAGCCTTAGTCTGCATATAATTTCTTCTATTATATTTTATATTTTACCTCTCTTCTATGCAATCTTCTTATAAGCGCAATAAACAGTACCTGGAGAATGGCTTCCTTATAAATATCCATTAATATCATTAATGTGAATCCAGTTGTATTATCGTTTTGAGTATACGTCTTTGAATTGAAAAGCGCACATAAAATATGTCTTTATTCCAGGTGAATCTAGATTTGATTTTATTTTGTTTTACTTTGAAAACTTTAGCTTTGGAAAAAACATTCTCAACAGAACATAAATAACGATGTAAAAAGTAATGTGCAGATGCGTTCTATGTCTCTATAAAGGTTGAAATCGGATTTGGTATGAGGTTAAATATCAACGTTAGTAAAACTTCTTCTCGAGGTTTAACCTCCAACTGTTGGTAAAACCTGTTGACTAGTATATAGTAAGAAATGTCACACTGTAGTATAGGTTTGATCAATAAGTATTTATATGGCTGCCTGTGTCTACAAGGTGTCAACTAAATCTAATTAACAAGTTTCATGGTTATAAAGCTTGTCATGTGACTCCTGGAAACTTGTTGATATTTAGAAAATGTCAAATTGCTGACTGATTAATACGTTGATTTACACTGCTGAAGCCGACGCTAATGGCTGAAATATTGCCCAAGCGGCGTGAAGCACTAACTCACTCACTCACTATACTGCTAAAAGAAAGTCACGCATATAGTATTAGTTTATGTTTGGATTTTAGAATAACGAAGATAAGTATGTTGATTTACACTGCTGAAGCCGACGCTAATGGCTGAAATATTGCCCAAGCGGCGTTAAGAACTAACTCACTCACTCACTATACTGCTAAAGGAAAGTCACGCATAGTTTGTGTTTAGATTTTAGAATAACGAAGATAAGTATGTGCCTCATAAGTACGTCCATGTCTCCTATCGGAGTGTAAAATTTAGGTGTAAATTTCCAGTTAATCTGTAGGATACATGAAAAGCCAAACATTAAGTCCAAATAGGAAGCAATCGTGTTTCTGCCGGTTATGTTCGGACAAGGTTTCATTACAAATATGCGAATTCATAATGGCAGTCTATCTTAATAGATTTAGATGTACAGTGTGACCTAATAAAATACCTTTGATCTAAATTTATTTAGATTGGTTGGCAGTGTATATTAGTGGGCATGGAGAACTCTCGTGTTGGGTTTTCTAGACTGAAACTAAAAAAAAGATTTCTCTCATACAATAACCGATTACCTCCCTTATTTCATAGTTCTCATTGATAAACTCGTTTTACACTTCACGTCGCGTGGTTTTGTATATGATACTAAATCTCAGGTTGTTGACTGCAGTCTTTCCTTATTTCTTACAAAAAGTTGTCCTCTTCGAGAATGAATAAATTTAGCATGTTTATATCTACAGAGTATGTATTAGCATGCGCAGGACATATCAAAGAGCCACTCCGTGAGTTTTCGGGGTCATATATGCCAAACTTAAACATAAGTGTAATCTCATCGAGAAGAATCGATTGTTGAAGGAAAGTATTATATTAAAGCTAACCGACGTCTTATAGTGACAACAGGAAGGTTTGAATTGACGATTATGATCGAAAACCGGACATTGACTCGCGTCGATCAGTGAAACGTAATTTTGGAAACTTATATATAGCAGCAGAATGAAAGTTACAAGTTGACCATATTTGATAGGTTATATTGATGTAAGTTGGACGTCTGATTTGGCTTTTGTAAATATATATGACTGTTTCACGAAATAAATCAACAACATATTCTTATCATAAAATTGGCATTTTTGAATGAATGTGTGATGAGATATTTTGAATTAATGTCATGAATTAAGACATTTACGTTCGTACCAAAGCAAAATAGTATGTGATGAAAATCACAGAGTGGCTCTTGAAACATGTTTGCATATTAATCACCACTTATTATAAATGGTTTTCATTAACTCATTCACATTCCTTTTATTCCATTGAAACAGTTATATGATCTGATGGATGTAACAATGGATACATTTTTTTGTACTAATATCCAATCTGAAACATGCCAAAACATTTTATTAGGATGAACTTGGTCGGACCTATCCCCAACACGCCATCTGGTGCCGGAAGTCAGTGTTGTTAACACTTGAAGTTCCGGGTTCGAATCCGGGAAGTTTTTATCATAATGTTTGACACATTGTTATCGCTGTATTCAATTTGTATTCATTTTTCTAATTAGCACTTATTTTAGCTAATGAAATCCTGCCTATATTTATTTCACAAAAAGTAATAACACCTTTAAATCTTGAAAAATCGAACATTCACGAATTACCATACATTATTGAACTTTACAAACTGGGAATTGTCGAGTTAATGTTGATATCACTTTTAAACGCCATCCCCCACCCCCACTTGTAGAAGTACTGGATGATAAAGTAATGTGTTAAGAGCTAATAACGTGCACATCCTGGAGGTAGGTTTTGTCTCTTTTACTTGAATGGTGCAAGAAAGAATACACAGTGGTTGATTTCAAGAGGAAGAGTTCCACGGAGTTGAATTTTCGTATGATAAATAATTTTTGCAATATGTATATGGTATTGAATAACTTGAGAACTGATTCTGAGAACGGAGTAATTTGATGGAAATTAGTGTGAGAGGATTTATGAAAACATTTTGGTCTGTCGTGCCGAAAATTGGTTACAGGAACTGCTTGTGGCCATCAACTAATGCTAAAATGAAACTACACACTGTGTTAGACAATTTTTTTAGAATTTAGAAGTATATGTATGGAGTTCATTTCTTTAATATTAGTAAGGTATTCAAGTATATAGTACCATATGCATTCCATACCGAGTCAAAAGTATTGTTTGAATGACACTTACAAACGTGTTCTGTCATAATCTGTAATTTCTCATTAACCACAACGTTTGGACATATTTCCAAAACTTAACAAATGTTAGATTTATTATAAGCGTCACACAAGGTGATTGAAGTTATTGTTATACTCCGCTTGGTAAATATTTCATCCATGCATCAGCGGCGTTAAACTTATAGTCTTGACTCAGTAAACTATCCTGCCATATGGTGTTCGCTTCAGTTCAACTTTTTCAAACAGTTTTGTACACAATGGTATGATTTTAGAATAAATGAAAATAGACTGAATGGAATACTAATATAAATAGAGGGACATATATTGCAAGGATATACACAATACTCGGGGCCAAAATGAAAAATTCAATTTTCTTGATTATCGTGTCAAATTATCATTTCGAAATATTTCTTGAAATAACGTAAATTATATCATAACGGTGACCAATATCGACTATATGGTTCGAAAGTTAGCTGAAAATGCGTTTAATTGAAAAAAATACTGCAGAAAGAGGAAAAACTTTTATCCCATGCCCCTCTTGAAGAATGCCAGGATTTGTATCAGGAATGTCATATATCTGTTCTCTGTAGGCCTATATGTGGTGTAGATATGATCAGCGTACACATTGATAAAAAAGTCTTGACTATAAGATATTTTGTAAAGATGTGTTGACTATTTCAAAATTTCCTATAATCAACGATTTCAAGGTTCTCTTTCATAGTTAAACAAAGGTTTGGTTCGTGCACGGTCACTAGGTGCTGGACGGAATGTTGTGCACATTTTCCACGGATGCGACTGCAAACCATCGGCCGTAATTTATGCACAGACAAGACCTCTCCTGATCTGCACAACATTGCGTCCGGCACCTAGTGACCGTACACGAACCATTCGAGCGGGATATTTTTTGTGGAAACGAAATTCAGGAGGATTTTCCTGTTTACAATTATATATGATTTTTACATGATAATTTCACTCTTAATTTCAAATATGTTTGTGAGTATAGCATTTCAGTTGTTCAAGATTTAACAATTTGACAAAGAATAAAGTGTATCGCTCAAAAATAATAACATTGTGAAATGAAGCCAATCAACGAAGCTGCGTTCGTGGAATGCATTACTACGACAAAATGCTGTCGTAACTGATAACTTTTACTATGATTTATTTGTAAATATGCTCTATCATCAGTATTTCCAAGTCTTTGCTACACTCTGATACAAAAATATAAAATGCTAAATTTGTTTTAGCAGAAGCTTCGGCAATGGAGATGTAAGCTTCTTATGAGGCCATTTAGAGATTTCACATTCTTTCAATTGGAGTTAAACATGATACGTTCATGTGTGTTTTTCATCTACTGTGTTGCTAAGGTGTCGCATTTTCTGCTTTTACCATGTAAATGCTTGAACATTTTGCGTTATATGAGAATAGGGGAATTTTGGATATTACGTTAATGTTACGGCATATATTTACTTCAATTAAAGTTAGTTGATAACAGACATTGTGTCTTTAGTTGTGTAACATTGCCCATTATCGTTTGTACTCCATTTATATTTTGTCAATTTTACGCCAATATTTAGAATGTATAGTTTCTTTGAGCACAAGTGTAGTACAATAGTGATTAAAGTCATAAGAAAGAAAAGTCTACAGCTCTTACCAAAACATTAGTTAGCTGTCCATAAACATGTATTTGTCATCATGATTTGATCAACATTCACATTGAATGAAGGTCTTGACTAGTATTTTACGTGCGCTTCCATCAACCGTCATCAATAAACTAAAAGTTTTGAAGGATCTAGAAGGTGGTAGTATACTATAATATAATTCTGGTTCACTGTACATATATATCGCTGCCCTTTGACTGGCTACATTGACCCAGCTACGATACATCTAATGAACTTGCCCCCCTGGAGAAAATCATCATGGTGGCTTAGCATCATTAACATTGGGAAGTTTCCAAACAGACCTTTAGGAGTTTGTTGTAGAATGTCATCGGTACTGACACATTCAACATATACATATATCTGAAATATCTTCGAAAACTTTCTCTAACTCTCTATTCACGTTTGAAAATTAGCGTTACTAGATAACATGTAAACAACACATATAACATACTTCAAACAACTGCATTTCTTATAATATATCGCCAATTTTACAGAAAACATGTAACGATATTGTATACTCAGCAACCAATATAAAGAGAATATCTCGATCGTTCGGATTCCGAACTATTTTTATTGACTTGAATCTATAAGTGCCATTTTACTTAACATTTCAAATACTCACTTCTTATCCATCCTAAATACCATTATATTGTTAAGGCAATCTAGAAATATACAGTTGATTGATATGCTGAAAATGATTTTTCTGAATCTATTGATTTTGACAACTATTAAAAGGTTAAATTTACAATAAGTGATGGTCTATTTTTGGAAAAGTTAGAAGCAAAACTATGTATTTTGCACCATATCTGAATCGTTTGGACAACAGAATTGGAAAAAAAAAAATAATAATAATATAACAAAACTTTCAAAATATAGATGAGGATTCGCTTGCGGAACTTTTGAAAGTCAAACTTAAGATTGAATAAGAACAGATAAAGGACTAAAAATTGAAAGGTATTCAAATTAGAAATAAGATTTTATGGTATGAAGAGGGAGAAAAACCTACAAAATATTTTTGTAATCTTGAAAAAAAGTTATGTCTGCAAATCCATAAAAAAGATTGTTTCTGAAAAAATAAAGCCACCAGGCTTCATAATAATTTTGCTTTAGGGTGTGGCAAATGTGGTTCCCCCTTACTTGGGGCCATATGGTCACCATATGTTCAATCCTCCTTATAAGGAGTCTGCACACAAAGTTTCAGCTTTCTTGGCCCTTTTGCGTCTGGAGAAGAAAATGAAAATATGTTTTAAGGGAGTGGCCAATGTGGCCCTTATCTAGGGCCACAGGGCAACCATAGCTATAAATTATAATCCTCATTAGTCAAAGAGTCTGTACACACAGTTTCAGCTTTCTAGGCCTTATACTTCTGTTTTTAGGGCGTGGCCCGAATGGCCCTTATTTAGGGCGACAGGGCCAACAAAGCTATTAATCAAAACCCTCACTAGTCAAGGAGTCTGTACATAAAGTTTCAGCCTTCTAGGCCTTATGATTCTGGGGAAGAAGATGAAAATAGGTTTCAAGGGTGTGGTCCCTTTGACCTTTATTAGGGACATTTTTAATCCTCACTAGTCAAGGAGTCTGTACATAAAGTTTCAGCTTTCTAAACCTAATGCTTCTGAAGACAGAAGAAGAATAAACCGAATTATTGATTCGTTACATTGTATGTTATATTCTATCTGAAAGAAAACACAAATCCTCTGCATTTACGCAAAAGTATTTATTTATCCATAGAAACAATTTTTGTGGTGTTTTGATCATTATCGATAACATTTAATTAAACAAATAAACAAATAAACATATCATACAAATGAATATAACATGACACAACACAAACATTAAATATGTACAAAGACTACATATAAGCGCAACATTGAAACTTGTTAAACTTTTGCTGAGGACCCTAGAATCAAAAACTGATCATATGAAACTATGACTGGGCATGGGTGATGAACACACGACCAATCACTTGTGTCTGAATCACCGATTTAGGAAATTTTACAAAAAGGGTTCCTATACAAACATGTAGGGTAATGTTCGTAGAAGTATGCGACACATCTACAGTTTCATTTAACCGAAATAGTGAATTCACCAGGTCGTAGGCGACATTTGACCAATGAAGAACCCGAATGTTACAAAGAGAGATAATTCAAAGAATATATCCTATGGTCCTTAGCAAAAACTGAACAGTATATCTACAATTGAACGCAATGTTTTGACCATATTGACTTATTGTAAGAGCTGATATACGCAAATATATATTCATGATTATTACCTATACATTATATTACAATTGGCTAGATATATATTTTCTTTTACTTTAATATTTGCACGATAGTTTTGGTTATATACAGACACGTAATGCTATTTAATAAAAGGTTAGATATCCAATGCATGTGAAATATTCTGTAGCCATACTCTACATACAATTTATAGTACACCATAGGCATAAAGTCCTTAATGTGACAGAATGAACTTTCTATGTCAACTCTTTATTTCTCATTTCTTATGTATTGTGAATACATATCGTCATATCAAAATAATCATAGATGTGTCCTCATATAACGCTATAAATTAATAATCATAATACTAGTACAATATCATTGATATATATGATGATGAACTGCTGTTCAATTTGATGGCATTTGCTGAAATGAGAATGTGACGTAAAGCATGCAATGAACATTTAAGGTAAAGGTAAAGAGATACAAATGAAATCAAAGAACAAAATCTCAAATTTCTTTTGATTTAGTGTTTCTCGAATTATAATTTTCATTTATTCATTTAACACACTTAGACTAACATCCATTCACAAAAAAACACAGACCAACTGGCAAACAGCCAAACGAAAAATAAACATCCGATAGGCTCCCAATTGAATATGTTCAAATTATTAATTTCTTCTATTTGGTTTCTCCAACATGGACTGAACTCGTTTCTTCAACAAAAATAAAACATCAATTTTTTAATATTCTTGTTCTTAAGCAGATATTTCCGAATAGCAATTGGAAGATGAACGTTAAACGTCACCTTTATCCAGCATCTGTTGTTAATATAGCCAGCGCTTAATACACATACATATCTATTGTTATATGTTCTATATGCCTATCACCACCATATGCAGTCTTGTCTTTCATTGTCTTTTGCCAAGAAACATCGAAAAGGAAAGACATTCCAAAGGCATTAATTCTAGATCAATACACCTCTGTTCTAATCGCCCTTATCTTAGAAAGGACATCACAGAACAGACCAAGACAGGGTATCTCTTCACACCACTCATTCGTGCAAATCTGTGATTTCTGTGCACAAAGGCCCTGGACTTTAAAGATGAACATGGCCACTATAAAAGATGAACATGGCTCGTAGAGAGAGAATAGATGGTTTTTCGCCTCCATGGTTTTCTAGGAAGAAGCTTTTACCATTTCTCTAGTGATGTTTTGATGGTATTGATGGTTTTCTGGAAAAAAGCTTCACCTTCCCAAATGATGTTTTGTTGGTATCCATGTTGTTCTAAAAGAAGCTTTTACCATTTCTCTAGTGATGTTTTGATGGTTTCCATGGTTCCCTGAACCAAGCTTCATCCATTTCCCACGTGATATTATGATGGATTCCATGTTTTCTTGGACATAACTTCAGCCATTTCCAACCTTGGCAAACGTGAGATCAAATGGGTCCACATCTGGCAAAGACTTGTAAAGAGATTCAAGACTGAAACAAAATATATTAAGATTGATAGAAGTATGTCATTGTAATAAACTAAATAGTGCATGTTTTTACAAACACGCGAGGCGTCTTTTTTTTTCATCCATCTCATTTTGCCGTCGACAACCTAATTATCACGTTATGGTAGTCAGTATTAGTTTATGTTAGATCACCATCAACAGGATAATGACTGGTGCGTTTTCTTCTCAAATTCGAAATATCGTAGACGGAAAAATACTTGTTCTTTTGCGATTACAGGCTCAATTTGAAGGAGAAAATCTTTGGATTCATGTGATATATTTAAAAAACGATAATTTTTGAAAATAATTTTCAAAGAGCCATGGTTGGTTAACCCTTTCTATTTTCTACTTCTCGTATGGTAACATGTGTTTGATCGCCAATTCCAGCTGTTTTTTTAACCCTTTTGGTAACACAAATTTCTCATTAATCATCGTCGTAGTCTTTGTCTTCGTTATTGTCTTCTTTGTCCGAAGGATCATTAATACCATCATTGCTTCTGTCGCCATCTCACTTCATCACACAGTCATTACCATCATCTTCCTGGCTATCATTACACCCCATATTATATTACCAACATTACATGGCCATCGGTTAAATCATACTGCCAATGCTAGCAAAGCCAGTAAATTGATAGCAAACACACCGAATCGCGCATATTTACCAAGGTAGTTTTATATTTCTTTGACCATTACCTGCCCTTGTTTTCTTCCAACTCCTTCTTCACAGATGACGAATCTTCCTCCTCCACTGCAAGTCTTTAAAAACAAAAAGAACGTGTAAAATCCTGCACGTCATGACTTCTTGGATCTAAGTGTTCTCGTATGTTTAAACAGGTCACATAAATTGGACACAAGTGAATTTGTTTAGATTGAAGTTTAAAAAAAGAAGTTACTATTAACGTGTAAGAAATGTTACTGCCTTCTTATTTCATATCAGAGCATTTTATCTAAACGTAAATACTTATGTAAGAAATTTCATAACTTACGAAATCGCATTTCCTAAAGAATAAATACCCAAACAGCCTCTTAACCCATCATATCAATTCTGTTATAACTATCAAATGAAAATTCACCCTGTAAAAAAGACAATTAAATATGGGGAAAATTACGTGTTTTTCAGACAATCATATTGTAGAAAATAAAAGACCTACTTCTTTCTCAAACTGCTCAGCTGAGCTGTTACCTCATTCCATGCACGTCCACTGAAAGCGCTGACCTATTGTTAAACATTGCAAAACAATCATAAACCTCTTTTAATCAGTTTGATAACGTTAATTTCAAACCAAAACTAAACGACTAAATATGTTTTGTATCGTTAATTGAACATGAGTCAATTCTGAAACGTCGATGCATTCTATAAGTTATCAATTCCATTTAATAACATGTCTCATATAGATACTATATTCAGTACACAAACAGTTTTTTTTTATTATTTGGTAATGTAACATCTGTAGCTTATATGTCACGTTATTTAAAACCTTTAGCAACAACAAAGCATAACAAATATGAAGATTCTTAATAAGATATATGTGGAACGTTCTTAATGTCAATTCTTAGCTGGAAAGATAACTGGACATATTTATAGCTGTATAAATCTCTTAAATAAATGCAAACAGGTAGCAATTTACAGAGCGGAATGGATAGAAGTGCGAAACATACATAATTTTTACGGGGATGACATTAATTAATGTTTAATCTCTTAATCTGGTACAAGGAGTCTTACCTTCAAACACATTCATCGTTTGAAAACAATGAACAATGGCCATCATTACAAGCTATCCTAACGCCAAGATAACCAATAGAAATAGAAAAAGCGAGAGATATGAATTATAGTATGTGTATAAATGCATTATTTTCATTGAAGACTTTGCTAAAGAAACTTACCAAACATAAACCTGTGTCAAGATTGACGTCGAAGTTCTCCTTAAGCTACGATAGTGTCAACCAATCTACATGTACAGAACCCACGACTATCTCATCAAATGGATAGCTTCGAAAAAAATGTCCAAGTCTTTGCCTTGTAGAAAAAAGATGAAGTCCGAAAAGCTAACCTGTGTGAGTGTTGTCTCCATTTTCTCCATGGAGTATTTCACGTAGGTCAATCTCTCCGTCACGCTCTCAAGACTTTTCACCATGGCGTGGAAGCGTCTTCAACAAAACAATATGGTTTCAAATTGGTATTATTTAGTTTTTACCATCTCAATTTACCCTCTAAACCTCCTATTTTTTATCCTCAAACTACATCCTTCCATATGGAAATCGATTGGACAACTGGTTGTCATTCTTACATTGCAATTTAAATGTTTGTTATTTCTTTCATTAAAGTTGCTTTAGTCACGAGGCTTTGATAATTTATACGAGAAAGTGTTGGTGAGATCTTGCTTCAAGATTATTCTTCACGATTCTGTATTATCCATAGGACCACCAGTCGTGGTATAAGATTACAAAACCGTGGTAGAATACATACAATAGTGGACAAGATGGCAAATAACGTAATACAACAATATACAATTTGACGGGAAACATGAAACCTTTCACAGAATGATATCCATATCTGAGCCAATGATATTAGTTCTGTTATATTTCTGCGGTTTTTTAACATATTTAGTGAAAGTGTTATTTCTAAAGGACTCAATGTAGCTACAGTGATATTGAATTACATAAGTAACAGGTTTTGTTTTATTTTGGGACATGGCGACCTTTTTCGGCGACCTTTTTCAACGCGAAAATGATGATTCCTTTGTCTGACTTTCAGTAATGGATATGCGATAATTGTTTGAAGAAAAGGTAGTGATCAAAAGAAACAAAAGTATTGTAATATGTATAATATTGATCATCTTCCTTTCAGGATGATGAATTTTAATCGAAGCCTTTGGAACTAATGTTAATAGAACAGTGCCATGCATGGCTTTTTGAATTGATCAATAAGGATCGTTTCTATTGTGCTTACTATTCACTGCCTGTCATAAAGATTGGGGAAAATCATACATATGAAAGTCCAACATATTAATCTGAGGAAAATATGGCCGACCTACAACACGAATGATGACAAAATGCAGCAAGGCTTGAGCATATAATGTCTTTTGGAGAATTTTCGGTTTATAAGTTTATTATCATTATTATTGAGTTGGTTCGTGCATCAGCTTGTTTTTGCTCTTGCACGAATCCTCTTTTCCCTCTCTCTCTGAATAGTTCCACAATATCTTTCCATGAGTTGTTTTGGTTTGTTAGTAGTTCAGACAGGGTAGCAGTAGTGTCAAATGTTCTTGCATCTTGAAGGGTTTGACAGTCAAAGATGATATGGAGGATGGTTTCCTCCCCTGAGTCACACAGTAGACAATCAGCAGTGGTGGCAAGACTGAATTTGTTCAAAAAGCTGTGGCAAGGATAGCGATTCAACTTTACCCGACTGAGGAGGATTTCTCTGCGATAAACATTTGTGTATCGAACATTGTTTTGTTTAGATTTGATTGTATTGTCTTCCGGTTAACCCATTGTTCCAAATATCTATCCATAGCTGTTTGGTTGATGATTTCACTGCACCCTAACAAGAAGAAGAGAACATACTCAAGGTTTAATTTGAGGACCGCGAGGAGCCTCCTCCAGTTGGCCAGACAGTGGTCTTCCATCAGAGACTGGATTGATGTACACAACTCCTCTATCACACGTCTGTGAACATAAAATATACAGTGCTTACCATCTCACTCACTACCTAACTCACTAAAGACTCTTGCAAATGCAACGTTGATGATATTAAATATGCTATTATTACTCCTCTATCACACGTCTGTGAACATCGAACTTATAGTGCTTATCATCTCACTCACTCACTCAGTCACTAAAGACTCTTGCAAATTCAACGTTGATGATACTAAAGATGATGTTTATGGTTTATCCATCACAAGTCTGTTGACATCGAATATATTGAGCTTACCATCTCACTCACTCACTCGGTCACTAAAGACTCTTGCAAATTCAACGTTAATGATATTAAAGATGGTGTTTATGGTTCCCCTATCAGACGTCTGCTGACATCGAATATATGGGGCTTATAATTTCACTTGTAACAAGACTGCTGCTAATAGAACGTTGGCATTTTTGAAGATGATGTGCACATGTCTCTAAACCTTCAATGTAAACCTTTGCTATCTAACTATCAAACTCGAGGACATATGTTGCAATGATGTGATCGTGACAAGATCTTGGTATCTTTCACGACAAGATGAGATATTAATCCTGAAAAATATTGTTAAAACCTCTTAGAAAACGAATACACAGTGTCCGAGTCGGATATTTTTAAGACTTAAAATATTTATTATTTGTTGAACTTCATAAACTGAATTTGAAACAATACATATTTACTTGTCTCTTCCATGGTTGAGTTGACTGCGTTGTGACAGAGACTGAGCCTTCTTCCTGGAGTAACAATCTCTCCAGATCGCTCGTCCTTTCTTTGACAAACACTCTCCTCTTGAAACGCTGCAATTGTATACAAATTGAATTCACTACCTACATTTGTAGATCTGAAGGGTAAACAGAGAATAATAGCAGCAACAACCTTAGATTCCATACATGCCCGTAGCAAGCGCGGGGGGGGGGGGGGGGACGACGTCACATTAACTAATTTCATTACCCAAAAATGTTATACTTGGAACATATTTGATATTGAGTATTGCTTACCAGACTAATAAAATGTATGTGTTGAAAGCTAATACACCCATAAAACCTTTAAAAACCTTCTTACCCCACCCCCTCCCCAACTTTTGTACCTCCTATGAATTTGTCTATGGAATCTTTAGGTCACATTTTTGGCAGGAAAGATACCTAAAAAATACTCCCCCCCCTCTTGTAGACATAAAATTTCGCACCCTCCTCCAAAAACTAGTACTATGGGCCTGCAATAACATCCAAAACGTTGTATAGAACATGTTGATTGCGACCAATAGGATGACATCCGGAGAATAAGTCGTCAGTAAATAAATGATTTGGAATTGTTATAGTTGGTCGATGGTTAACATGCAATTTTTTAGTTTTCGGTTTACCACAACATGACACCTTTTCTACTCTCAAGAAAATATATGGATCAACAAAATATGTAATGATCAATTGTTGTAGAGCTTAAATATTCATAATATTCATTGATGGAATGGTTGTCAGACTAGTGGAAGAAAAGTACCAAGAACGGGAGCACTTTGAGTGATTCAAAGCATGGACTGAGAGGTCTTTCTTTGCAGCCTTGGAGGTTCCCAGAAAGTCCTTGATCTTTTTAAGTTCCCCCATTATCTGAAATGATTGAAAATATATTCATCAACATGATTTGGAAATAGAGTGACAAGAATGGGGAGGAAACGTGTTATCAAAACACCGAAATTATCGAAATTGTCAAATAGTTTAATGAACTTCACTTGACAACGTTCCTGACCAATACATTAATAATATTTTTAGTTCATACTGAAACATGGAAGGAACTTCACGAATATGTAAATTCTTGGAAAGATTTATTCTTTTCAATTTCAAATTATATGATTCACGTATATAAATTCATTCTTATCTTCATTAAAATATCACATTGAAGTGTTGTTTTAAAATGTCTCCTGACCTCTTATTATGTAAGATATAATACATTTCAACTCACTTGCAAATGTCATGAGAAGATACGATTAGAAAGTCATACCCTAATATTTCTATCGATATCATCATATGAACTGATATGGGCCTTCAGGAAAATGGCATTTTTGGTTTGCACGTTGCAAAAGCCATTAGGATTCTGGCCATTCAAGAAAAATACTCCACGCTTTAGAAAATTTAACTCTCTGCAGTCAAGAGCTGGATGATGTAAGAAATGAAATCAATCGATGATCTTACCTTAGGTATGGAACTCTGGACTTTTCTGCTATGTTGCATGATGGAAGAGGTACGTTCCTTGGTGACCTTCAGTCTCCTTGACTCCTGATCTTCAATGACCTCCTGGCGTGTCTTGATCTCTTCAAGACGGGTACTGACTTTAACATGGAATGTCTCCAGTTGGGTCTGACGCTTGTCCAGATGGTTGCTGTCAAAAAAAAACACGCTACTCAATCATGAATATTTTGGTACAAATTCTAATTCAGCTCTATGTACATCCATACATTCGCCGAAGTTCAAACTTGTCATGATTTTTTTTATTTGATGTCAATGTATGGCAAATGACACGTTATAATGTTATGTATCGTTTTTTCGAACATATGTATATGATGCTCTTTACTATATCTATAACATCAAATTATCTCTTCTGTTGTGATTAATGTTATAAACGAAAAAATATCATTTTCACATACATCATGCAAATACAAGCTAGCTCTGAGAAGTGCTGGAGGTCGACAAGGGTCGAAATGCGCTGGTAGACGTCGAACAGAAACCTGGCCATCTTGTGGGCCACATCGCAGTCCTTCTGTACACTCGCTCCGTGCTCGAACTGGGAAGGTGGTTCTGGAAAGATTTATATTTCAAAGCGTTGTGAATATTTTCAGCAAACAAGCCGCAAAGCATCACTCCCCGACAACCACGCCAGTCTCAGTCACAGCCTTGCTGGATTTTGCCACACTTTCTGTACCACATCTCCATGTGCTGGGGCTTTAATGTAATTTGATGGTGGCGTTTAAAAGGTAATGTGTGGTCATTAACAGTGGTAGTGTGGTCGTTGCACTCATGCCATTGATATTTGACAAAGTATTATCAGTCCGTGATGAATGTCTAACAAGGGAAGGTTAATTTTTTGTCGAGGTCAATATCTATCCATCGGGCACATTCCCTTTTTAGTTCGTATGATGTTTATCCTTTGCAATGAACAATTGATGCCTGTTGATATGTATAACAATGATAACGCTTTTCATATAGGTTGCTGAAGCTTCAGATAGCTATTCCATAATCCTGCTTAAGGTCTTTTAAATACAAAAGTCTCTCACTTCTAAATATCATCAAAACGATTAACAGAACCTCGTGTTATAACTGTATCATATACATTTTTATATCGAAGCTTTTCAGTGTTAGAAAATAACACGGACGAGTGATGAAATGCATTCAAGTACAAATGTGAATACAAAATACTTTTGTATCTCTCCCAAAAAACACAACAGATATAAACTACCTTAAACTTAAACACATACCCAATGGAGAAGGCTCCTTCATGACGCTGTCGTTGTCACATTTACATATCAATATGATTGGATCAGAGAAATCACGTGACAAGGAGTCGACACTAGCGCCATCTGACGTGAGATCAGACACCATTCGACCCTGGTGAAAGAGCAGCTGATCCGCGGCCATGACGTCAGTCTTTCCTGCTAGGTGGTCTTGGAACTCCGCAAAACTGAAGAGCAAGTGACGACGTTTGTCAATGAATGTATGATTGCAAATGCAAGTTAAGACATAGAATTTGAAGTATTCGTGTAAAACGAGGTCCACATTGCATAAATGTTCTAAAACGTTCTAAAATCTAAAAATGTTATACGACATCAGAAACATTTAACAGATGTGCAAGTGAAATCACCGAAAATAACAGATGTCACTTTGTCACAGGATAGATACTTTTTTAAGTATTCTTTTGAGTAGAGGACCTCTCTACATCACTGCTACGTTCGAAAAACCGTAATGTTAGAGTATCTGACATGTGTAACATATTAACAGAAACTATCAGAAGCAATTTTAAGAAAGAATATATAAAGAAAAGACAAGTGTTCTTGTGAAACGAGGCCAACTCTATATCGATGCTTAGTTCTTATGATTTTGTTCAGCACAAACAGGTAGTGGTTCTACGGCAACATCTGATCTAACTGAGATGGAAAACGCAAAGAAACAAGACAGACAGCATGCTATCACAGTACCTTTACTACTTAAGTGTGTTTTGAGTGAGTGAGTGAGTTAATGCTTAACCCCGCTTGGGCAATATTTCAGCCATTAGCGGCGGGCAAGTGTGTCTTGAATGTTGTTAACTGGTGCAAGGAAAAAGTCTAAATAGAAAGACTTCCATGATACCCACCTGCAGTTCTGTTTGACGTATATGGTGATACATGTGACCTCCTCCAGGTAGAAGACGGTGATCCGGACCTGCTGGGTGATCACCTGAACCTTCTGCTTGAAGTGATCGTGTGAGATGAGCAGCGACGGTTCGTTCTCCAGCAGGCGGGATATCAGAGGTCGCATCTCCGTCTTCAGGTGTCTAAAGATATCACCGGATATCATACAGTTGTACACCCATATCAATTAGGAGATAAATCCATTCTGGATTTCATTTAGGGGTTTTATTACCTACGAGGGCAGTCATACAGAGGTTCATATTTTTCATATGTTGCCCTAGGGCAAAATATCACTTTTACATTGTGACGTCACGTTATTAACAATGCTTTGACATCACGGTTCACCTATGACGTCACAATCTATACGGGCCGGCGGCGGCTTTCTCGCCTATGCTTAGAAGTAGGTTTTTGAGTATTTTCTTTAATCTGAAGGCTACGGTAATAAACAGAATATAATATTCGTGTCGATGACATACTATGTTTACGACACTCGTGCCCAAATATCAGTATATCCGTCGCTCTCGCTCGGGAAATACTAATATTTAGCCACTCGTGTCGTAAACATAGTATGTCATGGACACTCATATAATATCCTCTATGTATGTAGTGCATTCTTTACCCCTATATTTAATTTCAAATCGGGCTTGTTCAGATAACCTTTTAATTGGTGAAAAACCATTACCTTTATAAATTATTATCTCTGATAAAGGGTGTAGCCATATCAATGTTACGTCATTTTTCGAATTTTTTTAATTTCAGCTAGTGTTGATAAACCTAGATGACTTATTTGATGGCTAGGTTGGCTTACATACCTGACATATGTGGTCTGCTACTTATGACTAAGAATATCACGTTGAGGATACACGTGTATAAGCATACTGGTACCTAATTTGGGGAGTTTGCTAAGATAAGTCAGCGTCTCTTGAGACACCACAATGTCCTGTAATTTGATTATGTTCTCCGCTACTTATTTTTAAGATGTCATACGCAGTTAAACCGTATCACGGCTATTTGGTGAATTATCTGAGATCAGATAGCGTCTCTTGTGATTCACCAAGATGGTTTACATTAATCATCATGTTCTCTGATGCTTGTAATGCTGGGGAGATCAACAGGCCTAGCTTTCCAAAATCGTTCATTTTCCTGAACATCCTGTCCTTGGACGTCGAGAAGTAATTTGATCGTAGTCATGAATTGTGAACCTTTTGAGAATATGGTCTACAGTTATAAAGCATGAAAACGATATCGATAGATACAAGTTACCACAATCAAAATTTAAACGGGTTTCATCATTGCTAGACGATGACCATACATCTGTCTCAAATGAATTATGGGTAATTGAGATCAAACATTACATTGTGAGCCAAAGGAGGTTTTAATGTTGAGCCATATTTTATCACTTTAAATGTGAAGTCATATCCTTAGATCGGTCTTCGAGATGTTTTGCTTGTAACCCTACGTTAAAGGATTTACGTTCGTGAGACGAACGATCGTCAAACAATACTACAAAGTCAATCTATTAATCCATAGATTTGTATATATAAGTATTGTGGGGTCGTCATTATGTGACCAGGAATCTAAAAGCTATTAAGTTAGCAGAACATGAACGGTCTCTCTGATAACCTCAATATATATATACTTTATCACACAATCTCCTTACGTGTTGCTACTTAAACCAGAATAACTAAATTCTAATTTCCCCATAGACAACAATAAAAGTCTCAAGAGTATCAATTTCATTATAAGGAACTTCCTGATTGTTACTCTTCATATATTTAGCATTCGCAGGAGTTTCACGTGTCCGCTGTATTCTTCTACATCGATAAAGGCTAAATTTTGTTCTGTTGTATTGAAATAACGATCTGTCAAGAAAAGTATAAGGTTCTCCATTGCTCTTTCATTACAAGAATACAGAGGTCTTATACATAATTTTGAATATCTTCTCGGAAAAATAATGTTTTAGATAATGATTATTATGTTTATTGCCTAAAACCCACATCTAGATTTTGGTATCACATTTTAACTCTCAAAAATGTACTACGGAAATTCAAATCCTGCTAAACATGTAAGCTTAAATGTTAAATTGCTTAAATTAGTCTATGGAACCTGGATTCCAGATTTCTTTATATGAGGGTATTGAAGGCAAGTCATAATCTGCAAAACTCATCTTGGTACAGATTGTTTCGTACAAGTGGTGTCAACATGTGTTTCTCAATGTTAAGCTACCTTGTCAAACATTCAATTTTCTAAAGAGATAAGCCTTCTTATTACCTATACAGTTCCCCAAAATCACACAAGAAAGTATCAAATGTTGTCCACCTTCAGTCCATGTTTGTATGATTCTTGTCCAGTCAATGGCCAACATTTTAAATACTGTTGCAGTTGACATACTGTATGCTAACTCATTTCAGTTTCTTACTCAAAACCAACATATGCGTCTCTGGTAAGGGTGTACAAAAATCTTCAATGTCTTTACGTTTTGGTGGATCAAGTATCTCAAATCAAACGGTTCCATCTAAGCTCTCCCTCATCGAATCGTGTTGATGTCTTGTTAAACTGTTTGCAAAGCCTTAGTGCATCTCTCAGTGTATCAAATTTTAAAGTAATAATTAACGGATTTAAATAATTTTGGTTGATTATGAATTTCAACAAAAACATAAACATTCATCTAAACATGTCATGACGTTAGACAATTAAATATTGAGCTTAGAGTTGTTGATTTTGAAATTGATGTCACTTTTACAGAATATCACTGATTGGCGTCAAAATCATTCCTACTTCGCAAAATATTCAGCATATTTGTGAAATAGCTCCAATGGAAGCGCGTGTAAAAGTTCAAGACGTTAATAAAGAGACCTACGGTGAGAGTCTAGAAGAGCCCGGTATATGTCTCTCCCACGTTATCGGTCCCTTTTCTTCAGTCTGGTAGCCTGATATCACGCCTGACTGCTTCTGGGCAATCATCTGAAACCTGCAAAATTAACAATGTTTTTAAAACATGTCTTCTTTTTTAAATTTATCATAAGCGATGAGGACGAATCTTCATACACTCATATAACATTTTCCCAGTTTATGTAGGATCTACACAGATACATATACGCTGTAACAGGGTCAGTGAAAGACAATGTTGTCATAAAATTTCTGTATTTGCGACTTAATTTTCCAAATTTGATTATAACAATGTTTCCTCCAGAACGTTAGTTCTGTTTTAATCAGGTTGATATTCAGTTGCTTTTAACATACACGAGCGTTCTGTTGTCGCCCATGTTAGAATCAGAAGGGAGCATATGGCATAATTTAAATCTGAATCAATTCAGAATTGGAATTTGTTCTTTGAACTTACATGACAGTTCTGTTGCTGCGGGCCCCGCCGTGAGGTCTGAAGGGTATCTGACAAGTCGCAGCCTGATAGAGGGTACAACCAACACTCCATAGATCCACAGAAGCATCAAAACATACCACGGCACCTCGGTCTACAAACGCCTTCTCGTAAACCAGGGGATGCTTAAAACGGTCAAAAAAGGTATAAATATCAAGATAAACACTGATAGATAATACTGCCGTGTATCAGTTTTTAGAAATGTCCACTGCTGCTGCAAGAATAGACGGTCAAGGGTTTCGGTTTTTCTGACCTCATCAGCATGGTGTGTGTTGAACATGATTGAATTTTCAGCAATGGAACGATATCAAAGTGACAAAGTAGATAGGTTATATATTCGAAAGGACAATCACAAGAGAGGTATTCTTTCACACACTGATTACATTAACAAACAAGCAAACAAGCCAAAATTATTCGAATCATTATAAAATTGATAAATCAAATAATCGATGCCGTACTATTACGGAAAACTTTACTGCAAAAAAAATGAGTTCGATGTAAAGAGAGGATTGCTGATGAGAAAATGAGCTATGAAATTTATATTATATTTCGATATGAAGTATGAGATGAATTGATTATTTCTTCCGGTTTGAACAGCACTTAGAAGTTTAATATACACCAGAAAGAAAGTAAGTCAACACCATACCATAAATGTATTTCAAAAAGCAAGTGTTCAAATACTTTTTCCAGGTGTACAGATACGAAAAACAGGATTCATGGATGACAATTTTACTGACATAACAGTCGTCTAAGGGATGTTTTTACCAGTACATATCCTGATAATAAAACTGAGAATTCACATCGAAACTCCGTGTTTTATCACACTCTAAAGATCTGTTTTCACCATGAACCGAATTATTCCGTAACATCACGAAGGGGACATTTTTACCTTCGTGAACATCCGTAGACAATTCGTTTCCATTCAATAAAATTCATAAATGAAGCCTAGTTAATTCTGCAACATATGCATGCCTTATTGTGTTATTCATGGAATTGAAGTATGATTTATACTTCGTAAACTTTCTATAATAATTCGTACTATCCGTAGCAATTTCGTGAAGTTACTAACAATTTCAAAAAGTTTTTTTTTAATTCGTGGTGTACAATGTTTATGCTATTTCCGAGAATTGCAAATGAATTAACTAAGAATCAACTACGAGTGCCTAAATTGAGGATGAAACAAGTACGGAAGTACGGTAAATCGTACATATTTCTTAGGTTTCAAGGAAGAAAAACTACGAAATTTTGTAAACGTTTCGTAGAAGTGTAATGGAAGTTCACCGAATGTTCAAGAATTATCAGTCTCCTGGTCCGTAACAATTCGGGTCGTAGTGAAAACGGGCCATACGAAAGTATGTTGTCCATAAATATTGTTTTTCATATCTTCAAAGTCACACATACCAAGTACTCCTCCGTCCCTGCTAGGGACATAAAGAGTTCTCCGTCATCCAGGAGTTTACTTGCTCCGAAATCAGAGAGCTTGTAAATGCAGCTGGAACACAGGGAAAGCTTATGTGCAGACACGACTTGCACAAATCTCTTTGAAATTACAGTACGTAAGAGCCAATTGAAAGATCACACGAGTTACCGTTAAGAAGGTCAAAGGAGATCAGTGCAAGAAGTGTACGGAGGATTCATGAAAACGAACGCAATTTACGTGAACAGAAAATATGCGCGCAAATATATTTTCATTGGTTTTCTTACAGAATGACAGTTGGCCATAGCGCATGTCAGAAGGAAAATTCTGAATTATATAGAATAATGGCTCTTATTTAGCTTTATCTATACTGAGGTTACTTATATTCATTGATATTGAAGTCCAATGTTCTTTTCTTGACATGAAACAATTGTTTCATTTCGATTGAAACCACTAACAATATAAAAGAAATGCAAGGAAAGATATAATACCCCAAAAGTTCAAAGAGTGGATATTAAACGATATTGAACGTTGGAGTCCTGTTTAATGTTAATAATGTTAATGAAACTTAATCATAACTAAAGCAACTGCAAATATTTTATATTATATTGTCCATTACACAGTTTAGATGAACGCACTTGAGTATAACTATATTACACAAATGACTTATAAATTTATCAGCGCGATATAGACATTATAGGGGCAGGGGCACGTTTTTATGGGGAATATAAGGTGATGTCAGGAAAATGAAAATTAATTGTTCCAATTGAAAGACAATGTATTTAAACTAAATGGACCAGTACTTATTCAAATCTATAACGTAACGTTTTGCGATGCGATTGCTTTTTCTTACACAAAATGAATTAAAGGTGTTCACACAAAATGGCCTCCTGTGGATTTTATGTCAATGTTCATACTTTGTCCCCTTACTATGGATGATTGGCTTGTGTAATGAGATTTTTGACATTGTCAAAATACTACTCTTAACATTAACTTACAATTATGAGTGACAAAATTAAAATATAAAATTATCAAAAAACGTGCTACTGCCCCTTTAAATCAAGCATTTGATGATTTCAGAAAGGTTCATAAAACGAAAAACGTATGATAGAAATTCTTTTAAGGCTAAAGATTAAACAGCCAGAAAAGCACGTTAAAACTTGAGTACTTGAGTGTTAATGAGAACGTTAGTGTTTTTACTTGTTAGACAAAATTAAAAAGCAATCCCATATACCTTTCAAAAAAGAAACGCAATAGCCATTGTTTATTATTTACTTTATACTGATAGCTTAAATAAATAACTTAAACGATAGGCAGATGAGAATTCACATGTTTATAGATAAAGAGTAAGCCGGTACTTCTGCAAAAAAAATTGTTTTGTTTTGTTTTCATTTGAAACCAAATTGGCGTCTAAATAAAAAATTTGCGTGGCTACCATTTTCACCAATTCTTTGTTTGAATCAAATCTGAAATATTTGATAGGTCGATGATGTTTCTTTAGAAAATTCTTCACAGAGCCTATTTGTGTCCATTCTTACCAGTTGCTTAGATCGCATTTGAAATTGAGTCTATTCTCAGTGATGCAGTTGATTCTCCTGAATATTGCTGCTATAGACGCCAATAAAGACATGTTAAAGAAAATATGCATATTTTTTATTGAAAGTCATATTTACGTTCATTTGCATAAGGCTTAAACTTTTGACATATGTTAGGTTAACATATCTTTATTTTCAAAAACGCCAAAACGATTGTATTTATACAGAAGGAGACTGTTACCAGTTAGTGAGAACATGGAAAGATAATTGATATATCACATACCTCCCGTCGTAGTCGATATAGCGGAGAATATTCCCTGGTTTAATGTCCCTGTGCACGTACTTGTGTTGGTTCAGATGGTCTAGTGCTGCACCTGGTTTCCATGGAAACACGATTATGTAGATATCGTGATATAAGTACTTTGCAGCACATGATATTGCATAAAGACACGTGAAATTGTGTCAATATTGTTAGTCTAGCAAATTGTATAAATGATTAGATTGAACGAAGTGACACCATATTATTCTTTTATCAATACTTTTAGTTGAGTAAGTCTGTAAAATGAAAACCGAATTTGCAAATAAGTTCAATAAGAGATTTCCTAAAAGGCCCCTCTGGTCCCTTCAATTTCAGGGCTGTTTTGTTTTTTCTTTAATTTACTTTGATGTTTTAAATTTTTATTTTTCTTGGCATAAAGAAGAATAAGAACACGCACTTCATAAAGCAAGAACGTTTAAAAGCTTCACGTGTGATGGGCAAACGAAAATTGAAATATATTTACTTTTTATGAGAGATCTAGATTAAAGTTCAAATTGGGTTGCTGCTGTGGTCTATCAAACAATAAGTTCAACTGTGAACATAAACTTAAAGCGCTGTAGCACGATTTCCTATAAACATAAAGAGATGTAATGAAATTTCAAAACAATTGTTTTCAATTTTAAAAAGGTGTTCTAAAAGCAAAGTGTTGTTAAAACTACAAAAATGTATGCCCTTAACTCAATGCCTGTATATTCTGAACAAACCTGAATTCGTTTGAAAGGTGACAATAATTTTTTTTTTTATTGTGACTATGGATAACCGGTATTAGTCATCAGCTGTTCTACTCTCTTAAGAAGGCTAGCTTTCGTAGAATTTTGAAGAAGGGGCCTTTCATATATACCATTTCAAAGGCGTCCTACAGTGTCTTTAAATGTGGCGTGGGTCTATATATACACATATATACAATTGGCGTGAATCCAACATGACTAATACATTCCTCTTCATAAGAGTGCTATCAATAATGCTTACATTTCACATACTTGGATATTGAACCTATTGGGGGACATGTTACTATTGTTCACTGACACCCATTCAAACGCATGTACAGGTCATGTCAAAATTCAAATTACCACAGCATAATAACAATTTGGTCTCTTATACATACTTTCATTAGACTGCATAACGTGTTGTAAATTTTACTTTAGTTATTCATTGGGAATATTCAGATGTTCAGAATTCAAATTAATAGAGAATGACCTTCTGTATTCTAACTTCAGAAGAAACAATCTGCCATAACAACGAGCACAACATATCTCAAGAAGACCAAAACTATGTGTTTACTGTATTCAAAGGAGACACGACTGCCAATTGATATATACCGGGTTGCTTAAGATTTCCTGACACACTGAATAATAACTTGCAAAACGCATAAAGTTTTGATAAGGTATAGTGTTAGAAGAATTTCACATTGGAAAGGATGATACAATCAAAAAATAAAAACGGGTAAAAGATAGATCTCGTCTGCTGAATCTCTTTCTTAAAGAGGTACAACATATATCTACAAGGAATAAATCAATGTTACCTCTTTTTACCCATTTAACGAAATGGTAAAATATCGTCAAGTGAAAAATCATAATATTATACAACTAATGTTTTCAATATGACCAATCAAACGACAGGGTACAAAGTGTAAACATCAATCCATCCTAAATCATCCAATGAAAAGGTTCCTTACAGAGATGATCTAGAAGGAGAAGGAACTGTCCGTCCTCCAGACCGCGACTATTACAGGGCTCGTGTAGGTACGTGTGTAGACTCCCTTCCTTGCAGAGTTCCAGGACAAGCAACACACGACCTGTCTCCAGCTGCAAGACAAGGTCAAGATTTAATGAAGAAACATATATGGAAGACAACTTCTTTATTCATGATAAAACGACGTTTCGACAGTTTCTTGTGTCGTTTTCAGTACTGTAGTTTTCATCTGCTTGAAAACGACACCAGAAACTGTGTCAAAACGCTTGGAAACGACACAATAAACTGTGTCGAAACGTCGCATATCATGAATAAAGAAGTTGTCATTCATATATGTTTCTTCATTGTCATCATTCCAACTTCTAAAATGCCCCTTAAAGAAGGTCAATATTTCATTATTTAAGAACCCTCTTGAATACATCTTCATCAAAGTGACAGAGGATGATCATTCATAAAGGTTCCAATCATCCAGTGTTGTTCCTAGAGGGGGTCCTGCTGGAATTTGCCCACCCATTTTGCTTAGTTTCCCTGAGAATCATTAGATACTTTGACCATTACAAAGGGGCCCATCAGTTAAACGATTGCCAAAATGCCCACTCAGTTGATCATCTAGGAACAACACTGTATAACCGATTATTTGGTTTTGTTAAGTGACAAACATTATATGTGCATTGATTTCAGTTCAACACCAACAAGCGTGCACTGATTTCAGTTCAACACCAACAACAGATAGCTTCCCTTTATATCTTGATAAAAGCATTGACGAATGACATTACCCAGTTTTATTGACACTGAAATGAGCTACTATGTCGAACATGGTAATTTTCAGTAACGGGCAGCATGCGTAATAAAATATATACCAGCTTCTTCGTCGTTTGACATTTTAAACCCAAACAACATAATTTATGTGCATTTAAGCAGAGGTCATCTTCAATAGCAAAAGGCACCTTTCTCAAAAATTATTTCCAGGGTTTTATTTTCACATTTGTAACATCTCTTTTTACAATTTTGTTCAGTCTTGAGTGTTAGTTAGGGTATTTTTATATACATGTAGTACATTCTAATGTACCTCACCAAAACGCATTGAACGTGGGCTTTTTCTGATCCGCTGCTGAAGAACAATGACCTTCAGAGTCGAAAAAATGTTTTACGAGATCTTATTACGGTCGTGACGACTATTTGTGTATGGCAATCATAAATGTATATTGCTTCATTAAAGCTTCGTGTTGGCTCTTACCAAACATAATTTATAGCTTGTGGTTGTATATTTACTTTTTATATCATTGAATAGTGTCTTGTGACGTAGATAATATATGAAAAAGGTAATGGAAATACCTGTCTCTTATGAAAGTTTTTTAATCAGAAATAATTGAAATGGAATATTGTTTATATCCATGCTCTTTTGTGGTCTATCCAAATGCGAACATATGTCGAAAATATTTATTTTTATTACATATTTTGTGATACTGGCAAAATAAGACATTATTGCAAACGGCACATATGAACAAACAAATAAACCCACACTAGGCTGGTAAATTCATTGTTTTGGCAAAACAGGACTATTTCTAAACAGGTCATTATTTTAACAAACAGGACTTTTCTAAAACAATAAGTGCAGATATGACCAATATTGAAATGACTTTGCTTCAGTTTCTGTCGACAGAAAAACACATTTTGATGATTCTTGATAACGTACAATTTCATTTTTAACAACTTCGGCTAAAACACCGTTATTCTGCATCTCTAGATGAACTGTTAACTTATAAAATTATCGCATTTACAGGATTATTGTTCTTTCCTTTCATTCCCATTATAATAATCTTATTTGTAAATTCCCATTTCAATTGTACAGAGTTTAACAATGATTCTATTTCCTTCCGTAAATTCACAATCCTATAACATATGGTTAATTGTTTCAATTTCTGTTTGGCAAACCGGACAAAGTGGAGATGATATATATATTATTCTATTAAGCAAAATTGTTGGCAAAATATTATGAAAATGGATCTGGAACATGTATGTGCAATGATATTAAAAAGTTTCTAATCATTGTCAGCAAATTCATTTAGTTGAATTCTTTCCCATTTTGAAAAGCTTGAAAGACGAACGATTTTTTTCAAGGAGAAAGGCATATAATTTACCCCATTTATGGTGTTATTTTGTGTTATATTAAAAGGGTATATTGGACCATAAAGTTTTCTGTTACATCAGTTAATGTTTAGAGATCGGCTATATGCCAAAATGGCTCTTTGCACAGATTCATAAGTTAGAAAATCAGTCTTTGTTGAAAATCGTAATTTTTTAACAGTTTGTCGTCTTCATGTGGCAGATCATTCACAAACACAACACCTTTGTCATACCAATCATCATACAAAAACGGTTGTCTGCCTACCAAAATACAAACATTTCTATTCATTAATTATGGCCATTGTTATCATCTTAGCTATCATTCATAAGTCTTCCTGCGTTCTTCGTGTGATGTGGTGAAGTTGTGAAAGGAAATTCTAATGAACTGGTTGACATCACTTTTCATTACTATTCCTTATGAACTCATTTAATCTTTTGCAAACATCTGATCTTTCATATCATATCAGGCATAGTGTCAAATAGTGTTTTCTGTTTTCTGTACCTCAAAAAACGTCTGTAACCTTCTGAAAAAAACACATTTACAAGTTCCATTTTTGGCTTGGTGTTTTTTCTGACAATCACTTTCATCACCATATTATTAAAAATTCAGTTTAACTTTAAAAATGCAGGTGCCCTTAACTATATGCTCAGTATATATAGTGATGTAAGGCATTTGCCTGATTGATATCAGGGTATTGCAGGATGTTCTTATTGTTAAATATCAAACCTCTTCCTCCTCCCCAAAGAACTTGATAATGTTGGGGTGTTGGAGACGACGCAAGGCAGCAACCTCACGACGACGTTCTTCTGAGGAGGCCCAGAGAGCGTCCTTGAATACCTTTAAAGCGTGTTGGTCTCCTGTATTCTGTAGAACAGTTAGCAAGTATATGCAGCAGTTTCAAATATTAGTCTCAGTAAATGTATTATTATAGAGGATAACTGATTGAACTAATTGAGTTTAGAATAAGGTACGCTAATATGACATGGAGAAAAGTGATTACTAATGTATACACAAAGAACTTAATTTAAGCACCCCCCTATTTTGTAAAATGAATTTGGGTGCTCTTGGGCTATTTGGATTAATTTGATGTATTGACCACTCCAGGTATAACAATCGCTTTTTTATTGATTATTTAATTGAACTAAAGATCGCTAATGAGCAAAAATAACGAAAATATGAGACAAAATGTGAGACTACTGAAATTTGGCCAAATATAACTATTGTCATAGGGGGAAAACTACACATTAAACTTTGGATGTTATGAATCAAAAATAACAATATTGATCCCTAGTTGACATTCATACACAAAAAAACTTTTTATCATGCATGATAAGAGGCTAGCAAGACATTGAATTTTCAGTACTTTTTTCATCAAAAAGTGATAAAATGCCTATAATCTTAATATCTGTGAGTAAATTTAAGATTCCTTGAGTTGAAATTGTTGACCAAAATTTCTCCTTCCTTTAGATAAGCCATTTTCTTTGACAGCGGCCAATTAATGTCTTTGATCAGTTTTTTAAAAATTCATTTTTTGATAATTTTGTAATTTTGAAGGTTCATCCTGCTTTAACGATTGACTTTTGCTATGAGGTTATTTACTAAAAAGTCATCAATTCACTCAAGAGAATGATAATAATCACATTGCAGCAAATAATATTGACTTTCACTTTCAATTTAAAGTAACTTGGATTTTGACTAGAAAATACCAAGTTTTTGTAAAACCAGTTACTCAGCGACAGTGAATCATAAGCCACATGAAAATTTTTTTTCAACAATGCTAGATGATTGTTCTATTTAAAAATCCTTATTGTTTGATTGTACATTTGTTTTGTTTATTATCAGCAGTGTTTTTCTGTTGGAAAAAGTGGGGGGTGCTTAATTAAGATCTTTGTGTATAGTTTAAACTTCATCGAAAACATAGCGGCTAAGGTATTGTGCACAAGGATATATATATATATATATCCAGTCCGAACCATTCGATGTATAATATATGTTATACCATTCAGAGGCGGGGTACGGGGAGATATCCGCCTCAAGCTTGGTGTTATGCGACCTCTGAATGGTATAACGAATTTATCTTACCGAATGTTGAAACAAAACGCATATCATAATATGAAGATAAAGGGATAGATTTTAAGTCAGTTTACTATAGTTTGTTCAAAAGCTACATATCGGTTGATCAAAAGTAACCAGCTTGATCATGTGTTCGAGGTAACATACATTGTACATTTCAAGACGCTCAATCTGCACGCTTTTTATGCTTCTATGTGCCGGGGTATAAATGATTTATTACCCCGCTCAAGAGGGTGATATCAGTATTTATTCAGGGTCACGTGGACCAATCAGAGATCGAGATTCTTACATGAGGTAGGATAATCTTTCTTTTGTATATGCACACAAAGATAGTCCAGTCCGAACGATCCGATGTTACTCTTATATATGTAATACCTTAGCCACCATGCATGTTTTCGAAGAAGTTTAACCACATAAATAATAATCACTTCTTTCCGTGTCATAACGTTTTATCTTGAAAGTTATTGGCTGTTGTTTCTTTGCTTGACGTTACTGAATAAATTATCAATTTTGATTAAATCTTGATTATCATTGAAGAATGACAAATTTATAGTTTTCACGACTTAACAGTGTTAGTTTATTTCTCAGCGATGATTGTTTGAAATGAATGTATGTGTAATTACTTGTTGAATCCCGATGTAGACATCACATGAAGATCCAACCCCCAGCAGGTCTGACTTCCGATATAGATGGAGTGTTGATCGGATCTCACCTGCTGGGGTACTCATTACTTATCTCACTTCACCTGTCATAATGTCATGTTCTGAAACAAACCAAAAAATAATCAAGGTCAAAATGATTATCAACTCTTCAACATCTATCATGTCGCATCACTTGTCTCACTTTGTCTGCCATCTTGTCATGGTCTGAAACAAACAAAAATAATCAAAGTCAAAATAGTTATCAACTCTTCAACATCTATTATGTCGCATCACTTATCTCACTTTGTCCGCCGTGTCATGGTCTGAAACAAAAACAAAACTAATCAAAGTCGTTCAACATCTATCATCTCCATCACTTATCTCACTTCGCCTGTCATGTCATATCATATCATGGTCTTAAACAAAAACAAAATAATCAAGTCAAAATAATTATCAATTCTTCAAAATGTATCATCCCCATCACATACTCATTTCGCCTGTCATTTTGTCATGTTCTGAAACAAACAAAAATAATCAAAGTCAAAATAATTATCAACTCTTCAGCATCACTTGTCTCACTTCGTCTGTCATCTTGTCATGGTCTGAAACAAATAAACACATGTCAAAGTCGTTTAAATGATTATCAACTCTTCAACATCTATATATCATCTTGCATCACTTGTCTCACTTTGTCTGTCGTGTCATGGTTTGAAATAAAAACAAAAATAATCGAAGTCGTTTTAATGATAGTCAACTCAAAATCTATCATCCCCATCACTGGTCTCTCTTCGTCTGGCATCATATCATGGTCTGAAATAAAAACAAAAATAATCAAAAGTCAAAATGATTATCAACTTTTTAACATCTATTGTTGCATCACTTGTCTCACTTATCTGTCATCATGTCATGGACAGAAACAAATAAGCACAGGTCAAAGTCGTTTAAATAATAGTCAACTCTTCAAAATTTATCATCTCGCTCTTCGTTTGTCAGTTTGTCATAGTCTGAAATAAAAACAAAAATAATCAAAAGTCAAAATAATTATCAACTTTTCAAAATATATCATCTCGCATCACTTGCCTCACCTAGTCCTTCATCGTGTAATGTCCTCAAAAATACATATATCAAATTCGTTTAAATATGTATCAACATAACTTCATCTATATCACATACATGTCGATAAGAATACGTTAATTGAACATTGATATATAACCCTGCATCACCGTGATATCCTGAAACAATGTTTTGAAATTGTTTCACGTCATTGAATTAATAATCAGAGAATTATTAATGATAAATATGCCTGTAATATATTCATATTCTGAAATATGTCATTAAAATCATTTTCAACTTTTTAAATAATTCAACATTTATCCCAATTTCACTGTCGCCCTGTCATGTTTTGAAACAAAGTGTATCATAAATCGACATCGTTAATAAATTTATCAAAAACATTATTCATATATATCACATCACTGTTCTCACTACCACACTCGCGTATATCATTTTAAGAATCACGTGATCACATTTCAAAGTCGTTGAAATTATGTTCAACTGTATATAATATATATAATGTATAATAATTAATCATTCTTCATCATTTATCCCAAACCAATTGCCTTAATGTCATAATCTGAAACCTACACATCTACACATATTATCTTCAATTCTACCAAATTCTATTAACTCCCATCACATGTATCATTTAACCTTCGATTATGTAATTAAACACATATTCTCAACAGCATTATGATTCCACACAATCTAGTATCAGTCATCGTCTGGATCTCGAAACTATATCTGTTTGTGGTATATTCCTTAAGTGTAAGTTTGGGGTTTTGGCATTGGTTTTTTATCAACTCCGAAAAATTCAATCACGCCGCATTTGTAAGTTGAGTGGTGGTATTATCATTAGTATTCATGAATAATCTGAATAGTGTTTGCACAATTTGACGAGCCAATAGCAGCATATTGTCCGGTTTTCGATCACCAAAACATCTCAAAAATATCAATAGTCAGTCTCGATAATAACAAAATATAATGTTACTTTAACCTAATTCAAGCAATCCAAATGTTTTGACATATCGAATTCTTTGGTAAAACAGAGTCACTTAGACATAAACGGAAAACATCAAATCGAAGTGGGAGGAGAGGTAGAACACTATGGAACACGATGAAAGTATTACCTACTTTATTTTTTAGAGAAAATCAACTGGTCACTCATTCACGCCGTAGACATACGACTTCAATCACAAGCCAAATAGAAAAAAAAACAGGATGTAAATGGGATAGGATGACATCCGTTTCAAATTGCGTGTTTTAAGAGGGGAAATTCCCTGTACATTCTAAAACTACAACTTCGAAGAAACCGTTACGAATCAAACATAGGAATGGTGTGAATGACGTGAAGTTATAAAGTTGAAGATAGAAGGCCCTGTCCTATAATGACGCCTACTTTACAAAATCGCATTACATTACAACTCAAAAATCCTAATGTAAAAAATCAATAACCATAATGTCATTGTATTCTACAATGTTCCTTATATTCTGTATGTTCAATGGGTCTGTGGCCGGAACTTTGAAACAAATTCTTCTTTTTCTGGCATTGAATGGAAGGAGGGGGAGGGGAAGGGAGATAAGGAGGGGCACCTTTTAGATTCACCCTTCCCTCTCAAATTCCTCAATTCGTCACTACTGTATTAAACATGGATAATCATTTCATCGTGAAGAGGGTTTTTATTGCTAAACTGACCCAACATGTTTGATTATTTCAAACACCTATATAAAGCAAGCTAACCCAATCGTTCATCAGCGGCTTGGGAGTGGGCGTACTTTATATGTTTGGTTAAAGCACAATATATAACCGATCCCCTATAATGATCGTACCAAACAAAGATATTCAAACATTCTCTATTTACATTATTTCTAAATATGCTGAAATATGAACTCAAGTGTGTTATCGTTGTACTAATGTCCATAATAGCTTAGTCTGTGAACATGTATGTAATAGTATGTTATAAAATAGAATGTTATTTATGAAGAAGATGCCTACTTAATGCTGAAACTAGAACTGTGCTGCTACAGATAACGTATTGCACAAATGCTAAAAATTGTTGGACGACTTTGAAGACGAAGGTGGCGGATAGGACGAACAGCAAGCTTTTAACATAAAGCACAGTTTCTACGAAAATAAGAAAAGATTAAGGCATTCTTACAAGTGATTAACAAACATTATTGTAACTTAAATACAAATAAACGTATGTTTTATCCTCTGCATTCTTTAGGGTGGGAATGAATTACCTACGATCGCAGTTTCATCAAACGTCTTTTTCTAAGAATCAAAAGCGAAAATAGGATATTCCGTAAGCGACCTAAATAGTGGCAGACCCATATAATATGATAGCGCTCTACATTCACACCGTCAGTTCGATTAATAACCGCTGATATTAAGTAGGCCTATGGTTATTATATTTTTCAATTATAGTATAGGACGCCTATCAGAGATAGATATCAAGCGCAAGTTAAGCTTTATATATAAGCTGAGTGAGAAACGTGCAGTGAATATTCTGTGACACTTTCTACGGCTCACAATTTACAACAACGAACTCGAAACGTTGTACTTCCTTTATCTTTGTGTATCAGTTTACAAATGTTTCGAGGGAATGGGTCTTTTATGTATGTCTAAAAATAAATTGATAAGTAAGAATTAAGATAAAGTAATGGCCACAAATCGGTAGAATAATAAGTCATGTAATGGTGACATTTTTTTAAGGACTTTAAGCGCTGTAAAAATTCTTGGCTTGTTTAAGAGAGTGTCAATAAACATAAATCCTTGTCAAGTCGCAACTTCCTGGTTTATACCTGTGACATATCGCTCTCTCTCTCTCTCTCTCTCTCTCTTGTAATGCGATGTCTCGATCATATCGTTTCATCCCTGATTAGAGAGAGAGGGGGAGAGAGAGAGAGAGAGAGAGGGGGGGAGAGAGAGAGAGGAGAGGAGAGAGAGAGAGAGAGACCCAGCTAACACAGGACGTAGATACGACGTTGTAGGAAGGTCGTGTTTTGGTAACGTAGTTTTTGGACGTCGCTGGTACGTACTTCGGACGTAAAACATAACGTAATTTCTCAACGTTGTTCCGACGTTGTGTTCTACGTACTTATTACGTAACTATTATGTAGTATTGTGACGTCTAGTCTAACGTCCTCACAACGTCCTGATTACGAAGTTTTTACAGCACATAAATCAAGGAAAGTTATTGAGAAATATGAAAAATAAATCCACATTAACCCTTGAAATACTAAAACGAGAGAGGACTTACAGTTATATTTGCCCAACGGTCTAGTAAAACCCTTTATTTTGGTTACGTAATTTTGATACGTATCTGAGACGTACTAAGTACGTGAAATATAACGTCATTCCCCAACGTTGTTACAACGATATATTGTACGTACTTTTTACGTAACTTTAACGTTGTTATGTCACGTAAAGTCTAACGTCCTCACAACGTCCTGATAACGTTTACAGAAGGAAAACTATGCCAAAGTTTATGTAAGCACAAAAGAAAGATGAATATATATAATTAATTATATTTTTCATTACATATTTATAAGTGTTCGATTTATTACATTTAATATGAACGTATATGATAACAATTATTATATATCAAATAATCCCACACACAAATCATGGGATAAAAACTTGTTTTCATTGAAATCTGAAAACAGTCAAATATTATATCATTATAGTCATAAATTCACAAATTTAAATAGATTAGTTATATAACTAATCGATCAGTATCAACTCCTTAATGCCATTCTCATTGTTTTCGATAAGTTTTAAATATATTAAGTTTGACTAATTGACTCGCGTCATTGTCCGGTTTTCGATCACAATTGCAAATCAAACCTTCTTATTGTTAGGCCTACTATTAAAAGTCGCTTAGCTTTAAAATGTGAGTTTCTTTCGACACTCGATACTTCCTGATCAAATGACAGTGTTTATAAAGTTGGTCATAAGAATGGGACCCCAAACAACTCAAGGAGTTGCTCTCATGGTCTCAGTTTTGCAAGGCAACCACCAATCGCAATATATTTATAAACGCCGGGCAAATAGTCAATAAATATCAATCTTTCCTATTTCAGTTGCAACAATTTTTAGTTTATCGGGTACTTCCCTGTCTCGATTAGTTAGTTAGCCCACAACCATGCATTCTCACTTCAAGGTCTTAAAATGCATTTCCAAAAGAGTAGTCGTTAATCATTTGACATACAGTTAAAGCTGTAGGCCTACATGTCTCATTTTGTTTTCTTTAAACTCAGAAATCCGATAAAACTTTGATTAATGAAATACAAAATATTTCTGTCGTAAGAACAGTAATGACATTCTCATTCAATTAGAGTCCGGAATGATAGTTACATCACTTATGTTTTTGTAAGCTTAGCTTGCTTGATCTCTCCATTCGATTATAAATACAAGGAAATATTGTCTATCAAGGAAAACACGCACAGATAAAGAATATTCAACATATCGCTACGGTTACGTTGTCACGACGTCCTCAGAACGTAATTCATATGTCAAGACGTCCTCACAACGTCCTAGCGACGTGAGCTAGGCCTATCTTTTCTCTGTGTAATTGATTTTTTCTGGTTAATCATTGTGATATTTTACTAGTTCATGCGTTCCGACATAAAAAGATTAAATAGCCCTGGCCTTTAAAACACTATAAGCCTAAGGCCCCAAATTAATTAAAATTTTAGAATAGATTGATGACAATTAATTGAATGTGATTATAATAAATAAATTTAAGGATTTTGCTAAATGTGGAGGTATCTTAGACTTGATTAGGTAAAGTTAAGATTTTTAATTCAATAATGCATTACTTTTTATAATGTTTGAACACAATACTCTTCTTGAATAAATAAAATAATATAAAGCTTGCTGACTTGTAGACTTGGAAATCTATTTTTGCCTTTACGCGCCAACACAAAATCCTCTGACGTCATCATTTTTAGTTATGACGTCATTATCGTCGCCATGTTTGATGTCGCGTAAACTTGAAGAGTCGCTACACGCAAGACAGTGTTTTTCTCATTTTACCGGCAAAGGATTTACTTTCCCTATCAAAGGTAAGTACCCATTTTCGTTAAAACATGTCAGTAAAGAAAGTTTAAATGAAGCTTTGAATACCTGTTATTTCAACAAAAGCATTCGAAACAGAGTAGCCGATGTAACTTGAATTTTAAAAATTGCAGTCACCGTACAGTACAGTTCAGGCTGAAAGTACGACTACGTGTACTGTACATTTCGTTTCTATTGTATTGCAATATTTTATCATCTACATTCACTGTAATTTATGTTTTAGTTCGAATCGACAATAACCGAGTTACGGTATTCATGCATTTAATAATTTTATTATGTAAAATCCGGTGACAAAGGCACTAGAAAGAAAACACGGACAAACTCCTCACCGCGAACCGCATTGCTCAACTGACTTGTATGACGTTGTTTCGTCACATGAGTAGTGAGGAGTTTGGAAACTATTTGATCATTGACGATCAGCTGTTTCAAAGTTCACTCGGTACAAGCTTGTTTGTTTTGATAATTGCAAGCCTCGTTTTGCTAGCAATGCTCAAAACACTATCATCGTAAAATTTCTAAAACGTACGTTGATACAGTCACTTGAGGCTTCTTTGCGATATTTTGACAGACTTTCATGACAGTTTAGCTACAGACCGGCGTGCCAGTTATATTCGGACGTAGACCGAAACTTCTGTCGCAGATTGCTGTAGCCTCGCACATATCCAGTGGGGTTGCAGGTAGAGTTTCTCGATCTAATTCGGACGTTGACGTTGTTTCCATAGACCTGCTTATAATCTTATATTAGTGTAGCATAAATAAAATGCAGTTATTTTCCGTCGGATCCTGATCAATTTTTGCACATTTGTAATGAATCATCCGAGCACATCCTAATAATTTCTATTTAATCTTTCATCTTTTATTTTAGTAATTTAATCAAATTAATTGTAAACATGGGTGTGCATATGTGAATAAGTTTATTATGGTGCTCTATGGGTCACGTTTCCACTGTATGTACCGTATATATGTAATTAAACAACAATTATGAACACCACTCATGCTTGATCTCATCGGTTTGAATTATTGACCTTAATTTTGCCCAGGAAAGCCTTGAAATTGGCCTTAAAACATTGTTTTTTGAGAAATTGTGCGAAGCCTGTACCAAGTCATTGAAAATAATTATTCTTCTGTACGACATAAACGTGATAGAGTACAGAAATTATGTCATATTTCAATTATTGAATATCTGAGTAAGTTTTTTAAGATAGCTTAATTCGTATGGGTAAAAATATTTTAATTTCGCTGCGGGATGTTTCCTTTTGAAGAACCGAATTTCCACGGCGTTACATGAATAAATAATATCATACTACGATAGGAATTTTATCATAGCTAGTCACAGCTAATTTTAAATAAACAAGTATGCAAACGTGTGTTTACAATTCAACGAAGATGTGTAATAAATCCCATGATTTCGATAAAAGAGTTGATATTTAATATTATGATTTGTAATTAATTGCAACTGCATTATATTTACAGTAAACTAGCAGATAAAATTCATTACAATTGAATTCTAAGTTTTTGGTTTATTTTAAAAAATGGATAAAAAATGTGCTAGAAGAGTGAATATTTGACAATCTCAATGAAATTCTTCTGGAAAGCTGTTTACTGCTTTTGTGCTTCTCGGTAATAATCTAATTTATGACTGAATGTTGCGGCTTGCCTTGGGTCACTTGTATGCTTTTCGATATAACATTCTGTGAGTGGTGTATAATACTAGTATAAGCTACATAACAAATCAGTAATAATAACAACTCTCTGCAATTGTTACAGCTATCAATTCCTAACTCATCATGGCACTGTTATTGTGTAAATCGGTGTGTGACATACGGGGATTAGGAAAGACATCTTTTACAACGGGCCATTTTCATGCTTTTCGGTGCTTTTCTTTTTTTCTAATGGGCCATTTCCTTTACATCAATAGAAAATTCAGAATTTTAATGGGACATTTTTTATCCATTGTGCAACTGCAACATGGCCCATTGCCCCTGCTTGGCTGATTTTGTCTTAACAAACAATCGAGATTGTTTAATTTTGGTTATTTCCATTTTACAGTTGGCTGACTGACAGTTTGTCTGAGAAATGAAAGATCAAGGGACGGCGCATAATAACTGAACAGAGATGGAACAATCGAGGTTTTTATCAGGTAATACCATACAAATTTATCATCCAGATATTAATTTTGGAGTTCGCAGTGATTAATCTACAATATATTGAGTCAAAGGGACTTGTTGTAAAAATTCTTTTAAAAAATACCAGTCCACGATCAAAATATGCATTTCGCCAAACACAGCTTAATCTTTATATGCCCTGTCAGAAATTCTCGAATATTTGATGCAGGACTCGGTGGTAAACTATAAATGGTTATTTATATTTTCTATTAATTAGCCCTAATTCTGAGTATTTGATTTTGATGCAGGACTTGAGTCATTCCCGGGTATATTGATATTAATCGCCGATATCGGTGTAACAGTTTTTAGATAATTTTACAAATAATAACCTATTATCTACTTTATGAATTTTAAAGCCGTTAATTCGATTGAAACGAAGACAACTTTTACGTGTTATCGATTTTATATGCAAGAGTGGTATTGTTATGGTAATGATAATCTGTCTTTAATGACTGGCATTTTTTAATTTATTTTCACAGGAGGAAGCTTTATTAACAAATGGTGCCAAAGGTTGGTCTTGATGACATTCATTATCGAACGTTTGACAGATGAAGATTATTGAAGACACTCACTCACCTTTCTTGTAGTAATGTTAAATAAACAACATTGAATAAACATCTGATTTGTTGTCTATTATCTGTTTATTCTGATTAACTGTTTCAGTTCAATGTTTTCCCGTGGACATGTATTCAATACAATTTATGCCAGGCAGGTTTTAACAAATAATACACCTTTTTGGTATAATTGCCCATATGAATGATTGTATAATTTGTTTGTTTTTGATAATATTGTAAAAACATTTCAATTAAATTTTTGGTATTTAAATATACATATTGTTTTTTTACTTTAAAGCGAACCCAGTGCCTGGTATTATTTCTTTTGAATACTGCTTATGCAAAACGAATGTGGAAATGTACTTACACCATATTAACGCGGAAAAATCACGTTGTAGCAACGTGTTTGGGAGTCTACAAAATGACGTGGTGACAACATTTTAAATTTACGTAAGGAAAACGTAAAATATGACGTCTATGTGACGTCTCAAGAATGTCGCATTTAGGTAGAAAAACCACGTTGTAGCAACCTGTTTGGGAGTCTACAAAATGACGTTGTGGCAACGTTAGAAATCTACCTAATAAAAACGTAAAACATGACGTTGTTTCAACGTCCCTACAACGTCGTATTCAGGTAGAAAAACCACGTTGTAGCAATCTGTTTGGGAGTCTACACAATTACGTTGTCACAACGTCAGAAAGTACGTAATGACAACGAAAAGTGGACGTTGTGACAACGTTAATACAACGTAGATTTGTTAGCTGGGGAGAGAGAGAGAGAGAGAGAGAGAGAGAGAGAGAGAGGGGGGGGGGGAGAGAGAGAGAGAGAGAGAGAGAGAGGAGAGAGAGGAGAGAGAGAGAGAGAGAGAGAGAGAGAGAGAGAGAGAGAGAGAGAGAGAGAGAGAGGAGAGGAGAGAGAGAGAGAGAGAGAGAGAGAGAGAGAGAGTTTTCAGTAGAAGCGCCACAGGCCCATTACACATCAGATTGTATATATACCCTGATGAGTCAATACTATTGACGAAATACTATTATCGGATTAAAATGATTCTACAAACGACTATGTGAAGTATGTTCTATTTAATCTATATCTGACCTTGCGTTTGAACCCATTCAACTTAATATATAGGCCTTCATATAGGCGTTCTTTCGAGGCAGGCTTTTATTCAAGGCAGACATCTTTAATAAGGCATACCGTATCGATTAATTTATTTGTGTGCAAATGGAGGTGTGCTGTGTATACCTGTGTAAAGTCTGTGTGTATATTCACGCTGGTGAACAAACGAGGAAGCGGATTAGGCCTACAAGGGCGTCTATTCGAGAATTTATGGTGACTTTCTTTCAAAAACAATTCGATCTACTATTGTAAATTATGACATCAAATCTCATTGATATTCTCTACTGAAGCGTATGCCTTTGTGTCATAATCCACAGTAGGCCGACATGAATAGAATTTAAGTGTGAGTGTAGGCCTATAGGCTACAGTAGGCCGAGATATAAAAATTATCATGGAATGCATGAGGCCTCTATTTATAGAAATTGATATGTATTCGTTTAGTGAGAAATCAAGACGAAGTTGGAACAGTAACCTGTATCATATACGCATGTCGAGCTGGGAGTGGTAATATTTACAACGAACTCCATGGTAAGGCCACTCGTGACAAAACAATGCAAATGTAGGTCGATGGGCAGTGACGTAAGCGACATCAAAAATCGTTTACGAACCATAATCGTACATATTTGACATTAGAAAATTGACTTTGAAATATGGAAAGGCTTCGAAACAGTTACGTTTTAGGTTTACATGCACTCACCAACCCATAATGTCTGCCTTGCCGTTCTCGCTTAGGACTAAAGTGAAACTGCGGGAATTCCCCAAATGCTCTTTCTTATAAAGGGAGGTAACCGAGTTCAGACCGACAACACTTGATGACGAATGGATAAAATGTAGGCTATGTTAAATCTACATAGCTCTTAACGTTAATCTGCCTTTAGGAATTAAATAATTTTATATCCAATTCAACATATAAGACACCGCAATGTCTTAATAATAATAAATAACAATTAAAGGCGGGTGCTGTTGTTTGAGAGAAAAAAAGATTAAACTGCAAAGTTTTCAAAAATGTAATAAAATGTTTTTTACTTAACAGTCGCTAACCGCAACAATGCAAAATTACATGTTTAATATTGATATCCGAAGGATTTCTTTAACTGCAAGCATGATGAGAACAAGAGGCTCTTAATCAAGGGATACAGACAGGCCAAATAAATGTAAATTTGATATAAACTGACAGGTAGGCCTACGTTTGAATCTTCATATAGATATATCAGTGTATAAAATAGAGTTGAAACCTAGCCTGCCCTGAAAATTAATTTGTCAATTCATAAGGGGAAAATGAAGAAAAAAATTGAAAAGTTACCAGTCCTGACCAAAAAGTAACCAGTCCTGCCAAGAAGTAGCCAGTCAAGGACTGGCAGACGGGCTATATTTTAAACACTGGATATATACAAGTAAACATAAAAGTTTGTTGGTCTTTTTTAATTATTCTTTATTCAATAGAAACTACGGAATGAAAAAAAAATAAGATAAACTTGATTTTACTAATTAACCTTAAACACTAATGAAGATCGAGATCTAAAAAAGGGTTATGTTCACATAGAAGAGTTATCTCCCCTGTATGTTAAATTTCCTTGATATGGCTAATTTGTTGTGAATATCTGTTATCCTTTGGTGCCATATATGTTTTCATTTGAATGTTATTTAAGTGTGCATAAACTATAAAATATATAATTGTTTAAAAACTTAATGCGAGAAATTATTTTTTTCATAAAAGAATAAATATTTTACAAACATCGCAATTATTTTTAAAAGCTTATATGTATGGATTTACTTCATATTACTTTCAAGCTTTCTTTTTTTCCTTTTTTTCTGCATTTGTTTATTTCTATACAGCAATGCATGAAAACATGAAATAACAATTATAATCAAAACTTACCTTTAAAAAAGTTTTAAATCATTTTATTTTCATTATTGGATGCCCTACATGTAACTGTAGGACTCTTCTTGAACAAATACTGTGGTGACATGGTATTTTTATGACATAGTTTGATTCAAGACATATTTTTCAACAAAATGAGACCAAATTTAGCTATTTCTTAATACCGAGATTTTTTTATCCAACATCCTTGATTGAGTGTTAAATCCTAGACAGAATAATTCGTAGTATTCTTGAATTGGTTTACATATCATAACCAAACATCATGTCTCTTGCCTACATGTACCACAAAGTAGGCCCTAAATGTATCTCGAGTATAAATAGATATAAATCGCAGGTCATCACAAAATACATTGAAAAGTATAGACATATATTCTGATGCGTGGAGACAAAGTGATAAATAATCTATGTTAACATTTGATGCGAGAGATTTATCGCAATGACAAAAAAAACTGTTCGAATGGATGTTCCAATATAATGACTTTTTCACTTAATGTCGTGGTATTTTCGCACGTACCCGTCATCCGTGACAGCAAGTTCAAACACAACATTTCTTTATTTGTTTGCGATTCAGTCTTTGCACATGACAATGAACACTAAATCGATCACTTTCGTTGCTCAGAGTTATAAATAACACCACAGTGTTGACATATTATGACAACACGGAACCTGCCATGACAGCGACCCAAAATATTTGCTGTACTTGATTCACAAATCCCTGTGGCGCCAATCATGTCAGTTTTTACAAGTGGAAAACTTCCTTGATTACATCGCTGTTAATGATATTTCAATTATATCATGATTGATAGTTATATTTCAGGGAGAAAGCCCGCAATTGTGACAAGGAATCGTGGTGAAACCTGCGAGCATCGACTGGAACAAAATTGGCTGAATCCTTTTCGTTATTTGCGTGTTCATTATTTCAAGAATTTTGTGTAACAGATTCACCCAAAACGGCTGATGCAAATACAGTGAAACTTTACAGACATGTACATGTAGCCCTTAATATGGAATAGTAGTGCGAAGCTTTTGGGTCTGATTGGTCAAAGCGCTACAGGTCCAGTTCGATTCTAAAATCCAAAATTTACAGGCCAGATGAGTTAAAAAGTTTACTATCATGCGATCGAGGTACCGTATTACCGTATTTTTTTCAGCACCCCTTTACCCCCGGCGCTTATTTCTTTCATAGAAAATTGAAGTTTGTGTAAAACAGTATTTTACAATGAATATATGTAAAAAAAAATTACTAGGGGACATTAACTCAATGGTTTGGACCCGGCGCTTATTTGAGGCCCGGCGCTCATTGGAGAATAAATATATCAACCAAACTTTTGAAAAATATGAAGAAGATGACTGAAGTCGTATTTCAATAATGTTCATCTTCGTAACCCCCCGTTCCTAAACCCCTTGTATGTGACTTCAAATAATGTCTCTTTTCCTACAATGTGGGTGGAAAATCATGTCGGATAACACATTTTGGCTCATAGTAGTCGTAAGCGAAGTGAAATCATTAAAACGTTTGACAAATCCTCATGTGAACAGATTGACTTGGCTTTATATATATGCTTGTTGTGAAAACCGGTTGCGCAGGTGTACGGTTCAGTATATACATGTACGTTAAATAATGAAACAGGTTCCCTTTCGTAAACGTTTATATAGGTTGCATATTTGTGTACCGACTTGTATAACATGAATGAACGATTTTGTTCGTTGTTGTAAAGAGTATAAATTTGTTATTTTCTTTCATAAATGTAAAATTGCCAATTTGTGTCTTACTTTAGTCCTCCAACTTTACAGTTTGGTATCTATGCAGCTTTATATCAAGTCTAGGAACATATTTATATATTTTATATATAATTCATTTAATAAACAATCGCTTACTAATTCATTTAATAAGCTTACTAAATATAGATTAAAGTCCCGTTTGGCACCCCATATATAATAAGACAATGCTCACGGTCAATAATCTGTGGCTTGATGCAAGTAGGGGAGACCGGGAACAAATGGAACACGGGGCAATAGCAACAAGGGAAATTACTCTTAAAAATAATGTATATGACATCCCTAAAGATATCAAATTGTCGCCCGGGCCCCAACATCCCTCTTCAACCACCCAGATGCCATGGGACTGAGAACAACGGCATTGAAACGAGAGGGGGGATTGGAAATTTTGCAAAGACAAGTAATTTTTTTCACTTTTGAAGATTTTTTTCTGAAGCGTTTGTAAAAAAATGTTTTCAACATAGTTTGGTCTAATGTAAAGATTTATCATTAATTCATATTTTGACCAACGTATTTGAAGCCTGACATGTGGCTAAAGATGGAGGGTTGGATGGGGTCAATTGTAACAGAGCGTTACAAATGACCCCAGTAGGATTTTAACACGTTACAATAGCCCCTGTGTATAAATAATGAGACGTTACAGATGTGCTTGTTGACGGATTTGATAAGAGAGTTTGCGTGATTTTTAGAGCAAGTAATATACAGACAATGAATCAATCGTGAATGATTTGGTGTCAAACTCGCTTTCGCTCGTTTTATACAAAATCATTAACTCGTTTAATACAAATAGTATTAAATGGAAGGTCGTTTAGTATCCTCTATGAGTGGTGGAGGGATCATAAATCAGATATACAACCTGGTAACCTTAAGTGCATACTTTAACATTGAACTAAGGCTACCTCAGTGACGTAGACCGATATCATTTGTACAATGTTCAACGTTTTTTTGTAAACAATGTAAACAATGATTTTATGCTTGAGTGTTTTACATCTTTTTATTACTTAGTTTTGTTATTAATTCATATTCATTATTTCTTCGTTAAGATTAGCATCTTTAAATGTAAGAGGTTTGAGATGTAGCCACAATAGGCGGCACATATTTTCATATCTGAGAGATCAGAAAGCTGATATTATCCCCATACAGGAAACTCACTGTATACCAGAAGATGAAAAGTTTTGGTTATCGATGTGGAAAACTAAATAATATTTTCGCATGACAAAAGTGACAGTTGCGGAGTAGCAATTCTGCTAAACCGACCCTCAATGACGGTTATCGACACGTTTACTGATGACAATGGTAGATTGATATACATCAATATCAGTCTATATGATAAACAATATCAAATTGTTAATATTTATGCTCCAAACAATATCAGTGAAAGAGAAAAGTTCTTTGAAGAAACAAAATATTTCTTAGAGACAAGATTAATTCTAGAAGATTTCTATGTTGGAGGTGACTTTAATACAGTTTTGTTTCCAGGACTTGACAGACTTGGTAAATCGAACAGATCCAGTGTTGCTTTGCATGATATGATAGACCGTTTTGATTTGACTGATATATGGAGACATCAAAATCCAGATAAAAGATCTTACACATGGGAATTAGACAACCAGACGCAGTCCAGAATAGACTTTTGGCTAGTTTCACCAGGCGCCATAAAGCATAGTTCTATGTGTAGTATAGTTCCCAGCATAAGGACAGACCACAAGTTAATCATAGTTGAGAAAGAACTAGTCAAGTGTATTAAAAGCAACTTATGAAAATTCAATAATTAGCTGTTGAAAGATCCAGAATATGTGTCCAAAGTTCAGGAATATTTTAAAGATGTTGAAGAGACAACCAAAGATTGCACTATCAGTACTTGACGTTGGGAATATATTAAGTACAACATAATGAGAATAAGTATTCAACATTCTAAACAGAAGGCTTTGACAGATAATAAGAAGGTAAAGGTCCTCATGAAGAATATAGTTATCCTGGAGAGTCAGATCTTATCAAGTGAAAATGTTGATAATATAAATCTTTCTGAGGATTATGAAAAAAAGAAATCTGAGTTGGAAAGTATTTATGCCTACAAAGGCTGAGGGTGCCTTTGTGCGGTCCAGAGCCCGTTTTGCAGTTTGGTGAACGGAGTACGCGATACGTTCATAACCTAGAGAAAGACAGACAGTCTAAGAAGATTATATCTCAACTTTACTCCGGTCAAGGTGATTTACTTTCTACCGAAGATAGTGTGATGCATGAAATAGAGACTTTTTAGAATTCAAGTTTATACCAGTCAAAAATAGATAAAACTGAAGATAATATAAAATCTTTCTTCGAAAACAAGGATATTCCCAATATTTCATTGGAAGAAGCCACTTTGGTTGGTCAGGATATAACAGAAGAAGAGATATTTACAGCTCTTAAACAGTCTAAAAGCAACAAATCAGCAGGTAGTGATGGTCTCTCCTCTAAATTTTATAAATATTTTTGGAAAGATCTGAAGAAATACCTAATAGACTCTATACGACATTCATTGCAAACAGGACTGTTATCACCATCTCAAAGAAGAGGAGTTATCACCCTCATTCCTAAACCAAACAGAGATACTCTGCAACTAAAGAACTACCGACCAATAACACTGTTGAACGTGGACTATAAACGTTATGCAAAAGCACTCGCTAATAGACTTACACCTGTTCTTCATGACTTAATTGATGACTCCCAAACCAGTTTCATGAAAGGAAGGGTTATATACGAAAACATAAGGTTAATCTTGGATCTACTGGAGTTGCATGATGAGGAAGGATATATTCTTTTCCTTGACTTCGAAAAGGCGTTTGATTCTTTGGAGTATAAATTCATGGAAACAACATTTGAACTTTTTGGGATACCAAAAACTTTTATTGAAATGATAAAACTATCTTATACAGAGACAGTTTCCTGTGTACTGAATGGGCGAAAGACATCAAGATCGTTTGTGAACTTTAGAGGTGTTCGTCAGGGTTGCCCCTCAGCCCATATATATTTATCCTGTGTCTTGAATTGGTTAACATTAGAAGTATACAAGAAATAAAAGGACTGAAAATTGGAAATAAAGTTGTGAAAGGTGTTTATTGTGCAGATTACTCAACGCCATTATTAAGAGATAAAAAGTCGGTAGAGAGACAATTAAGTACTATCAACGACAGCAGGACTTCACTGGTTTGAAACTCAATTTAGAAAAATCTGAACTATAACCTCTTGCTGACAATGCCACAAATCTTCCTTTCGGAATTAAGAAGATTTCCCGGTATAAATATCTCGGAATTATGATTGACCAAAACGACAACTTATGTCAAGAAGAAAATGTAGAAAAGATTGTGAAAACAGATAAAGGACAGATTCAATCTATGGAGGGGAAGAAACGTAACCATATATGGGAGAACTTTATTCAGCAAATCAGAGGGAATTTCTCGTCTTGTTCATCAAGCAAGCTGTCTAAATTTTCCTAAACATTTAATAAAACTGATCAACAGAGAAATATTTCAATTCATATGGAACAGCAAGGTCGAAAAGGTTGCTCGTGCCAAAGTTATACAGAGTAGAGAAAACGCTGGAACAAAAGCGATCGACTTTGAGATTTTCTATAAATCATTGAAACTTGTATGGCTTACAAGATACCTGGAGCAGGATAAAACATGGAAGACAATGATTGAACCACTTTTTGACTCTGTCGGATCGCTCCAATTTTTGCTACACTGTAATTATGATGTAAAGAAATTGCCTATAAAATTACCAAGATTTTATCTGGAGGTACTAGATATATGGAATAAGGTGAAATATGCAAGAGACACTGATATTTTTAACAGCATTATGTGGAACAAAGATCAGAATAATGTTATTGATTTAACATGATATACATGTACATCTATCTCTCACCATTTACAATATGCAAACCGCCTGGAAGACTCGCCACGTAGTCATGTACAGGTCTTTTGTTCAAATCGTGGCAATTTCAAGTGAATAAAAAAAATATAAAAAAATCTATAAAAAGATCTATCGTAACTCTCGCTCTCACTAGTCTCAGATGAAACCAGCTTTGTCATAGATCTATAGAGATTATTAACCGAGTGTGTTTCCGTATCATTAATATCATATAATAGGAATAAAATTTGTATTATGCGAGCCTTCGATAACATCCTCCATTATATGATAAAGATGAATTATTTAATTCTGAAGGTTGAAACGTTATCGCCAGATTGCATTTGGTTTAAATGCATTTATTTTAAGTTGATACTTTTCTTTTCTTTCTTTGATTTAGTTATTCATGTTTTGCAATTATTTAGAATTAAGACTACTAAGACTATTAAGACTAAAGTTTACATAAAGTTAACATGATGCTTCGAAGGGTATAAGTATACAACATCACGTGATATTATGAATAAAAACAATGAATCAATCTGAATATAACAAATACGGAACGTTACTGGCGATCTAAATATATTTAAAAAGATCTAATGATTTGGGATAACAAAATCTTCCATCACACGACTTTGAAGTAATAGAAAATGCATGATGTGGAGTGGATTCATGAAAATAATCAACGAGTCCCGAGGTGGCGAGTGGATTATTTTCACAAATCCACGACAGTCACAACTATTGCATTGTCCATCTTCATCCATTATCCAAACGCCATAATCCTTCATTTCTACGTTCGAAATAAAACTGACGACATATCGTTCAGCGTCACCAATTCCATCGTTTTCAGAGATTAATCAAATGAAACAAATCAATACTTTGTTATCAACGGTATAACATTAAAATCTGTCCTAAGCGGCGACAAATCCTTGTCACAGAGTGCTAATGAATCCCTATTAATATCTGTATACAATTTCATAAATGATACCAATCGATTTTAAATTTCTCTCCTTATCTCTGTACCAAATGCAATGTAGACAAAGTTGAATATTAATTTGAGTTTTTATGAATAATTGCAAATTTGTATTTCCACCAATGTAAATTTGATATCTGAATCGTTTATGTTTTTCAGGAGAAGCATTTATATAGGCATTTGCTGCCTGTTTGCTTATCCTTTTTCCCTATTGTATATATATTCTGAATGTTGTGTATTTTGTATATGTTTTATGGAAATAAAATACTGTTAAAATCAAATTCATTTTTGCCAATCTTTGATTATGAACATATATTGTCCAATTTGTAATGATCAGTTGATTCTTTGGTACGTAGTTGCAAATAGTCATTGTTTTCAGTTTCATCTCGCCGAAAACAGTTGTCGTTTGACGTCTGATGAATGCAATATTATTTCTCCGTGTTTATGTATCTGAAATTTTCATCATATTTACGATGAGAGAAATATCTATCGGTGGCTGAAATTTCAGCCAGTATCCATTTGCCATGAAAACGAACGATCGACTTATAAGTCAAACGACAACTGTTTTCGGCGAGATGATATTAGAACTATGCATGGTTCATTTTGCGCGCATTGTTTGTCAATGACGTCACAAGAAACAATGTTCAACAAATTGGTTACAAAAAGATAACTTGTAGTAGTTCCGGATCTAGTTGGTGCATGCAGGAAGTAAACACACCATTGTAATCACTGACATTTTCTCTCTCGAAAAGTGTAAAATAATTTACAGTTTATACAAATGGAAACTTTTCCAAGCAATGGAGGGTGGGGATACCAACATGTAGTTTCCCAGCAAACAGACAACGTTAGCCAACGTTGTAGCAACGTTGTGGTTTGGCTACGTTTTTTTCCCGACGTTGTAATGACGTCAACACAACGTCACACTTATACGCCAGTCCTTAACATTAAGAAAACGTTATAAAAGAACGTAAATATAACATTGTCATTTGGTTAGGTTTAAAACCAACGTTCACTCAACGTTAAAATGACATTGTATTCCAACGTCTTAATTCAACGTCAAAATAACGTTGAAAGAAAACGTCCCTTCAACATTGTGAATACGTTAGGTCAAAAACTAACATTGGGAGGACGTTGTATTTCCAACGTCTTATTCTAACGTTCAAACAACGTTGAAATATGACGTCACTTCAATGTTGTGAAGTGGTTAGGTTAGAAGCCAACATTAAAAGGACGTTGTATTCCAACGTTTTATTCTTACGTCCAAACAACGTTGAAACAGGACGTTGGTTCAACATTGTGAATTGGTTAGGTTCAAAACCAACGTTGTATTTCAACATCTGTTTTATTACTTCCAAACAACGTTGAAACAGGACATCACTACTACGTTGTGTTTGGTTAGGTTAAATATCAACATTAAAAGGACGTTGTACTCAAACGACCAATTGTTACGTCCAAAGAACGTTGAAAAGAACGTCACTTCAACATTATGAATTGGTGATTTTCAAAAACCAAGGTTGAAAGACAGTTGTATTTAGACGACTAATTTTTTTATTGGAACAACGATGAAACAGTCACTTGAATGTTGATAAAACTTTTATCAACCTGTGTTTCTATTTTTTTCAAGCCGCTAATTGCTGAAATATTGCCCAAGCGGAGTAAACAATAACTCATTCCCTCACTGTATTTTCTCATATCAGAAAACGTATGTTAGAGATTTTAGATATATCCACCGTTATTAAGAACAGAAATTGAAATATAGATATCGTTTTCAACCAGTACAAATTACATATTAGGGCATATGATATATTACCGATACAAATATTTTGAAACAAAAAAATAACCAATATGTTTTTCGCATGAAATCTTGTATTGCCTTATAAAAGAACCACAACCGAACGAACATTAGAAGGTGTAAAGATCCACAACATCATACATTCGACTAAAACATAAAGGAAATACAGTGCGCCTGACTCGTGATGTTAAAAGACATGACATCGTTGAAAATGTGGCCGCTAATAAATGACAGGTGTATCTTGAATATGAAAACATATAACAGAAAAAAGTTAATATTGTCTAGACTCTTTCAAATGTATCGAGTTGCGTTAATTGTTCAAAGACAATACTTTCAAACATTGCAAAATTCTTTCAATGAGCGTGGGTCTGAGAAGACTCCCGAGGTCTATTATTTTTAAACCACCAATATCATAATCAATATTGAGCCACAACCATACGAAAATTAAGATATGAAATAATGACTAATTATTTGTTTTGGGTGAATATTCAGCCCCCACCTAAACAAAAAATGCGTCCCCGGCGTCAATTCCAGCCTCTGACCCAGCGTGTATTTGAGACCTGATCTCAATTCGAGTAATGAAGTTATGGTGTTGCCTAAACTTGGAAGCTTTTAATATCTAAAAAATAATTGTTCCACAAAGGAACTTAAACCAGATAAAGCATTAATGTGTAAGTTGATATATCCCTTTCAAAGTCAATCATCCACATCCTATCTTGCATAAGTTATTTGGTGTGCGCAAAAGCAAAAATATTACCAGCTGATAAGCTGAGCATATAATAAATGTTCATTTGAAATTGTGTGTAAGGACAGAAGATGTTAAGTATGATGGTGCAGGGGTCAGTATATAATTATTTAATACACCCGAGGATGTCATATTGGCCATAACTGATTAATCTGTGAAGCGTATTAAAATGTCCAAGTTATCGCCCCTTATTTGTAGCGTTGCTTCGACCTCTATTCCTTATACTAATGCTTTCTTCACACCAACCTATCATGCGTGTCAGTGCGGGCTACATATTATGTATAGTACCATATGAATCATCGTGATGAGACATGTTATTGGGGGTAAACATTGGCATTTAACACGATTGATGAAAGTAAAGTTAAATAATATTGCAAATTGTTATAAAAAATTTAAACTGTGCTCATTTATCGCTGTTGCATATCTTCCACATACAAACTGGAGAGATGCTTATAAACAGAACTGGAGGTTATATGTTGCGCCTTTATAATTTTACAGCCGCCTTCAGATAAACGAATTTACAGCAGTATTTAATTTCAGTTAGAGTAACAACTATATATACGCATTCGTTAGTATCCAAATTCCGGTTGGTTTTAATCTAAACATAAATTGAATCCTACAAGTACATGTACACGCAATATAGGTTTGTATATGTTATGTTCTAAAAGTCACAGTCAAACATTATAATAACAAATATTTATCAATTAATTTTGAAAAGACGTGTAATGAGTCGACTGAATGCCGATATTTGAACAATACATTTATGATTACAGTGCGACGGTTAGTCAGATTTACAATTTTGTATGTAAATTTAAAATCTTGATACTTTATGGAACAAATGATTTTGTACTTCTATTAGTTTTGAAATGCCAAATTTTGAACCCCAGAAGGTAAAAATTCATAACATTCATTTAGAAAGTGGGATGGGTCAAATTGAATGGCTAGAGCTTTATTTTGAACTTTTGAATCAATCTGAAAGGAAAGGTGTTCAAAATTGATGCCGATTGATGCTGGCTATATTTACAATTTTGTCGATTTTAATTTTCAGTGATAGGGGAAGATTGCCCATACCATGCATGAAAACTGAAAGTCAGCTGAATGGTTTTGATGATAGAACAATTTTAGAATACATGTGTCAACATTAAAAGATCTTAATTTTCGCAGGAAGAAAAGTCGTTGTTGAGCTTTAGCATGAACACGGTGTGTATGAGATTTCCATGAGAGTTTATCATCAATAATGGTTCCCATGTATTTATACTCGTCTACTACTTCAACTTCCTGTCCGTCAATAGTAACTGGCTCCAGGTTTTCCTTTTTTCTGCGGAAGTCAATTATCATTTCCTTTGTTTTACTTATGTTCAGGGATAGAAAATGTCTTTACACCATTAGTTAAATGAATCAATATTTTCTCTATAGTCTAATTCTGATTGATGAATGAACCCAACCAAAGCGGCATCATCTGCAAACTTGAAATTCAAACAGGAGGAAAATAGAGATACACAGTCATTTGTATATAGAGAGTAAAGAGGACATGTACAGGCGACAGGACGCAGCCTTGAGGAGCACAAGTACTCAGGAGATTCACTTCAGAGAGCGTAGAATTAACTCGAAAACGTTGGGAACGATTAATTAGAAAAGCTTCAACCCATTTAATGAAGTTACTGTTTACTCCCATATTGAACAATTCCTTAACTATATAAGATGTGGTTGGATGGTGTTAAACGCCGAGGAAAAATCTGCAAATAGAATTCTTACATATGAAGATTATATTACAGATTATTTATAATGGATCTTAGTATTTGATAATAAAGTAAAAGTAAAGTAGCCTACCTGCATAACACATGCACTTGGAAATATTTCATATGGTTAAGACTAATGTTAAAACAACAGAGTTGAAAACCCGCCACGTTACTGTGTCTTGTGTGTGCGACCGCAAATATACATGCATTATTGTCCTACTTGACGCATAACTAGTGTTAAAAGTGCGACCAATTCTTTCCCTTTTGAACGCAATTTTGTTTTCAATATTGCTGAGAAAAACCGAACGAAAAATTTGTGATGAGGCAACTTTTTTATGATATAGCAGAGAGATTTAATTTGAAATCAATTATCGAAATTGTTGAAGAGATTTGCAACATCAATCATTGTGGATATGTGATATGGCCTGTTGTAATGTGTTCAGCTGTGCACGCAAAGTTTATAAACAGGGTTTCGAGTTGACAAAAGGTAAGACAAAGGCTATTACAATCGGCGAGTGTTGCTATACTTATTGCTTGTTTCCATGATACACAAGAATTTGCATGTCAAATTCGTTCCAAAAAGTGTATCAGTTATAGTTAACCACACTAACCGAAAATCGTCAGAGCACTGTGTCGTCCTTAGTTTTCAGACGTAATAGCAGTGGTCGCGGTTATAAAATCTTTCTTATCTGGGGGCATTTACTGGAAATAGAATATTAATATATTATCTGAATATTTTTGTAGCGCGCATATCCACCCACTCGTGGTTGCTCAAGGTACATTGTTTCCCCTGGTCAATGGTATTCTTTCACCGCCCGATCATTTTTCCAATTCAACTCCCTGGGGAGTATTCAACCGGATTCCACATATATGTGGCGCTCAGGTTAGGGACCGTTCTATGCCTCACAGGGTACCCAGCTGGGTGAACTGAGACACATAGTCACAGCAGTTTGTCCAACACTGCTGAACGCTGATATCCGACAGCTCGACGTATGCACGTGTTCATGTATCCACCATTCCGCTACTGACATGAATTCGTGGGCTCCAGGGTGACACTTACAGAGTTCTAACAGAGGATAACTCTAGGTTTTTACACCTTGGCTTGGATTGGATCCGAACCTCGGACCTCAAGAACGTGAGACCGGCGCTCTTGCCGATTGAGCTATCCCGTAAAAATGTTACGATTGCATGTAAAAGATTATCATTGTTGAATCGGGGGATACGAGGGTTCGCACCCCTCCCCATGGAGTTCCAAATATAATAGATTTTAGGAGTTTCCTATACTATATAAATTGATATAAAAACAGTGTTAGACGGGGGACTTTAATTCTGCAAACAGCCTAGTTTTCCTGTGGACACATATTCTTTGATCAAAAGTCATCATTACTTTTCGTAATCGTATTTGTAAAACCGATATATCGCACCGTTTGCTCCCAAATATGGAAATCCTGTACCCGCCCCTGGTTTGATTTCACTTCCACAACCTATATCAACCTATTTCTGATAAAGTATACAGTTGTGAAGGGTCCTGTATAAGAAACTCAGATAAAGATAAGGCGCCAAGTCGTTGGCGAGAAAGAAAACTGTTTGTGATGCAAACAATATGCCTATAACATGTAAACGTTGTGTATTTAAATGTCAACACAATCAGGACAATCATACATTTTAAGTATTTCTTAATCATTCTATTTCGTTTATTGATATGGTGACGGATAAAAAGTTGAACAAAACTGACATCAGATCGAGGTGTATACAAAGCGTCTTTAGATTGATATTGAAATGAATCTATTTCTTAAGTGTTACGAATGCATCTCAGATACATTCATTATCTATGCAGATCGTAAACGACGACATTTTTATTACTCGAGTTAATGACTTTGCATTAAGCAAGCGAAAGCGAGTTTGATACCAAATTATTCACGAGTTGCAGAAAAATAGTTTTATATGGTAAGAAGATTAGTATTCTTTATAGCATTTACCCTCAAAATAAAAATCAACCAAAATTACCGACAGCTTGCTGAAACAAAAATTGCCGCGACTCGGCAGCCATTGTGACGGCGCGCTTACACTGTTGCGTTACAACCACTCACTTTTGTTACGTCATACTTGCATTGTGATACTACACTACTTTCATATTATAGAGATTATAACCCGATGAAGTATGACTTTTATTACCTACGAGGGTAGTTATATTGAGGTTCGTATTTTTCATATGTTGCCCGAGGGCAATTTATCACTTTTTCATTGTGACGTCACGTTGTAAACAATGCTTTGACGTCACGGTTTAACCTATGACGTCACAATCTATGACTAGTCCGCCTTTGCTGAGAAGTAGGTTTTGAGTATTAAATTTTGCGACTACCGTAATCAACAGAATATCATATTGGTGTAAATACTAAAATTTAGCCACTCGTTTCGTAAACATAGTATGTCATGAACACTCATATAATATCCTCTATTTACGAAACGAGTGTGAATTTTTGTATTAGGGCTTACCCGAGCGAGAGCGAGGGTTATACATACACTTGCACGAGCTTCGTAAAAGTCATATGACACATTTCAGACGGTCATCATTTCTTTATTACCGCTTCAAACCAATATTTCATTCTCAATTTTCATTCACTTTTAAGAAATATCACGTCACAGGTCATAATGATGTGAAAATATGTCACTACTTGTTTTCAGCCAGGTATATGGGTAATAATACCGTATAAATATTACACTGCGGTATCTTACACGGGCGAATAATAAATCACTTTATCATCAACAAGCGATATCTCATGTATGCGCAATACAGTTTGGGATATATATGCTCTTTCACGTAGAGACATTTCTTATACTTTATCGCTAAGATATTTGATTATTCTCCGAAAACGATGGATTGTAGTATTGACACGTTGAACGATATGTCGTCAGTTTTATTTCGAACGTAGAAAAGTACAGGATTATGGCGTTTGGATAATAGTTGAAGATGGAGAATAGACATTGTGTCGTGGATTCGTGAAATGAATCAACTCGCCACCCCGGGACTCGATAATTATTTTCACGAATCCACTCCCTATCATGCATTTTCTATTACTTCAAAGCCGTATGGTGAACGATTTTGTCATCCCAAAGTTCTTTTAAATATATTTAGATCGACAGTAACGTTCCGTATTTGTTATATTCAGATTGATTCAGTGTTTTTATTCATAATTATCACGTGATTTTGTATACTTATAGTTTTGCCCTGCGAAGCTTCATGTAAACTTTATGTAAATTTTCATTAACTAATGTGAGTGTATTTACTCGTGTGCGCATATAATAAATTTTGTCTTAATCTTAAATAATTGCAAAACATTAATAACTAAATCTAAGAACAAAAGAAAAGTATCAACTTAAAATGAATGCATTTAAACCAAATGCAATCTGGCGATAATCTGATAATGTTTCAACATTCAGAATCATTCATCTAGATCTATGACAAAGCTGGTATCATCTTAAAAACTAGCGAGGGTTACGATAGATACCAGCTAGCAAATAAGTACAACTTTGTTGCAACGCCATATTGAAGATAAGGGCAATGTGGTGAAATAAGAAAAAGCAACAATGTTTTAAAATAAGGATGTAAATGCACCATATTTGAGCTAACTAGGTCACTATTGATGCTTCAGAATGAGTTTGATATTTGAGATGAATCACATTTATATCAAGAGATGAAAAAAACAATCAGTTTATATATATATATTTTAGACATGCAGTTGGTGATTCTAGTTATTGATTTAAACCACGTTACAAATTCAAAAAATGGTTAGCATCTGTAAATTTCGACAGTTACATCTAAATATATTCTTATAAAAACATATTTTAACCGAACTGGACCAAAAAAAACCTATCATTTGCATCATAAATAAAGAATCTAACAATGTACAAATTTAGATCTTTTATATTTTCATATGGTAACAGCTAGATTGCCAAGTTACTGTATGTGTTAAATTATTGTTTTCATATTCCAAGAAGTTTTCTGTTCTTTTCGACTCTTGTCAGGACAACATAAACTGGCAAAATCCTCCGGAAATGTGTGAGATATATTACCATACAACTATAACCCTGTCTTTTATTTAGGAAAAACTCAACATCAAAGACGTATCTCAAGAAATATAGTTCGCGATATAGAGTATCCTCCCTAGCAACTTAACGGCCTCGAAACCCAGAAACCTGAGTTTCGGGGCTCCCTAGACTTTCATGAAGTATTGAAAAATATTAATCCTCATAGGAGTCTCAGGGCTACAGGTCTAGACTTGCTCATCAAGAGGTTTCGTAGTGTCAAAACGTTCTTAACTACAGTCTAGGTGTAAGACTATGATGTTCATAAATCTACTTGGATCGTAGAGTAGGACTCGGTGAGAATGCGCACTTGAAAGTAATTTCATGACGTTCTGCAAGTCTAAGGGGAAGTGACGTCAGCCGCATCTAACGCCATGTGGTATGACGTGTTCCCGCGGCGTTATCGAGTTACAAGACGTAAATTCATATAAGGCCTACATTAGTTTGGCTGGTGCAAATTTCGAATATAGTTAAGCTATGCATTGTTTGGAGAGCAGAAAGACGACTATTGAAACATCACGACCAAATTTGACCGTTGTGTTTGAAAACTGGGATCGAAAACACGTGTTTGTTCAGGTATTTGTGTTTTCTAGCTTGTTCAATGCTTCCCTTGAATTTTCCTTTTCCATTAAAATTCATTGATAAAATAAATCCCCATAGATTAAATTTCTGTTAAGAATAATCTAGATGTTTTCTTATATTTGAAAGTGTCGTTTAAAACTTGTGACAGATGACTTAGATCTAACTTCAACTCGTTTCCCTTTCAGCAATATGGCAATGTAATCTCCACATCCAGTTGCACATGTTATCATGCCTAGTCTAGTAGATGATCTTTGAATGCAGAGGATGCAGCACAGCAGAAAGTGTTTCAAACGGCAACGGCAAAGAAGGTATGTAATGAGAGGTAGACTTCTTATCTTTATTAATAAATCTGTACTCATTTACTGTCAGTTTAACCTTCAATTTATCAAGTAAATCGAGAAGTGACTTGTACATGGTCTTTTCCAATGCAATGTGCTTGACTTTAATCTGAACTTGTCTATTGACATTATAGGCCTTATGGTAGTGGCCCATTTAAATTTAAGAAAATTACCAAAATCATGCATGAAAATAGCCCATTGTCAAAGATGTCTTTCCCAATTCCTAGTCTTATTTTCAAGAAAGAATCATCTGATTGCATAATGAATTTTTTTTTTTAATGACATGATAATGTTGACGGCTTACTGGCCAACTTGATGACACTAGTTATGAGTGACAATAGGGGATTCTCAATATTTATGCATGCATACGACCTATGACCTTCTCAAATCCAAAACGAGGCTAAGACCGCTTCTTACTTCCTGGTTCGCGTAATGGCTACGTGTTGTTGGTGCGATCCTCTGGTTTCTATCGGCTAGAAATGATTGTGCCTGTATGATAGAATCGTTTTCCAGCTACACCAGTGACGTTAACTTGTTGTATGACAATAAAATCGCCCCAATGGAGGTAATCATTCCATGTAAATCCATAACGAACCTTCGTTTTGGATAGTTAAATTCGTGGCAAATTCAAAAGACCGACGAGTTTTGCAAATTTTGCAAATAAGATCATAGTTTTTTTGATTGCTATATACCTCATTGCAAATTTATGATAATCATTCGACAAAATGTAATTTTTGTTTATTATCTAGATATCCACTGCCAACATTTTGAACAAACTGCCGTAACTGCCCAACTTATGAGAGCCTTGGGGATGTTTACAAATGTTTATTGTGATTTACAATGTTGGCTGTGCTGCAAAACCGCCAAAAAGACACATCATAATTATATTGAAAAGTAAGAAGCTTGTTAAACAGAATATTTTAAAACAAAAACTATTCATCATGATTCAAATATGAAATGGAGAATTATTGATATTGTGATGATAATAAATAAGCCTTTCATTGATATGTTAATAGATATCAGCACACATACATGGTCTTGAGACAATAAATATTATTATTGTGGGCAAATAATTTGAATTGTTGGCACATTGAATTACATATAGATGCTTCAATACTCTATTAAGTTTTACCAATATGTAAGGCCATACAAGTTACAAATAAACAGTAGACAAACTTGGTCTGGGAGGGAAATGCATGTATATATTAATAATCATATTAAAAATTAAGAATGTTATTTTGCTTTGATATGGAGCATTTGAAAATTGCAATTTGATTAAAATGAAGGAAATTGTTATATCTTATTATTTAACTGTAAACATATTCTCTTGTTAGAATTGATATGATATTCAATAATATTTCAATGAATATTTGATTAGTTTAAAAGGAGTTCTGGTAGGACTTATTGCAATGTAGATCTTTGTTTGGTTAATGCTTTACTTGAATTGTGTGATTTATTCTAGGCATTGAAGATAAATAATTGAAACAATATCAAATACTAACAAAATTGCTTGAACATAAAAATGTTATTCATGAATTTCAGCATTATAAAAAACAGCCCTTTAGCTAGGTATAAATAATACATAATAAATAATAAATTTGAAGTAAGTATTTAGACCTTCAAAATAAATTGACAGTTTCTATGATCTCTTTTGGTGAAGATTTATGTCACAAAAATAATTGATTGCACTTTGTTAAACCTAAATAATTGTTTCTTTTGTAAAATTTATTTTTTAATATCCATTTTCCAAATGTAAAGATATCCCTCATTTATCTAATAAAGTACATGCAGTTGCTTCTAATATATATACTACAATTTTTATAATTCATGTAACATGATTTCACAGTGGTCTTAGATCAATTCTAGTGATTTTCTTGAATATTTCTACAACCCCAGAACAGAGATTTGAATAGACTCTATAAACAAATATATATATGATTAATATACTCTGAACATATGGCTAGTTCTGTGTCAAGGAAAAGAAAATAATTTAACAATATAAGTATCAACAAAACTAAACAAATAGTTTAAAAACACAGGCCAAATTTAACATTTTTTAATTATCAGTATTCTAAATTTACCATTTAGATTTGTTTGTAGCATTGATTGAAATATGTTCCTAGGCCACAAAATTTATTTGTCAGTTCTAATGCTGAAAACAAGCTGCTGCAATTGTGTGGGGTTTTTATGCCCCCGAATCGGAGATTCCGGGGGTATATTGTTTTTCACCTGTCCGTCTGTCTGTCCGTTTGTCCACAAAAACTTTAACCTTGGTCATAACTTTTGATTGGTCAGAGCTAGGTCTTTGATACTTGACATATAGATCCCTTGTGATGAGACCTTTCATATGACACCATGACATTTGACCTTGTGACCTTGACCTTGACACAGCGAGCCTTTTCCGAAAACTTTAACCTTGGCCATAGTTTCTATACTGTCAGTGTTAGGTCTTTGATACTTGACATGTGTATCCCTTGTGATGAGACCTTTCAGATGACACCATGATATTTGACCTTTTCCGTCCGTCTGTCCGTATGTCCACAAAAACTTTAACCTTGGTCATAACTTTTGATTGGTCAGAGCTAGCTCTTTGATACTTGACATATGGGATCCCTTGTGATGAGACCTTTCAGATGACACCATGACATTTGACCTTGTGACCTTGACCTTGACACAGCTAGCAGGATGCATCCGGGGGCATTCGTGTTTCACAAACACATCTTGTTTTCAATATAATATTCCTAATAATTTGTAAGGATCTCCCTCATTATACTGTTGCTCTCATATGATAAACATAACATTTATTAAACAATTTTTTTATATAAATTTTTACAAACTTAAATTTGCAACTACAAAAATATCTCACTGAGATTATTTTAAATTCAACTTTTCTCAATAGAAGAACTGAGAAGAATAAGTTCTATATGTACATTGATTTTCTAAAAATGATTCTATGTACTGTAGATATGCAGGAGTAGACTCAGTATCACTTATTATTTATGTAAAATATTATTTATCTGCAATAATAATATTTTTAAGATAAGAATATTCTTGATGTGGGCGTTATCAGAAACATAGAAAACGTTAAGATATAAATTATGAAAATTTTCAAACGTATTATTTTAGTCTGATATGACTCATAAATTTATTGTATAAGAATTAATTAAGTAGATGCAGTTTGTTTATATAAGGCCTGCACTCGATGACCTGAAAGTAACTCGAAGACATCGAAGACTAGAGGAGACCTTTTTATTGTTTTTCTTACCCAAATGAAATATGTATATAGATTATAATTGAAATATTCTTGAAATAAGGGATATGTGTAAAGTTTAGTTAGTTTGTAAAGCGTATAAAATTAATTAGCAACATCGGAATCAAATTGACGGTGCACACAATGTGTAAACAGCCCTGTGAATCAATCAAGAAAACTCGCCCAGCGAGTAAAATACTATTATCGGCTGTGTTACCTGAAGATATTTAATTACTGCATCGTTTCTGAACTTTTGGCATTGTAAATAGCTCATTATTTTCCAAAACGAAGCGCTTTTAGGGAAAGCTACCGACATGTCAATGCTATTGAATGTTACTTCCGGGTGTAGAAGCGGCCTTAGCCTCGTTTTCGATTACGCGCGCTCCCTTTTCCGTGCCTCATAAATATTCATGAGGCAATATTAAGAATCCCCTATTGTCACAAATATTGATAATTAAAAGTTTAGAGCTTCGGATTTACGGTGGACTTGCGTCATTCCCTCTTTTTTCAATGGCCCATCAATTTTGTGAACATGTCGAAAAAACTTAAGATTTTTTTAAAGAATGATGCTGAAAAATGTATGCGTGCATATGGTAATTTCTAATGTGAAGGAGAATTCAGGTAGTTACTTTAAATGTAACATTTGTGAGATAAGCAGGAATAAATTTATCTGCGAGTCCTGCTTCAAATAATCATAAAATTTAGAAAGGACTCATAGATATTTAAGCTGCGAGTCCTGGGATGCATATTTTGTGTGTGTGATACTATGTGCTTACTTATTAAAGGACTCATTTAAATCAACTTGGACTCATAAGACTTTATCGTAGCGAGCGAGTCCCTTGACTCAGAGGGTCATATCTGTAGATTGATCACTGGATAAGTCATCAGAATAAACAATAATGCATTATGCAGTATGTATTTGTAATTATCATTTCATCTCAGTTACCAGGAAAGTTGATCATATAACTTAATATTTATCTTTGGTCCCTACTAAATATAGTTAAACCCTAAAATGACCCATTGAGGGCCCCGTGACCAAAGATAATTAAACAAATCTCAGATTCTCAGAAAGACGGTTTAATTCATGCAATGATATGTTGACATAAGTTGAATAGAAATTTAGGAACAAGGGGTATTAAAATGGGTACCATCCCTCCGGTACATCTACTCATATCTTTGATACATTGTACCTTATCGACCATTTTATTTCAAATTGAATTGGTCATTGTTCTTTTGGACATTTATAGTTTAGTTTAAAGTGACACAGAGTATCTTTTTTAAAATTTCATTTGGTTTTGCTTTGATTAGCTACAAAATATCTAATATGCTGATTGAAGTTCATATCTCATCACTGGACTTGCAAATATATCCATAATTTATGCATAATATCTCTAAAATGCTTGATTTTATGGAAAAATCAAGAAAACATCTCAAATAAGTTTTATATTCGAAATTATGCATCCAGTTAATCTACCTATTAGTTACAATACCTAATACACAATATCGATTCGAATATATCTTCCTGTCAGCTTTTGACAAGGTTTGGCAAATTTGCGAGTGCCACTCGAGCCACATTGCCCGGTTGTCACTCAAAATTCCGACTTTGAATGGTCATATTTTCGCTCAAATGTACTGATTGACCTTTAACTTGTTATTTTCAATAACAGTTAGTGGTTACCGATGTAGTAACATCGATTTCAAAATTTGACATACGTGATCCTATCAACATACTCTGTGTCTCTTTAATAGCTCAATTATTGTTCTTAAGAAGAGATTTTATGAATGCTTTAATTGAATTTGACATTTTTAGAACTCTCCTGTGAGAGAGTCACAATTCTCAGGCTAGCAAAATGTAAAGTTTTGTTTGGGAAAAAATCCCCTCGAATATGTCCAGACAAGGCAAACAAATTGCCCTAAAACAGAGTGAGTATGATCGTTGAAAACTTATTAGGGAAAATTCAAGCCTAGCTAGTTTTTGGAAGGTTGCTCCACTTCTAATTGTATAACTTAATTTACTTAAGAGGTGTTACGAACCATACTGAAGGAATGAGATGAGCTGATGTGATGCAAATCCCGATGCACAGTAGAGTACAATATTGAAACTTGGTATATTGACATCATAGCATGTAGTTGTGCCTTTTGGGGTTTTCAACTTTCTGGAATTTTTTATTTTTCTGGGTTCCATTCACATGAGGAAGTTGACAATGGCATAACATAAGCAATTTAACTTATTAAGAAGATTTATCTGTGGTTTATCATAGTCTTTTGTTGGTTATTAAAAGTCGAACAAAACTAGCTGCATGTATGAATACAACATTATTCACACCATCAGTATATCAAAATATATGCTTAAAGTGATCAACTTCGGTGGGGCCGGGGGGGATAAGCCATCTCTTCTGATGGCTCTTGTTTTTTCTATTACATACCCTGAAAAGAGTGTGCTGTGACATAACTGTGTCGAATCATAATCTTTCTTTAATATCATTGCTATACCTATCGAATCGGGACATTGACTGTATTGTCAGAACGCTTACAAATATCGAATTTTTAGCTCATCAGGTCTGAAAGACCCGATGGGCTTATGGCATGGCATGGCGTCCGGCGTCCGTCCATCCGTCCGTCCGTCCATCCGTAAACTTTTCACATTTTCGACTTATTCTCCAGAACCACTGACTCTAGAGAGCTCAAATTTGATGTGGAGACTCCTTGGCAATTGGGGATTCTAAATTGTAGATTTCATGACCTCATGACCCCAAATGGGGTCACAGGGGTCAAAACCTTAAAAACCTATTTTCATCTTCTTCTCCAGTTCCAAAAGGTCTAGAGAGCTGAAAAGTTGTGTGTAGACTCCTTGGCCAATGAGGATTCTAAATTGTAGATTTCATGACCTCATGACCCCAATTGGGGTCACAGGGGTCAAAACCTTAAAAACCTATTTTCATCTTCTTCTCCAGTTCCAAAAGGTCTAGAGAGTTAAAAAGTTGTGTGTAGACTCCTTGGCCAATGGGGATTCTAAATTGTAGATTTCATGACATCATGACCCCAATTGGGGTCACAGGGGTCAAAACCTTATAAACCTATTTTCATCTTCTTCTCCAGATCCAAAAGGTCGAGAGAGCTAAAAAGTTGTATGTAGACTCCTTGGCCAATGAAGATTCTAAATTTAAGGTTTGGTTACCCCTTGACCCCAATTGGGGTCACAGGGATCAAAACCTTAAAAACCTATTTTACTCCATCTTCTCCAGTTCCAAAAGTTCTAGAGAGCTGAAAAGTTGTGTGTAGACTCCTTGGCCAATGAGGATTCTAAATTTTAGGTTTGGTTACCCCTTGACCCCAATTGGGGTCACAGGGGTCAAAACCTTAAAAACCTATTTTACTCCCATCTTCTCCAGTTCCAAAAGGTCTAGAGAGCTCAAAAGTTGTGTGTAGACTCCTTGGCCAATGGGGATTTTAAATTGTAGATTTCATGACCTCATGACCCCAATTGGGGTCACAGGGGTCAAAACCTTAAAAACCTATTTTCATCTTCTTCTCCAGATCCAAAAGGTCGAGAGAGCTAAAAAGTTGCATGTAGACTCCTTGGCCAATGAGGATTCTAAATTTTAGGTTTGGTTACCCCTTGACCCCAATTGGGGTCACAGGGGTCAAAGCCTTAAAAACATATTTTACTCCTCCTTCTCCAGTTTCAAAAGGTCTAGAGAGCTGAAAAGTTGTGTAAAGACTCCTGGGCAAATGGGAATTCTAAATTTTAGGTTTGGTGACCCCATGACCCCAAATGGGGTCACAGGGGTCACAACCTTAAAAACCTATTTTCATCTTCTCCTCCAGTTCCAAATGGTCTAGAGAGCTAAAAAGTTGTGTGTAGACTCCTTGGCCAATGGGGATTCAAACTTGTAGATTTTGTGACCCAAAGACCCTAAATGGGGTTACAGGGGTCAAAACCTTTTTCCATCAAAAGTCTGATGAGCTACAGAGCCCATGGCTCTATTTTATTATTCTTGGCTTCAGTGGACACTGGAAAGTATAAAATCAATAAGTCAACCTTTAAGATAAATTTCATTAAAGAATGTTTCTTTGTAAATAAAAAAATGAAATTGTGTAATCAAAAGGTTTATTATACTCAATGAAAGGACTGTATATCAACTAGATTTTGAACAATTAATAAATCTACTATTAATGTTGAGAAAAGGGAATCTTAACACTCCACTTTACTTTTTACTCATGCACCAATATGCAGCGATGAATTGTTTGTCAGTTGAGAAGCAGTGTTGTTTCTAGGGGGTCAGTTAAGGGGGTCATTTTGACCTCTTTTTTTAGGCGATTGGTCCCCTGGCAAAAGTAAAAGTATCCTATTGCTCCAAATTTTAAGGTACACCAATCAGGACCTGCTCTAGGTACAATGTACAACACCAGAGAAGGCAATTTGTTGTAAATCTGAACATCATCAAGTGAGACTCTTTTGTCAGTCTTACTTCTCTTTAATCATACCGACTGTCATTTAAAAAAATCTGATAAAAGATTAAGAAATTAAGATTTGATTTGCTTATTTGCTAACATGATTGAAGTTTCTATTTTGCAACCTTTACTTGTTTCACATGCTTAATTTCTTTGATCGATCATTCCAGTGTTCACTGTTGACTGAATAGAGTGATCTTGTGTTGGACAGATTTGAGCTGAATATGCTGGCATCATCAACCGATATTCAACCTGAAATTCAGCTTCTTTGGGTACATTATACTTGCAGTCTTGTAAACAACAATGTAAGTTATCAATCTTTGTTTTCTGATTTCAATGAATTTCTGAACTTGATAATTATTTAATATTACATTGTAAATAACTTTACACTTAACTTGAAAATATCCATTGGCGGCCATTTTGTGTGAACACCTTTAATTCATTTTGTGTAAGAAAAATTAATTGCATGGCTAAACTTTACATTATATTTGAATTATTACTGCTCCATTTAGTTTAAATACATTTTCTTTCAATTGGAACCATTAAATTTCATTTTTATGACATCACCTTATATTCCCCCTAAAAACATGCTTACTGCTCCTTTAATGACGTGTTGACAAAAGTGAAATGTGAATCATTACATTCCACTTTACTTTTTACTTATGCACCAATATGCCGCGATGAATTGTTTGTCAGTTGAGAAGCAGTGTTTCTAGGAGGTAAGGTAAGGGGGTCATTTTGACCTTTTTTTCCGGATTGGTCCCCTTGCAATAGTAGAAGTATCCTATTTCTCCAAATTTTAAGGGACACTATGTGACCAATCAGGACCTGCTCTTGGTACAACACTAGAGAGGGCATTTTTGTAAATCTGAACATCATCATGTGAGACTCTTTTGTTAGTCCAATTGTTTTGAGGTTCTTACCAAACCTTTTTTTGACAATTCCAAATAAAGATATAACTTCTATTTTTTTATTTGTTTGGTACAGACTTGTTTCATCTGCAGAGTTTCATATTTCACTTTAAATTAATAAATGCATCATATTAAAACTGACCAAGAGTTTCTCCTTGTTATATTTGTTAACAATATGTGTCATTTTCATTGCTTACATTCCCTGTAAAGAAAAATAACATTTCTGTTATATTACTTCTCTTACATCATAACGACTGTCATTTTAAAAAAATCAGATAATAGATTAAAGAAATTAAGATTAGTTTTGCTAATTTTCTAACGTGGTTGAAGTTTCTATTTTGCAAGCTTTACTTGTTTCACATGCTTCACTTCTTTGATTGATCATTCCAGTGTTCACTGTTGACTGAATAGAGTGATCTTGTGATGGACAGATTTAATGCTGGCATCATCAACAGATATTCAACCTGAAATTCAGCTTCTTTGGGTACATTATGTTTGCAGTCTTACAACAATGTAAGTTATCAATCTTTGTTTTCTGATTTCAATGAATTTCTGAACTTGATATTTAATGTTTCATTGTGATAACTTACATTTCACTCATTAAGGCTGGACCTTTTCCAGCATGTCCATGTCATAACTTTTAACCTGGTTTATAATGTCTAACATTCAGCTAGGATCATTAATCAAATACAAATTTATTACATGATCAGCGATTAAACACTTGAGTTTTATCAGTGAAGTAAACTAGGCAACACCAAAGCTCAAAGCTATATTATATTTCTCTCTGACCAGTGAGGATAAATTCATTAAATTGTATTGTCACTGGTCAGGTGTCAGAACTGCTTTCAGCTAGGTTACTAATGTGAACAAATGGGGGTAACTTTCCAGTGTTAAAGTCATTAGCAGCCCCGTCTAAGGACGGGGCTGCTATCAGTTTTTGTGAAGTTTCCATCGCCGCCGCCGCCGCCGCACTCGTACTACTAGCTATAACTTTTTTCCCCTAAGCTTTCCAGAACTCTTATTCATACCTTACTCCTCATACCTCGGGGGAACGATTTTGACACGTTCACTTTCAAGGTCAAAGGTCAAGGTCACGAGCTATGTATTCACACTAAGAATTCCTTGTAAACGCGATAACTTGAAAAGTTTTTGTGCTATGAAGCTCTTACTTGGTATATATCATCCTTGGAAAAGTAAAAAATTTGAAAAGGTTTTGGCTACAATCCGTCAAAGGTCAAGGTCACAGCAAGGTCATGACGTAAGCATGTTTTAGCGAAAATGCTTTATTTTAACTATGAACACTTTTAATCAATACATGATTGTTATACTCAAAAAAAAGTGTTCAATGATTGTGTGACCTTGAAGGTCAAAGGTCAAGGTCATGAGATATGAGTTATTACAAAATGCACTAAATTGGGGTATAACTTTATCCCATTTAGCTTTTCAGAACTCATGAACATGTCTAAATGTTTATACTTCCAGGGAATCATTATGACATGTTCACTTTCAAGTTCAAAGGTCAAGGTCACGAGTTATAAAATCACCACAAAATTCTTTGTAAACACGGTAACTTGAAAAGTTTTTGTGCTATGAAGCTCTAACTTGGTATATATCATCCTTGGAAAAGTAAAAAAATTTTAAAAGGTTTCGGCTACAATCTGTCAAAGGTCAAGGTCACAGCAAGGTCATGACTTAAGCATGGTTTAGCGAAAATGCTTAATTTTAACTATGATCACTTTTAATCAATACATGATTGTTATACTCAATAAAAAGTGTTCAATTATTGTGTGACCTTGAAGGTCAAAGGTCAAGGTCATGAGATATGAGTTATTGCAATTCCTTCTAAACACAATAACTTGAAAAGTTTTTGTGATATGAAGTTTAGATTTTGTATATATTATCTCTTGAGAAGTTCAACATTTTCAAAAAGTTTTGGGTACTAACTGTCGAAGGTCAAGGTCACAGCAAGGTCAACATATATGGAGAAAATGGATTAATTGTATTTTTAACACTTTATTTCATTACAATAATGTTATACTCAATGAAATGTGTTCATTGATTGTGTGACCTTGAGTGTCAAAGGTCAAGGTCACGAGAAAATTCCCAATTTGGTGAGGCCTGTAAAAGGCGGAACAGGGTAAGGCGAAACCCAAAGTTCCGGGGCTGCTCTGCTTTTGCGGTATCCCGCAAACGCTAATCTAGTTTTAATTACATTTTTCATTGAAAATCATATAATGAAAAGAATAGTACTTCCAAATACCAGGTTTATTTCATCTTGTGACATTGATACAGTTGATATTTCATGACTAATGCTAGAGGACTTGTGAAATGTCAAATTTGCCATGATGACACTGGATGAAATAAACCTGGTATAATGGAAAGTAACATTACTGGTATGTATCCTCTATATATCTAATTGTTTAAGGCCATTTTATTATCCACAGATTCAACATGGACTATGAATTCATCAATTCAAATACTTGCCACTCAGTTATGGGCAGAATGCAAAGTGAAATGACAAGGCCTTGAAGGTAAAACACATGAAAATAGTAATATATTTAGTATGTGATATTGATGACAATAATAAATGACTTAAATGTTAGCACTTATCTATAAATGCTTTTTTGAAGAGTGTATGACACCTGTCCATGATTTTTTTGCTAATAAGGGCCACATATGCCACGCCCTAAAAACCTATTTTCATCTTGCCTAGAAAGCTGAAACTTTGTGTACAGACTCCTTGACTAGTGAAGATTATAAATTGTAGCTGTGGTGGCCCTGTGACCCCTAATAAGGGCCACATATGCCACGCCCTAAAATCCTATTTTCATCTTCTTCTCCAGTTGCACAAAGCCTAGAAAGCTAAAACGTTTTGAACAGCCTCCTTGACTAGTTAGTGGGGATTGTAATTTATAACTTTTGTGACCCTAGATTACTTAATAAGGGGCCACTCTGTTAAAACTTATTTTCATCTTCTTTTCCAGAAGCATAAGGCCTAGAAAGCTGAACCTTGTCTACGTACTCCTTGACTAATGGGAATTAGTGACCCTGTGTCCTCTGTTAAAGGACAACAGGGGCTACACCCTTAAATCTATTTTCATTTTCTTCTTCAGAAGCATAGAGTCCAGAAAGCTGAAAACTTGTGTACATACTTCTTGACTAGTGAGGATTATGATTCATTGCTATTTTGACCCTCTAACCCCAAATAAGGGCCACAGGGCATGTCCTTAAACCTATTTTCATCTTCATAGGGTCTAGAAAGCTGAAACCTTGTATACAGAAATTTGAGGTAATTTGGATTCTAATAGTAATTTAATAGATACATTTGGTGACCCTGTGATCCTTATAAAGTCTCAGGGATCAACATTTGCCACACCCTAAAACAAAATTGATATGAAGCCGGATGAGCTACATAAGTAACTTTATTTTAGAATTGGTGACCCTGTTGCTGCTACTGAAACCTTCTGCCTCTTTTTCATTGTCTTACCCAAAATCACTAGGCATAGAATGCTGAAATAGTTTGGTATAGTATTAGGGTGGTAAAAAAGTTCCCTGGCTTCCATCTCAAAATCTTTCAGTATAATTTGATTAGACCTAAAATGTGGTTAGACTCATAGATGGAGTGGACCTTTTTACTCCTTGCACTACTTTTATAAATGAGTGTATAATTTGCATTTTAATTTTGTTCAACCTTTTTATACCCCCGCCTTACAGCGTAAGCGGGGGTATATAGCGTTCATTCTTTCCGTCCGTCCGTCCGTCTGTCCGTCTGTCCGTCCGTCCCAAAACTTTGTGCGGAGCAGATCTCCAAAACTATGCATGCTAGCCTCATCAAACTTCATACACATGTCAACCATGATCCCTAGTTGTGCCTTTTGAGGGTTGGAACTATTTCTGAATTTTCATTTTTGCGGTTTCCATGGAAACGTGACTAAAAAGTGACTCTTTGAGGAGGTAATTTTGTGCGGAGCATATCTCCAAAACTATGCATGCTAGCCTCATCAAACTTCATACACATGTCAACCATGATCCCTAGTTGTGCCTTTTGAGGGTTGGAACTATTTCTGAATTTTCATTTTTGCGGTTTCCATGGAAACGTGACTAAAAAGTGACTCTTTGAGGAGGTAATTTTGTGCGGAGCATATCTCCAAAACTATGCATGCTAGCTTCATCAAACTTCATACACATGTCAACCATGATCCCTAGTTGTGCCTTTTGAGGGTTAGAACTATTTCTGAATTTTCATTTTTGCGGTTTCCATGGAAACGTGACTAAAAAATGACTCTTTCAGGAAGTCATTTTGTGCGGAGCATATCTCCAAAACTATGCTTGCTAGCTTCATCGAACTTCATACACATGTCAACCATGATCCCTAGTTGTGCCTTTTGAGGGTTGGAACTATTTCTGAATTTTCATTTTTGCGGTTTCCATGGAAACGTGACTAAAAAGTGACTCTTTGGGGAAGTCGTTTTGTGCAGAGCAGATCTCCAAAACTATGCATGCTAGCTTCATCAAACTTCATACACTTATCAACCATGATCCCTAGATGTGCCTTTTGAGGGTTAGACCAAAAAATTATTTTTATTTTTTGTGGGTTCCATGGAAACATGACTAAAACAGTGACTCTATGACCAAGTCTTTTGTCCGGAGCATATCTCCCAAACTATTCATGCTAGCTTCACCAAACTTCATACACTTATCAACCATGATCCCTAGATGTGCCATTTGAGGATTAGACCATCACATTTTTAAATTTTTGGCGGTTTCCATGGAAACATGACTAAAACAGTGATTCTATGATAAATTACTTTGTCCTGAACATATTTCCTGAAATATACATCTCAGCTTCACCAAATTTGCTACAAATGTCAATCGTGATTGCTGGATATGCCTTGTGAGAGTTAAACGATATATATGGATTTTCGTCTCTGTGGTTTCTTTGGAAAACATAACTTACAAAGTGAATCAACAAAAATAGTTTTGTCCTCAGTGCATCTCGTAGAATATTCATGATAACTACCTCAAATTTGAAACAAAGATCAACCATTATCTCTAGATGTACCCTTTTAAACCCTGTAAAACCTATTAATGAATTCGGTATTTGGGTTTCATTTGAAAGAAGACTTACACAATGACTTACTGTATACTCATCGATCATACTTTAACCAATATTAATCAGTTTTACTATTTGAAATTCTTTGAACAAAGTGGGGAGCGGGGGTATGTGAGCTTTGCTCGCTTCTTCACTTGTTTTCAAATTTATTATAAGATAAGAAACAAGGAATATGTCATAATGTTGATTGCATTCAAACATGCACGAGTCAGTAGAGTACTGCTGTAAGTGTAGCAGGCGTGGAGCAAATCTCAGCTTTAGGACCACGAAAGGTAACTTCGATGGTTCCTTGATAGCGGAGTACAGAAATTGCACTGCACACAAAAATAGTGACAGCTGCCTGACATGACTTAACGTTGACATTGGCAGGGAGATCACTCGCAGTTCCTGTGTAAATCTATTGCTGGGACCATGACGATTCTTTGAAAATTTAATATTGCTGTTACTTTTGATTCTCTGTACATTGTAGTGACTTCATATCTGCATCAATTTGGTAGGAGGAATGCTGAATGATTCGCAAATCCAAATAAATCAGCTGATTAATCCATAATAGTATGCGTAACATTTCTGTCAACACCAACAGGCTGACTTTTGAACAAGACATGATTATTTTCAGCATAATGTTAAGTAACTTTCAGCTTGTGAATGTCAAGAATGGAATTTCATGAATGACAAAAAAATAGTCTGGTTAAATTGACCTTAGGACATCACCATGGAACAACCACTTGGAAGTTTTGTTCACAGTATCTGACATGTTAGATGCCAAGAATATCTCACTTGCATGAGTTTAAGAATGTCACATAAAGGCCTAATTAAAAAATATATTGTCTCCATTATATGGTCATTGCATTCCATAGATAATTGATTAGTTAATGGAGATAACAATCTGTCATTGTTATGAAGAATGCATTACATCTCCTCTTTGAACTTGTTTTCAATCCTTAAATAAATATGTATAAATAGATTAGAATGTTTTTGATAATTTTCAGCATTAGAGGCATGTTGTCAGACCAGGGCATCTCAACACACCAACAACTGAAGGATGTTCATATGCTATCATCAAGTGAGCAGAAACTTGTGACAGCATGCTGCTCTAATCTACTACATACCCAAACATACAACTCTCAAAATCTGGGTAACACTTCTTGGTAAGTTCAATGCAAAATAGCTCTTGGTGATGGCAGAGACGGGATTATCCCTCATAGTGCTGTGGTTAGTGTGTTCGGCTTTGGATCAAGAGGTCTGGGGTTCAATTGAATCAAATCCTGCCAGGGGCTCAGCAACTTTGTCTGCAGTAGAGAACTATTCTACAATAAGTAAGATTTGAGTGCAATGCTACACTGAATTTAAGTGCTGTACCACCAATACTCATATATACTCTTAAAAGCAGGCTAAACTCCAAATCACTTCACCTATGATATACACTGTTTTCTGATAACTTTAAGAATGTGCAATATTATTATTTACGCTACGACGTAGTCGGGGGGTATATAGCTCTCCGTGTGTCCGTCTGTTCGTGTGTGCGGCCGTCCGAAATAGTTTCTGGAGCATTACTTTAAAACTATACCACTTACAAACTTCAAATTTGGTATGGCAGTAGCCTATATGATGCTGTCGTGCCTTTTAGCGGTTTCATCTCAATGGTTCAAATAATTTTTGAAATTTTGACCAAAAAACGTCCGATTTCTGGACTTTGTCTCGTTTCCGGAGCATAATTAAAAAACTATACCACTTGGAAAATTCAAATTTGGTATGGCAGTAGCCTATATGATGCTGTTGTGCCTTTTAGGGGTTTCATCTCAATGGTTCAAATAATTTTTGAAATTTTGACCAAAAAACGTCCAATTTCTGGACTTTGTCTCGTTTCCGGAGCATTATTAAAAAACTATACCACTTGGAAAATTCAAATTTGGTATGGCAGTAGCCTATATGATTGTTTGTGCCTTTTAGGAGTTTCAACCCCAACGTTCAAATAATTTTTGAAATTTTGACCAAAAACTGTCAGATATTCGGACCTAGTGTCGTTTCCGGATCATAATTTAAAAACTATACCACGTGGAATTTTCAAACTTGGTATGGCAGTAACCTATATGATGCTGTTGTGCCTTTTAGAGGTTTTAATTCCAAAGTTCAAATTATATTTGAAATTTTTACCACTGCAAAGA